>CM046067.1:15866050-16246050 GCA_025215515.1 Schistosoma japonicum | reverse complement strand
TAGTAGTTTAGTAGTAGTAGTCCAGCTAAGTAGTAGTAAGTAGTAGTAGTATGTAGTAGTAGTAGTAGTAGTAGTAGTAGTAGTAGTAGTAGTAGTAGTAGTAGTAGTAGTAGTAGTAGTAGTAGTAGTAGTATTAGTAGCAAGGAAGAATGAAAAACTTTCAAAACTGTGTTTTACAGGACTAGTTCATTTATTCTGATCGCCACAAGTGTAAGCATTACATTTCTATGATTGTTACGTTCCTATTAGCCTATCCTACCGTTTAACATCTTTGCTGCTAGCATATTGTCTCTTATTATGGATTACAGTTAATCAGTTGTATACAAGTTGTCCTTATTCACTACCACTATTTCTTTAGTTCTATATGAATGTTAGTTTCCTAACTGGCTCATTATGTGGTTCGGTTTTATATTTATATAAAGAAATGTATGAAATACAATTTGATTCTATCTGGTTGGTCTACTGGCTTGTGTTCTTCTTATTCTGGCTTGGGACTCAGTGGGCATAGGTTAGACGAGCAATTATCGACTAGGTACACCTAATTGGCATTCGGTTAACAAGCCAAAGTTACTCGTATCATAAAAAATAACACAGAGTGAATGTTGACAAAAAAAAACGCCAGCAAATAGTCAACTAGTTGCATAGAAACAACAAACTCAACCAAATGAATGAGAAAAAAAAGCACAAACGAGATACACACAACAACAGAAAGAAAACTAGAGTAGCCTCGATTTAGAATTGCTACTCACAGATATTAAATCGTTCTAGAGAAAAAAAACAGGTAAGAAGTTTATATGGTAGAATGTTAAATGGTTTTAATGTAAAGCAAATTATTATTATTAAGTGTATAATACAATAATAAAGAAATGGCACCAATGTAGTTAACTACGTCAACATGTTAATCATAGTGAAATCTTTGATAATGAATTATTCATGTAAAGTTCGAGTCCCTAGAGGATTACCTTCAATGTAGAATTGTTGAATGTAGAGTAGTTAGCATTGAACTTCAATGAACTTCATTGAAGATAAATTAAAGCTTAGTTATTAGAATGAATTTGTAGATTCCGATTGATTTGTTATTGACTGAAGTTGGTCAGTCTATGTTGTTATACGTGCATCATGAGCAGATTGCTTTGATATAGAGATTATTTACAAGCATTATTTAAGTTGGATTGTGACTGGATGAAGTACATCCAGCCAATGAGTCCTAAATAGGACGAAACACGCGTCCTGGGATCCACTTGCCAGTCACAATCCAACTTAAATAAAGCTCATTTGTGTTCGCGTCTAAGAATCGTATACTCAACATCTAATTTTATTGATTACAGTTGATTATTAACCTGATAATATTGAATTTAAGGCATTAGTAATGCCTTCATGGTAATCACCTGTTGTTGATATTCATCAGTGTTAACTTAAATGTTGATCTTACGTAGACTGAGTTAAATTAATGATGATGCAGACATATTAAGTTGTTGATAACTCGCAAAATAAGAAAGTGTGTGTATGTGTATCTGTGTGTGTGGGGGGGGAACACATATTCACTAGCTCGAAACCAAGTGTTCTCAAACAAACGTGTCATTAAATGTTATAAATACTGTTTCGTCACAAGTAGTTAGTAATTAGAAATGTGTATGCTTGATTGTGTCGGTACACAAGATCAATGTCTTATTACTTGTCTGTGGAATAAACTACAACATTTTCATTTTCCATTTGTTCAACAGATATATACAATGTTTACATTGTATAGTACCTTCTAAGATGATGGGTGATTAATTTGATTTCACTGTTGTTTTGGACGAAGTTTTCTTTGATCTATAGCTAAGACATTAATTGATTAATTTGAGTGTAGGTTGGTAAATATGGCTGATGTCGATAAACCTATTCATTGTAGAATGACCTACATGTTTTTCTTCTAGAAATTCTTTAGGATCCTCAGAAGTCAGCTTCTTAAACTGTCACTTCATTTCACCGTTTTCATGAGAGGAAAAAGTGGGAGATTTAACACGATAGTCTAGTGTAGTATTTACAATACGAGCTACGAACACGAAAACAATCATAAATTAATATGGAGTCGCATCGCTTGATAACAGATCATAATCTACGAAAATGAGATATACCATGCTTTTAAGGCCACTATTTTGGTATAAAGAGATGATTGCTGAACTAAGTTAAATATATCAGTAATATAACATACATTTGATAGCATATAACCATTCAGGCACTTGACAGCTCTAAATATGAAGGTAATATTCAGTGTTAGTCGGTTATTTAGGCTGTGTCCATAAATAGCAAACCTAAACGCTTCGTTTGTCTAATCATCAAAAAGATCCTATACACATTAAAAGATGTTGTACTGTTGATTGATGAATTTGATATTCTATATCATAAACTGTAAAGAGTAAAGTACTTTCCTATCCTTACATGGGACTCTATTGACAGTGTACATTTATGATTCAATCAGAAGTCGAGTCCAACAAGTTCAGGCTGAGTAACTAGACATTAGCATTTATACCACTGAGTCACTATCTGTTAATGTACATTATTGATGTAGACACTACTATATATTCACTAGTCGTCTGACTTCGGTTGCTTTCTTAGATCTTAGACTTCTCTTGATACACTAAATCAATTCATATTTTGAATGATGAAACTTTCATAATCAAAGATGAATATACTTACGGAACAATCAAATGAAACTTTATACTATTTCAGTCAAATCGCGATTTCATCATGTTATTTTTTTATATCAAACATAAATGACTATCAATGTGTAGAAACTACTGTTAATGTCAGTTAGTAGTATGATCGACTATTACATTAAAAAATATCATCACCACTGTTAAATGTTATCTGAGAGTAGATATTACATGAATACCACTGTCTTCATAAGATATTCCCATGACATATCATAAATCCGTTGTGTTGATACGTTCCAGTTATTGATTTTGTCAAGGATTGCACTTGATCAGTCTGTGGTAGCTCTGTACGTGCATATCATAACCGGACTACTTTAATACAAAGTTATTTCAAATACATGAAATACAAAGTACGTGTTTCATCGTGTTTCGAAGTTAGTTTCACTTGAATTTACTGTATCGTCTTAGTGTTGATATTCACGCTAGCACTTGGATTGTGTCAGTTCCTGTTAGCTTATATGAGTTCAAGCTAACAGGAACGTTCTACCTTCTATCTATCAGTCATAATTCAACTTTAGTTTAGATATTTCATGTTATTAACAAAACAATTATGTACGCATTTATAGGAAGATAGGTGATTGAAGCACCATGTGATTGAGTATTGTAAATTAATGACAACTTTCACCTAAATTTATCATCATGAACTACACCGCATAAATTACCTCTAAGTGGAGTTTCAATTAACAAAGTACCTGAAAAGACATACATTTCAAAGACAGATGAAATATAAGAATCTAAAATAAAATGACTATGTTCTTTTCATAGTCTATAAAGAGAAAATTTATTTAAAACCCAATAGTAAATAAACACTCTTGAAAAAGGTTCCATATAGTCACTATGTAGTAGAGTTTCTAGAAGTTTTAGTGTAGTATCGTCTCATTGGTCGATTTCGCGAGTACCTGCCCTCAAGTTGAATGAATTACAATCGTGACTAGTGGTTAGCTGAAAACTGTAGATACAAATTACGCTTATGAGTATTTGAGACTTGTTTAAAGTAAAATCTTCCTCTTTTTCTTCGGTTTTATCATTTGCGACCTGCGATGTTCGAAAAAATTTGAAACCATCTCCCAGATTAGCAGGTAGTAGACTAAGCTCAAGTATAGCATTTATCAGCGTTTTCAACAGAAGTAAAAAAAAACATTTATGACATACTGAAAAATAGACAAACATTACTCGTAATGACGAGTTCTAGGTAGTCCGAAACATGGGTTAGATAGGGTTCGCCGCCAACTACCTTCAAATCATCTTCCACTAGAAATTTTCTAGATATATGATCTTTAAACATGAAATGACTACACAGTTGTTTCATCATGATATGGGCATCCTTACAAGCACGCCTCATCTACTAGCTCTTTCTCTTAAATCGCTGAGATAACAGCAGCATATGCTTCACATTTCTAACTTCAGTTGATACTCAGTGTCATTCCTTCATCATCTACAACCACTTCTGGGGTAGTTGTCTCACATTCTTTACTATTGAACTCTTCAGGTAGCACCTTCGCATGAGAACTCTAGGAGATATCTCGTAAAGTCAGTCACTAATAAACGCTTAATGTAATTTCAGTATATGAGGAGTCAACCGGTTAGCTGTGAAGCTTGGAGATCTAGGGTCCTATCATTGATTAAAACATGGATGCGCACTACTAAAAAGTCACGTACCTAAACTAGTAGTGCTCTTCGGCTTTTAATGGTTGTCTTAACTAAGTCACTTCGTGACACAAAATTCTAATTCGACAATCACAACAACACTCAATTATACTCTCATTTATGAAATCGGTGAAGTAATATTTGTTATGTTGGACCACTAAAGGAAAGTGAAAAACTTTCAGAACTGTGTTTCAGAGAACTAATTCATTTATTCTGGTCGTGAGTAATGTAAACATTACATTTCTATTATTGTTACGTTCCACCTACCCTATCCTCCCGTTTAGTATATTTGCTGTTAGCATATTGTCTCTTATAATGGACTACAGTTAATAAATTGTGCACAAGTTACCCCTCATTCACTGCCACAATCTCTCCTGTTTCATATTAGTGTAAAATCCTTAATTGGTTCTCTGTGCGGTCTGATTTTGTGTATGTATAAAGGTATGATTGAAATACAATAAGATTCTATCTGTTGGCTCATCAATCATTGGTTTTCCTCTATTCCGGCTTGGTGACTAGTAGTCGTTGGGCAGACGTGTTTGTACGCTAATAGGCAATTATCAAGGGCACAGTGTGTTTTTCTTAAAACACAACAGCATTCATTTACCATCCCCTTAACTTATCATGTTGTGATTGGATTAATATCCTTTGAACAGCATCTCTTGTATGTACATATAGTAGTTATAGTACTGAATAAAGATACTATGTATATACTACTATGTATACGAAAAGTAGGATCAATACAAACGATACAGACCAGTATACATAACTATGTTGATTTCACATGACATCAAGTACAATATCCCGATTATTAATTGAAAACCAGATAAGGAATACACTAAAGTACGTTGATACTAACTACATACATCAGTGTTACATAATAAAGTTATAGTGAAACCAGTAACACATAAAATTGAACTGAGAAAATGCATAAGTTACATTTTTCCTATTCACACATAATTGTAGTGTATAAACAATAATAAGAAAGGATGTTTACGTCAAATGGATGCAGATATATTTGGTTAACTTACCAGTTACTGAAGCTCTATCCACAGATATGACAATATAATCAGCACGACGTGCTATATGTAAAGTATGCCATTGATTATCATTCAATGAAGGACTTGGTAGAAAGAATTCCTTATGAAGCAAATACAAAATAACAAAATGTGAGATAACGATTATTGGACATAACAAGGTTAATGATTGAGGAACAAATTCATTTAACTGAATGTTCGTGTATTATCCCCAGTGTTGTTTATGCTGAGATGTGAACCTAGTACCAAATGCTTTTTTGTCATAAAATCATTATTATATCGACGGTAAAGTCACATTCTGCCGAGTTTATTATTTGTGCTATTGAGACCCTTATGGATAAACCGCGGCCATCCACTGATCAACTCATGTTGATGAAGAGAAGACTTTATCAACCGATTTGTTATTCCCTTCTAGTACTATGTCTGCTTAACTTTATCTGTTCAATCGTTCTTTGATAGGCAAGCAATCTTTCGAAGGCACTTATGATTATTAACCTGTCGCCTACGTTTCTCGCTTATTTACAAAGACCATGCTTCACAGCCATGGGTTAATAGAAAGCGTACTGATACTTAGTATGCACGCTAAACTGTTAATTAGGTGAAATTAAACATATGAATCACAGATTTCCATCTTTGCTATCTGAAGACACTTTACTTCATGTTGAGTTCTTGCTTCTACTTCCTCGCAGGGCTGTGGCTGTAAATTGCAGGCACAGTCCCTAACTGAGTACAGAAAGATAGGTTGACATAGTATTCAACAATTTTTTCCCATTCATTACCAGTTTAATCTTCACTTGTAACTCGGATGTAGTAGAAACGTACAACATAACCAAAGATTCTTTTTTAAATCTAACTTCATAAGATATATTCAATCTATCTTCTGTCGGAACACAACGAGGTAACAATCAAATGAAATGATGAGTACGATTCTAGCATATTCCTTGTTTTGTTATTCACTCATGACGATTATGAGGAACTTAGAGGGCTATACTCAGTGGAATAATTGTTTATTTAGGTTCTATCATTCCAGGCAGCTAAACTACAAATCAATAAGACTAAAAACCTGATACCTGAGGTCGGAGAGCAAAATCTTACTATCAACTGCATAGAAGTATGGTGAAAACAGGGTGTTTACATCAAATAATCAGCACTACCACGACACCACCTTCATACAAAGGAGAGGTGAGGTTAGGAAAGGTAGCCCCAAAAATATTACACCTCCCCACTTTACCTAGTAGCAATGAGACCTTAAAAAGTTTGAAATTGAAACGTCAAAAAAAATTTAATCTCGGTGTGACCAGCCCAAAGCATTTATCATCAGGCCTCTATGGTTACACTCTCATGGAGATAAAACCAAGGATTATCCTGTTTCCTTCTCTGGTCAATCAATACGAATCATTTTCCTATGATTTGACCAACCAGGAAGTAATAACAGATCACAGGCTTCGAATTGCATTCGAAATCCCCATCAGTGATGGAAAACTCAATCGAAGCTTAGTTAATAGAAGTTGATTCATGGTTGAGCTCTAGTCTCTGTGTAATTATCAACATCCAAATGGATATATCGTCAATAAAGAAGATACACACAATGACTTCACATAATCAAATGAAATAATTCTTACTTCATATGCATTTGGTTTGCCTTTATGATTAATATTTGTTTGTACACGTATTTGTCCATTGACTAAATCCACTCTAAAATATGACTTATCTGCACGTGATACAGAATAGAACAACGGTAAATGATCCGATTGTCCAGGGATAGGAACTTCTGTTTTAAATTGTAAACTTATATCATCAGTATGAGTGATTAATTTATTGATTTGTTCTTCAAAATCGATTACATATACCATATCACCATCCATTTCAAGTATTGGTGCATCTAATTAATAGAAGATATAAATAGAATAAAAGTAGCCGAGTAAAATACAATAGACATTGAATATACTTACCATCCATCATATTGAAAACTTGAACTTGTCACTTGAAACAACAACTTTTTACCCATTAACCTACTGAAATCAAATAGCCACTTTTGTTTGTATAAGTGATTAGTTGAAAACTGATTGAAGCAACCCACAAAAGAAGTACATATAAAACATATTCCAGTAGTAACAGTTATGAATATCAACAAGACATTCCATTAAATAGCTCGAATTACCGAATCACATTATCATGACGAGATCATTTTCAAAATATGGAATACCAGAACATGGTTTAATAAGAATGAATGAAAAGAATATGTGTATGAAAGAATAATAGAACTTAAGATTTCAAAGATAAGTAGTAATCTTTGACAATCAAAGTCTTCTATTATTGGTCATGATAATCCCATAAACCTTATTAAAGTTGTTTATACTCACCAGTATGGCTTAAACCAACAATTTCATGGGTTGATGGCACTCTTAGTTTTCTTTTATCCTACTTACAAACTAATCAATATCGTGAATTGAGGTAGACGGTGGTTGGGCATATGTAACGCATGTCGCAACCACATAAGCCGATGAATTATAGTTAAAAGTGGGATTTCGTTCTTCTGAAGTGACAGTCGATGTTGTAATATTCTTGCATGACAGTAACATTTCAATGTATTTTATTGCTACTCTATAACTTTTAAGCTCTGTTCAACCATACGTAATATGATTATCTTTAACTCAAAATTAAGCTCTTTAATGGTATTTCTCGTGATCTTGCATGATGTGATATTGAGTTTACTGGCTCTTCGGAAGCATCATTATTATCTTCATAGTCGTTTGAAGATGGTTGAAGTACATCATATTTTTAATGACTCATGTTTATTCTTAAAGAGTACCGTACGATGATGCACCGATGACGCATAAATCGTATAATCAAGGAGAACATACATAAAGTGTTACCTCTTATATCAAAATTGGACGACTAATCAATAATGGCCACATCGTGATGGTGGGTCCCATGAAATTTCGAGATGTAAAAAGGTAATAGCTGTTAACGTTGAAGGCTCTGAGTCGGTTGATTACCCGTGGAACTTTCGCTATCGTTATGGATAACATCATCAGTACCTACTTTGGTTAAATTACATTTTGAAGCAGTATTACTGTGCAATAAAGTCACCAACTAAACACTGTCTTGCGATCACCAGATTCTATAGATTGAAATCACGTGAATTATATTTCAATGTCAGATGATTAAATGTAAGTGGTAGAATACTTTTTCAGACCTGTAGTTTTGTGCTAGTTAATACTTATCATCAAATCTTACAGAATAAACAACTTCGAGATAATATTTTAGACTGTGACATGAGTTCAAATATTACTATATGACCTGCTGACGAATGCTAACTAGGATGAAACATCAGTCAGACAGAGTATTTTATCGATTATTTTCAAATTCTTACCATCATAATCTTTGTCTATTGTAAACCAAAGGAATTAATTAAACAGAAATGGTATAAACAATGATATTACCAACCTACCTCGATCACATCCAACAGATCGTCGGATATCCATAGTCTTTTCTGGAAATGTTTTATCTGATTCACTACAATCACAAGCAAAATTTAATTCTTCCAAAAATGGATATGAACGTCTAGAACATCGTCCACCACCACAAATTTTTTCATTACAACGTTGTTTAGGCACTTCACATTGTCCTAAACGTATTCCACGGCCAATATCTGTATGTTGAATCATTCGACTAAAACAGAAAAAAAGTAATTCGACAAGATTTTGTTATCTTAAAATCTTTTGAAGATGATGATGATAATAACACGAATCGCTTTATTCGATACCATATGTAACTTATATCAGTAGGCAGTTGTCAATAGCAATATCAGCAGAAGGAGGAGGAGGAGGAGGAAAATACACGAACTGCCATGATAGTACATTTTGACCTACTCAGTAATTCTACTTATAACAGATTGTAAACTGCTATATGGGGAGTTTTAAGATGAATAGCTAACTTTCTGAACTGAATTTCTAAAAGACTATGGTCATTTATTTTGAGTCTAAGTATATCAGTTAGTTTCTTTTTATAATTGCCATGCTCCCAACGCCTTAACCTACCACCAGACCTATAAAACTGTATCACATCATTTGTCATTCAGAAATTATAATCAATTAACTATGCATCTGTACCCATAGTCTCCTACTTGTATAAATGTTATTCTTCCTATTGGTACGCTGTGTGGTCAGGTTTTATGTATGTAAACAAAGGAATGCTTTGAAATAATTTGTCTGGTTGATTCATCGGTTTATGTTCTTTTTATTCCGATCTAGGATTGAGTGGGCATTCAGTAGACGTACAGGAGCCGATTAAGCATTCTCATTGGTATTTGTCACTGTAACTTTGTACTCACAAGGTTATATCGATTAGTTGGTCGTACGTTCCAGATTATTAACAGATCTGGTTTCATAACACAAGTACTTAACCAGAACATTTATTTAGGTTCATACGGTTAACATACATCGGTTAAAGAATGTTTTCACTAACGAACTGATCTTACTCTACTAATGAAATTATCAGGACTCTAAATACGTGAACATTGTAATTCCTACGTACATTTAGTCAACTTTGATTCATGATAATATTCTATCCTTCTAATTTTAATACAGGTTTGTTATGTAGATCCACCATGAATGATGATTCTTCAGCATCAAGCATCCATGATTTAAAAATGGATTGAAATCGAGATTACTAAGTCAGAAGTTAGGAATGTAAACCAGGAATTCCTAGTTGAGTGGTCTAAAGGTTAATATTTAGTTAAGAAGCTTGAAGATCCTGGATTTAATTCGTTAATGGGTTGTGGATGCATAATATTGACACTTGGCTGTTACTTTCATTACTTCTCGGGCAATCAACACAATTCATGCCAAATCGTAATAACAATAATAAATTTCATGGAAACTAATCATCATAATCACTTACGATGAAACATCTAAATAACTATTTTCATTCACTAATATTGAATGAATACAACCAGCAAAATTTTCACGTGACCAAACATGCCATGGCAATCGACCGACATTATCAATACTTCCAATGTATGTATACGTGGCAAATGCAGCTTGATGAGCTTCTTTACCTTCTTCAACATCTACTAATTGATTATTGAATTTTACCTGTCAGTAAATGATGAAAATGCTTGAAATTGTCAATATAAACACAGTAATATAATCAATAAATAATACGATCTTGGAAGTGAATACGATTAAACAATGACTTCGATATAGATTTACATCAACTCCTAGATATCACATGAAAGTTTAATAATGCGGTGCTATTGATATAACTCGGAGCTTCTTGATAGCCTAGGCAATGAAGCAGTTGAATGCTACATCCATTTCATTTATTTTGGAAGTCTCATTAACCTTGATAAGTTGGTATCTGATGGAGCCTCGACATGGATTCAGAGAGTTGGCTTCGCTTTTGTCGATATGCATCATTTGCGACACAGATAAGAGGTCAACAGAAGGTACAGTATTCAGTTTTATATTGTTGTTGTGAAATGTGACATTTAAAAGTATAAGACATTATTACGTCATTGGTATATGACTACTGGTGTTCGGGTGACTAAGTGGACAGTGATAAGGTTGGATGTAGGATTCCAAGGATAGTTTGATGGCATTTAGTTGGTTGGGATATGTCACATCTATATGTAACCACCTTTTACCTAGACGTGCAGTGCTGGGTGGAATAAGAGTAAACTGAAAGTTAGAGTCAGACAAACGGAAATCTGGAATCAGTGTATGAAACCACTCCGTTTGAGGTTCAGATCACCTGATTAAGGGTGAGCTTTATCATTGTAACCAGTGAATTAGAGACCCTAAGTAACATTACTCAGAATCAGTCAATAGACTAGGGTTATTAGTTCGAATCTCTACAGTTTCTGACATAATTATATAATATATATTGCAACACCAATTATCAACTAACAATAATATGTAGAAATTGTACACTGATTCTGTCAGACCTTTTACATAGCGTGAATGGAAGTGCTCGCTATATAGTTGAATCAGAGTATCTAGTCATATACCATAGCTAAAGTGGTATACACAAACTGATGTGACAATCATTGTTGAACTGAATAACCAGAGGTTAGTTTAAAAGATCTGTAAGATCATGTATGTTGTATTTCGATGTCCTAAACTTGTTCACAATCCAAAACGTGTAGATGTATAAAATCTTAGAAGTGATTAAAGATAGAGAGCCATAAGTCTGTAGTGTGTGTCAGATTCTTTCATTGCTTTATCCTGATGGTGTTATTAGCTGCATGAATCATACTTTCCATCAATACCTCTTAAACTCAACATTTTTATTACCCACACGACTTCTATGCACAAAACTACCTAAGCATGTTGTCGAATATTTGTATCTCACAGAAGGATGATATTGGAAATGTTTTCTTTAAGTTAGATGGTTTATTCAAGAAAAAGGACTACTTTCAAGTAGGTAGAATGAGGAATTCTCCACGTTTAGTCTACGTCAATCTTTTCTAGCTATAAGTATTGAATATAGACCACTGACCAACTGCACAATGGAATAGTCAACATGAATTTCAAAGAACACATAACCATTACAAGTCATCATATGCATTCAGTATTATCTATCAATAACTTACAGTAAATCTATGCTGTGCATTTCGTGATACATATACACTGTAAATCCCACCATCATTGACTACTGTCTTCGGTGGATTCAGTCGAATATGTTTATAATGTCCGCCAACTGCATAGACAAAGTAAACATTTCCAGTCGAATAACTTCTACACAGACAAAATCTCTGTGCTCTTGATCAGGTCCACTAAAGATAATTAAAAATACAAACATACAAAAAAGGAAAGTATGCATTAAATCACTGGAACTATTAGAGATTGTTTCTGTACGTCAAAGATTGATCTCTCCTGTATATCATTAAAAACAAAGAAGAACTGGAGATAGCTTACTCAACTAGTAGGTGGAACTAAGAAGTGTGCATTCTCGACACCATTAAAACTGAACCCACAACTATTAGATAGGAATTTCACTACTAGACACCTACAGGTTTAGTCATTCGAATAATTAGATATTCGCCGACAGACATAGGATCTATATTTAATGTGTCATGAGGGGTTACTGTTACAGAGGAGTCTCATATAAAGACGAAACAATTGACCAACGCTCCATATTTTCCAATGATACCCAAACAAGATCAATTCGTAAATAATACAAACAACAGATTGAAATGCGATATCCATCAAACCATATAAACTGGTAAAGATATTTTTCCCACAAATATTCTAAGCTACTTTATAGTAGAAAGTAGTATAAAATGAAAAATTCATAGTTTACATGTTCAATTGTCGAAATTGAAGATTTCATTATGAAAATAAAGATCATTTTAAGTAAAATTATTTTGGATAAGTACTTCTGTGAAAAATCCTCCACAGTGATCTTGACTGTTGTTAGGACTGTGGGATCTCTACATTGCATGAAAGATACTTTTACTTCAGTGACTTGTAAAGAAAACTAAGTTTGAAGTGGGCTCGACATCCTGTTAACATAACTAATGAACACAAAGAATAACTAATCTAGGCCGTGTTAGTCCAGTACTTGTAAGACCTTATCATCGGCAGTAGTAATCTGCGTAATAAAATAAGGAATGCTATACTTAGAGTAAAACTCTAGTAATCCCTTCCTTTTCTTTCCAAAAAAATAGTTTCCATACAGTTGATGGTTGTGTTAGCGAACAGCTATTTGTCGTCAAACAAGTGGTAGTGAGTTTTTTGCCTATGAACCTTAAATAGGGGATTTAACTTTTACCACTATTTAACTGACCTGATTGATCCCATTAAGCTAGTCACAACGAGCAAGTTCAATCACTATTTCAAGCTACAATCTTAAGCGGGGGGTGGGGGAGTGAGGAGCAATTAATCTGAATTCTATTTATTGCAAGGTTGAGGTTAGGCTTCTCATATTACGACCTAGAAGAATATTGGATGCCTTGTTCGGAGTTAATGTGATGATTGAGACGCACGATAACATGCTATCTTGAAGTAAACACAATCAGATTTCGCTGAGCATCACAGAAACCTTTTTAACTATCTAAAACAAACCCGATATTTCGAAGAAAGTTTTCTCTTATATTAATTGGTTGAACTTAGTCAGAAGAAAATATTTCAATCTAAGTTTCATATTTAGCGGGCATCCGTATCAAATCAAACCTGCATTAACCAGCTTCACAATTTGAGACAACAGCATAAACTACTTGAAGTGAAAGTTTCCTGTAGATTGATACATAATGAAGTTGAATCACTTAAGTTAGTGATCATCTTTCAACAAATTCGATAACATTTCTTTTGACTTAATAATCAATCAATCTCTCACTATAACTGGTTAGCATCATAAACAGTTCCTATCAAACAGCGCTTCTTGAAGATTCAAGTGGTATGTTCAGCTGTTGAAAATGTTTAAGGGAATGTAATCTTCAGTTGTTAATAAGTCATTATTGACATGTTTGTATCCAATGAGAGTGTTGGTCCAATATTGTATTCAGTCACATAATTTCATTATGTTCTGTTGTAAGATACAAAATAAACACTTGTTTCGTCCTATTTGATTCACATCAGTTGTATGTAACTGTATTACCACACTGTTGATGTTCATATTGAGACTTGTACTCTTAAAGTTTATTTTATGTTCTGATTTCAGTGTAGACATCAATCACTAAAATGATTTAGGTACATACAAGTGATGAATCCCGAATAGGATGAAACTCCTATTCAATTTATTCTCATTGATTCTCTTCACTATTTCCTTTTCTTTTACAGTTTTATGAAGTTTAGTAGGAAAAATATTAATTTTCATTGTACTTTCATTGTAAATACCAGAACTTGTAGGTTACTGCATGAAATATATGCGTGAATTCGTGTATCTATGCACACATCGATTGATAAACTTACTACTAATAATACTAAGAAAATAGGGTAGAACATTCAAGAATGTAATAATCATTACAATAAATACGAAATCAGGAACATTTTCGAACTACGGAATCATCATCACCATAATCACTTGGTTCAAAACAAAGCTCACTATCCGAAGAAGTTAGCTGGGAAATTCAGTAAGCCAGAATGATCAATCAAAAGTAAAGCTGGCAAACCAATCACTGAAGTGAATGAACAACGAAACAGGTGGGTAGAACACTTCGACGAACTCTTGAATAGACCAGCCCCACTGCAACCATCAGTTATCGAAGTAGCAGCCACGGATCTCCCCATTAACACCGACCCACCAACAGTCGAGGAAATCAAAATGGCCATCCGACAAATCAAGAGTAGCAAGCCATCAGGGCCAAACAACATACCAGCTGAGCGATGCAACTGAAGACAGATATAGAAACAACTACAAAGATACTTCACATTCTCTTCAGAAGACTGGAAAGAAGAATATCCTATCACGATACCAAAGGAAGGAGATCTTAGCAATCGTGAGAACTACACAGGCATCACTCTTCTTTCGATACCAAGAAAAGTCTTCAACAGAGTGTTATTAAACCGAATGAAAGATCCAGTCGACGCACAACTTCGAGATCAACAGGCCGGATTACGTAATGACCGATCGTGTATCAACCAAATCGCTACTCTATGGTTCATTGTTGAACGATCAATCGAATGAAATTTACCACTTTACATCAACTTCTTCGATTACGAAAAAGCTTTCTACAGCGTGGATGGAAGAATATTATGGGGCCTTCTACGACATTATGACGGACTCTAGAAGATGGTCAATACCACACAAAATTCTTACAGTAGACTACATTGTAAAATAATCCATAGAGGTCAGCTCACAGACACAATCGAAGTAGAGACTAGTATTGGACAAGGCTGCTTACTCTTGCCCTTCCTCTTCGTGCTGATGGTTGACTGGATCATGAAGACTGCATCATCTCAAGACACTCTCGGAATACAGTAAACAACATCGATGCACTTAGCAGATGACCCAGGTTTTCTATTTCACACACAGTAACAAATGCAGATGAAGACGGACAGTGTAGCAACATCCTCTGCAGCCATCGGTAGGCCTTAACATACACATGGGGAAAAGCAAGATCCTCCGATACAAAACAACGAACACTAACCCAATTACACTTGACGGAGAAATTCTGGAAAATGTAGAAACCTTTACATACTTGGGCAGCATCATCAATAAACAAGGAGAATCTGATGCAGATGTGAAGGCGCGGAATGGAAAGGCAAGAGCAAGGTTTCTACAAATGAAAGACATCTGGAACTCAAACCAACTGTCAGTCAACATTTAAGTCTAAATTTTCAATACAAATGTGAAGACAGGTATTACCAATGTCATTGACTGATCTTTGCACTATACTACAAAATGGTCGGAGCATGAATTCCGCCACTGGATGCCACCTCAGTCATGTTGATAACTAAACGTTTGTTGCAAGACCTGAATGGTCCCGAGTTCTATTCTCTAATTACGTCGACGGTAAGCACTGATGCGAAGTTTCACACTAAAAAGAAGCATCTGTCTAATAGTGCTCCACGTCTCTCAACAGTATACACTACTATTATCGATCTATAATGAAAACAAACTTCAAGTTCGCAATGTCACAAAAAAACTTACACGAAAAATAAAATTCCATTCGGTTCATAAGTTGAAAATTCTATCTTGAATGATCGATACAATTCGAAATTCCATGTATCAAATCGTACAATTGAGTCTTCTGTACCCATAAATGTGATTGGTACTGGAACACGTGAAAATTCTGTTTCTAATGATGAATAACGTTTATTTGATGATGTTGGTCCAATAATAAGTTGAGCTTTTGGTAAACGAAAACGTACATCTGTAATACCAGTTGGTTGAATAGAATCTTTCCATGTAGGATCAACTAAAACATTCAATAGATTCACATCCTTATCACCTTTTCTTGTAATCTCCGCCTTTATTGAAGGAGAGGTTGCAATGAAACAAAGAAAATAAATAAAAGATTATTAGTTAAATAATCCCTATGATTTCGGTGAACTGAAACTGGTATAATCGAAAACATTTTAAATGTTCAATAAGGTTGAATTGAGCTGGTTCTGTAAAGGTAGGTATTCATTTTAGTTGTTTGTATTTTGTCAAAGAATGATGTTTGCTGAGTACCACTAAAAACCAGGGAACACTCCTAGATGTCTGTTTCATCCTAGAATGGGACTTCTTAGCAGTACGAACCCTCTATTCGGCTAGGGAAATCAAACCCAAAATCTTCATGTTGGTAAATACTTAACCCATAGTTCATTTACGATAGTCAACTCACTAGTGATTAACTTTAGGAAGTTTCTGAAGTAATAGTGAAAAGTTGTGACTAGCGGAGTCCACATTTGCTGGGAATAAGATAGTTATCACTAATGACAATTGATGTTGATCGCACTATATCACAAATTGATGGATGTGAGGATTCTACCATTGGACACCAATTGACCCAGTGGCTCAGAGCGTTAAGCGTTCGTTGTTAAATCTAAAGGTTTCTGGTTGGGCTCCCTGTCGGGCCGGAGAGTGAGCACTGCATTTGAGTTCTATCTTCGTACAAAACAGCTGTCCAGTGCCCCCCCCCTCCATGAATTTCAATGGCATTCAACCAACACCAATCTGTGACGAATATAAACAACTAAAGTTCAATACACCTATTGTACTAAGAACGGGTTATAGTGGAGTGGGTGCTTTCATTTTTTGTCTTAATTCCAATAATTCTTTGATGAATATCATAGGTTCTCTCTATCTAGCGATAGCGCTTTAAGTTGTAAATTTTAGTATAGTTGACCTCTGGTCGACGGTAGGATTTAGAACGCGTGTTATATCTACTTTGAGACTCGTTTGGGGAGTGTATATGCAACATCCCAGTGCTAATTTCCAATCCCTAGGCTAAACAGCAATCCTGAGATGTGGCAGGTACATCCAGCTGACTACTCCTAAATATGACTTAACGAAGTTTGTTTTATAATTCTGACTTCATTCAATCAATTCATATAATTAAATGATGTCGTACTAGCCATTACCAAACGACTACTTACATGATATAGATTCCACCCTGACTAAGCAAAGTAAATTAATTATGGAATAATGACATAATTTTACAAAGAATAATGAAGTCACAATAAGTTAATTTCAGGAAAATGTCATTATTTAAAAGATTATTTACTGGTAGGAAAACAACAAACCTTTGTAATACGTCCTTCAAAAGTTCTATCCACTTTACCTTCTGTATCTTTAATTGGATCAATAGATCCACCAAGGTAAACTTTTCCGTCTGAAGATACTAGAGGTGCACGACCAGCAATAGATCGACTTGCTTGACTGCGATGATCTAGTGTAATTGTCAACTACGTGGAAAAGATATTAAATATACAAATAACAAAGTAAAAAATGTGATAACAACATTAATTAGATACTACTTTCGTCCTTTGCGGGACTCGTCAGATGCGATAGCACCAAACATGGTTTTTGTTTTGTATTTGACAGATTTCAAATACGTGTGAGAGGTAGTTGAGGCAAAATACAAGTACGCATACTCTAGAATCAGTAACACTTATTGATAACCACGTTTACTTCCGAACCAACGGGTAAATCAACAGTCAACGCAACACATTATAATAAAAATGATTTACCAAGATAACATAATTCATTTATAAGGCACTGAAAAACAACACTGCATCGAGGCATTCTGCTGAGAAAATGCACCTTGAAAAACAGACAGTGGTCAAATGAATTCCTATTATAAGTTGTGTGTTTAAATAAAGCAGTTTATGTTGTTAAGGACTGTAATTGATAAGTTTCCGTTGTCCCATGTGCATCTTGAGAGGGTTACATTAAAATAAAGTTAACTCCTAAGTGTGATTGCAGTTAAACTATAGCTAGTACATGGAATCCAGGATTTAGTAGCCCAGTAGGTAATCATATGGTGTCTGATAGGAATGGACTTTATTCTACCTTCTAATCTTTAATACATTTATGTTTTCTATTCGGTATACATAGCCACGATACATCTTACACATAAAAAACAGTTATGAATAACTCCAGACAACAGTTTCCCTTTGTTAAAAATATAGAAATGAGTATGTACTGAATCTCGTGGCTTTGATGTTAATTTTTGATGAACATTTTTAGAATCCGTCAAAGCCTTTACACCTCTACGGTTAGAGTGATAACTTAAACTTACAACTCGATAAAACTAACAATCGTTTATACGCAAAATTCAATATAAAGAGAGAATTTTGGACAGGTAAGAGTGTGGGTCGTGATCATTCTATGTACCTATCTTATTATCTCTCCACACATATTATTGCCAGGAAAGATTGCTGTTTGCATAGTATGTGCTAAAGCAACGAGAAAACTCGGCCACCATGGTTAGAATGAATTAGAAAAGACAGTCGTCAAATGGTGCAGCTCCGACGTAAGACTACAGAGGTTAGACAGCAGCATCATCTCAATGGATTCGACTAGATGCGAACTATCAGTCAACAGTGGTTGAAGATATATACATGAAATCTTAATGAATATCATATTATTAGTAGAAGTAGTGAATATGATTCAAAGCATCTTAATCAATTCACAGAATAAAAGTTATAAAACTTGAATGATCAGTAAATGATATGAAAGTATCTCTGTCATTACGACCAATTTTAAACATCACAATCTAAAGTCTTCAACAGTTGATTGCGTTAGTCCCAACTAGATAATCTACATCTACTAACATGTCACGAATTCACAACCAAGGACTTCAAGAATTGACTACAGAACTTTCAAAGAAAATATGTATTGAAATACAATAGTACATACATAATTAACTTTATACTATCTTTTTTTTTGGTGTTAAACACCTTCAAACTTACATTGTCTTTATCACGTAGAAGTTGTAGAACTTGTGGTTTCTCTGGAATTAACGACGAATTTAAAAATATCTCCTCAGTTACTGTACGTTGTGCTTTACCAGTTTGATCAGTAATTGCATAAATGTAATATAATAGAGAATTCTAGAAATTGGTAAATAAAAAGGGAGAAATTTTACAAAGGGATTTTGAACTGATCATACATAAGTCAACAATAATTGCAACATCATGTGTTATATTCATTGATGCCAACTGGTTGAAGGTAATTGGTTAAAGGCCCTATAGATTTAGTATTAGGTGATTTACATTAGCAACAAGTACCAGAAGTTCACATTGTATTGATGCTTCTTTTGTAAGGTTTAAATTAGTATTATACAGTTTCTTAGTATGAGATGTTTACAGAAGTTAGTCTACCAACGCCAAGTTATTTAGACTAAAGTGGCTATACTGTAATTTGTCTATTTCATTCAGTCAATTAAGAGTGAAAACACGGTAAACATGAAGTTGGTTACTACTCAGTGAGTAACCAATCTCAGTTGTAATCAGCACAAACCTCAGTACAAATATGCGTTATCTTGATTTAGTGAGATACCCTACACATAGAAAGTATTTTTCTAAAGATGAAAATGAAAACATACGTTAAGAAATACTGGAACTCAACATCTAGAAAAAGAATCAACTTAATAAATAAGCATGAAGCATTGAGAACGTTTCTGAACTATGTCAACACAATTATCGTTGATACTCAAATCGGGTAGTCTAGAACTATCTAGTTGATTTACACCAACCGGGAACGTCTTCATAGATTGATGCTACATTTTATTTTGTTCGTTCTTATATCCACCTTCAGCACCCCACCGTAGCTGCTACCTTGACGTGGTGGTCGGGCTTGCCTGTCGTGATGGCCCAACTGAGCTGTATTGGCTGGAACGCATGTACCTCTAGGTCTTACCAAGCCAAGCAGGTTTGTTGGAGAGCGATAAGACTAAAAGCAGCAACCTAAGGTCTGAGGGTTAAGTTGTACTACTGACTACAGCGAGGTGTGACAGTAGTGAAGTGTTTCCCTCGGATAACCAGCACCTGCAGCGATGCTGCCTTCTCACAAAGGAAGGGGTTAGAAAAGATCGACCCTAAAAATGTTACACTTCACCTTACTCCATGGATTTCCGTCTTCGGCAGTAAAGCCTTCTAAAGAACGGAGCTAACATTTCAAAAACTCCCCATAACAAGGTCGTATGTGATCGGCCCTAAGCAGTTGTCCCTTGGGCTTTGCGATCGCGCCACCAGGTTACTATTACCAATACTAACCCAGTTTCCTTTTCAGGTACCTCAAGAAGTAATATTCTTCCATGGTGTGGGCAGCCAGGAAGTGAGAATTATCTTCATACCTCTAACAACACGCAAGGTCATCTTGTTCAAGGTCAAATCCCAAATCCTAATAATTCGCTAATCCACATGCCTAATCCTGACTACCTTCAGCAGTGCATTCTTTTTAGCAGCAATAAATACTAGCAATGATTCGAAAACACCTATAACCAAACACTAATACCTTACGAATATATATATATATATATATATATATATATATATAGATCAGGGGATAGATAGATAGATAGATAGATAGATAGATAGATAGATAGATAGATAGATAGATAGATAGATAGATAGATAGATAGATAGATAGATAGATAGATAGATAGATAGATAGATAGATAGATAGATAGATAGATAGATAGATAGATAGATAGATAGATAAATAGTAAATGATTACACTTACTTTAATATAAACATAACTTTTCGATTGATCACTTTCACTAAACCATAATAGACCAGAAGTAACACCAAAAGGTAAAGTAAAATTAATTGTTAACACTTCTTCTTCAACAGTTCTTTGTAAACGATTTTGAAAATCATAACGTACAAAACTACCTTCTGGAAAACTAACAGATGAAATATACTTAATTGGATTTGTTGGTATCTGTTCTAATAGATTATTTAAATCTCTTGGTTTACGATGTTTCAATATTGTATCAGGTGATTCAATATGAAGATTATTTATAGCAAAACTAATACATGATTCATTAGTTAAATATAATTGTCCAACTTGTCCAATTATTAAACCAATAAATGTTTTCAATGCATTCATTTTATTTGTTGTTGACATTGATTGAAATGTGGTTTCGTCATCTGGATGTAAACTTTCATCAGTTTTATATTGTTTCATTAAATGTAGATTATTATTATTATTATTGTTCTTAACATGTAATTGGTTATCTCTTAAGTGAATTGTTGTTTCAATTAGATTCCATTCATTTAAAGTTAATGGTATAACAGTATACACATAAGAATGATTATCAATGAGACGACTCCAACTGACAGTTAATAATGTTTTATATTTAATGGAATATTTAAGTATCCATGGTATCTTTTCATGATTGAAATATGAAGTTAAAATGCTTAAAATATGTGTTTCTGTTGAATTTTCTAAATCATTTTTAGGATTTAAACCAAAACCTATCGTGAATTGATCTACAATGAAGGTAGAATATGAAAGAAAACAATTAATGAATGAGTGAAAGTAAAATAAAAAAAAGTAGTCATACTTACATACAAAGAGAGAATGGGTAGAAGGGAAGGTAGTAACAAACTTACTGATCAAAATGAGGACTGATCAATTCTCTTGTTCATTGTTCTGTTAGTCTCGCAATATAGTTTTCTTCTCCGTAGATCATGTAATGCTAAACTAGTGATTATAAGGAAAAATTAGACTATCTCAGTTCAATATTTTTGCTGAAAATCGTAATCAGTATTGGTGAGATTTGACGAATTGGGGGGGGGATTTTCTAAGGTGGGAGATTTCTGATATCTAGAGTTCCCTCTATCTAGTCTGAGTGATTTATAAAAGCGACTGCAAGAGAATAAGCTGAATCCTTGGATCGCTCTTTTTCTTGTTGTTTTCAAATGACCTACCATGTCTTAAATTCTCAGACTCTCTCATAGGCGGATGATTTTAAGTTTTGAGGGGGGGGGAGAGAGAGATACAATGTCCCTCGGAAATCTTGACTCACCTCGAAGGTTAGAGTAACAGTAAATGGTTTGATCACCAGTAACTTCAGTTAACTTGATACCGGTGAATTCTAAATGATAATGGTGAACAATATTGATGATCCTAGTGTTACTCTCTCAACGACAGACAAACCTGAATGTAACCGATTGTCATACATATAGGCGTCCATTCTGATTGGCATTCTGTTGTAAATAAAGCCTACAATATCTTCGGGTTACTTTACAAAACTTTAGGTAGCTTGATTATGTTTTCAGTAGCCATCTAAAGCCACATTAGATACTAAAGGTATCTAGAACAAAAAACAATCTCATATCATTCAAATCCAGTTTACTGTTTTTGCTCAGCAAAATGAGAAGTTTATTATAATTTCAATGGAACGAATAACTGAGAAAGTTATTTCTTGCACCAGGAATTATAGACATACGATTTTCTATTGCTTCGATTGTTAACCTTTCAGTTGACTTATTAAATTTGATGTTTTGATTCGGTTAGTGATCAGTTTGCATATACTGTTGCCAAGGTTTGATTTGATCATTTCAAATAAATTGAGCATTGGGTAGGCTACTTATGGAAAATAAGTAGTATATATTTGTATTATTCAAATAAGTAGACATTAAATTTTCTGACATTTCACGGTTTAGTGCAAGTTGATTCTTCAGAGGAAAAATGAAGTGACTTGGACTAAGCTGTGAAACACATCAGAAATTGCAATTTCTACTCATTGGACTAGAACAAATATATATTACTCGTTTTTTATATGAGTTGACTGTACCGTTTTTCCATCTCAAATTATTGTAATCAACCATTACGTTCTCTCATTATCTGTACACTAATTGTCGAGACAGCTACTTGAAAGATGCTTTTCCGCAGTTTTTCTAGCCTACTCTGAGGACTTTATTCAATTATTCTGCATTGACCATTCAGCATTAACTTATAAAAATACAGTTTCATAAGTTTACAACTTATTGCTTCGTTAGATGATCAAGATTATATCTTCTTAACTAAGGTCATTTCAGACAGACTGAACCATTTCATTCTTCTGAGTAACAGTGTTTTCTTTTAACAATGTCTTTTACTGATAGTATTTGCATTTATCTTAACTATGTTAACCGAATGGTTACCTAACTAAGAACAATTTGTGTCAGCAAATTGAAATTTAACAATCTCTAGAACACCAACCTTGTTATTATCTATCAGTGGTACATGTGTACTTAAGTGCTTTCCATAAAACGTTTGCAATCACTCATGAATCGAACTACTAAAAAATTTATGAAGTACCACAACAGTAGTTAGCATATTTTCCTCTCCTACCCAGTGTTTTGGGGAAACGAGTGGTTTGCGACTACTACAAAATTTATACATCCGGTATATTCTGCGATGATTACGGTGTTTTTGAATGCTGTTAGAGGTATGCTGTCAGCTATCACTTCCACTTAACTACACTATGAAGTGTTTTTCTTTGTGCGGTACTCGATAAGAAGCTGCAATAGATATTTTAACAACCAAGAGACAACTGCCTGAAGCCAGTCACACGGGTGAGTTAGAGCTGTACTCGGAAAAGCCTTACTACTGGAAACGGTAATCTATGGAGTAAGGTGAAATGTGCATTTTTAGGGCTGACCTTTTCTAGTCCCACTCTTCCGTCGCGAGAAGGTAGTATAGCTGTTATGCTGGTTCACTGAGAAAAACATTTTACTACCATCACAGCTGTGTACAGTCAGCAGTATGACTTGGCCCACGGATCTTAAGTTTACTGTTTTTAATCTTACAGCTCTTCAACCGACCTATTTAGCATGGTAGCACCTGAAGAAACGATTGTTTCAACCAGTATAGCCAAACTGGTTCATCATGGAAAGTGTGCCCAACCATCATATCAAGGTAGTAGCAACGGGTGGGTTGGTAATGAACTGAGAGATGTTGCGTAAGGGAACTGGATATTTGAAAACATTTTAATGGATAAATATGAATGATAGTTAGTTTATCTTAAAACTTTACAGAGGGTAAAATTTGTTGTGGTATTGCACATATATGTGCTGAATTGCACGTACAAGCTATAAATAACACAATTAATAATGTATTGTATAGTCAAATGAAAAATGGATGAATGGCTGATGGAATATATCAGCCAAATTACTTGTGAAGGAAACAATTATCAAGTGAACAATTATCATTTCTTTGCTGATTCAGTATACCAAACGTTTGGGAACAAGCCCCATCCTTTATCTTAACTTCATGTACTATAGACACAGTAACGAAATGACAGAAGATCATGAAATCAAGTAATGAGTTGATTAGATGTTTGCAAGTTAACATCACTTGACAATATTCATGCATTTCAATATGTTGTATAGCAACAGTCAGAAAAGATATAATGATGTGAACAATTCTAACATGTGCAAATAGACTTATGTATGATTGGAAGCATAAGTTAAAGTTACTAGAATCATGTAGTATTTTCAGAGTTTGGTTGTTGACGAGCGCTGCCATTAAGGAATTCAATACGGTTAATTCATGTTAATCCGTGAAACGAAACTTCAAACTTTATAATACCCATAACACTTAATATAGTTCGTAATTTAACTGGTAAACTAAGTTACTTGACATTTTGGTAAATTTTTTTGAATATTAGGTAATTGAAGGTAACGGCAAGAAGTCTGTTAGCATTCGCCATGAAGCATAAAAGCCCTGAGTTCTTTCCCACCCATACTTCAGGTTAGTCACTTTCAGATTAGTGGAATTTTAATTCGATCGATAAAATGCTGTATCCACATTGGCACTAAGTTGAATGGTTTTGGTATGACTGGTTCTTGATTTGCTATTTTAAACTGTCACAGTTGGGTATGAGACTAGTCAGTAGCAGAAGACACCTACCACCCCACCAGTGACCGAGATCGCGACCTGCAGGTCTTGTAGAGAATGCCTCCAATTGAATAACTACCACTCTAAACAATTTCACACACACGCATACAAAATAAATGTCTTCTTTACCTGATACACATGCTGTCAAATTCCATGGACAATCAAGTACATCCCATTTATTCGATTTTTCACGATTCATTTGTTCCATTATTTCAGGAGTCAAAAACAATCCACTGATAGGTTCCCTTGGAAATTGAATACTTGTTGGTAAACCAATTTGGTCGATATTTAAATGAGGTGAACCAATTACGGATTTGGCTATGAGCTGATGATGAAAGTGATCATAATATTGTAAATCATTTGTATTCAGTAAAACGTGGGCTAATTGATTCCCATCGACGTATTTAATATCGTCAATTGATGGACTGTTTACAACTAAACCAAAAAAGAAAAACAATATAGACTTGTAGAAAAGCATGATTGTAAATTATAGAATGACATCTATGATTATCATGGTTTAGTTGACTAGTGATAAAATTTGAACTTGGTAGATAATTTGTTGAGCATTCTAAACAAAAGGTACCGGATTTATGGTGCATATAACCAACACTGAAATAATATAGATGAAAACAACTGATAATGAGTTCACAGAAGTATTAAATGCTCTTCACGAATGTTACTACTAGCCTCATAAAACATCTCTACACGTTTACTTCTACATAACAATAAAGATTGATCAGTTTTCATCTCTAAGTACGGTTTAGTACACTAGTTGTACAAATCGCACCCACCCACCCCGTCCTACTTTGAAGATTTTGTATCAATCTTACATAATTAGTCTTGGGGACATGTTGATTAAAACACTCTGTTTGTAGAAAATCTCAATATTTGATGTTATAACTATGAAATGGTGAAGGCTGGTAATTCAAGAAGGTTTTATTATAATTGCGTTCATTATTAATGAAGCGCTCACTATCTTTTTGAGGAACTACATTAGCTGAACAAAATTCAGATATACGAGATCTATTTAAGGCTACTAACAACTGACCAAAAATTCAGCTTGTGGGACTGAAATGTTACTAAACAGTGTCAATGCTCTGTCATTTCCTGCACATTTTTATTTTGAGCGCCTTCTAACACACTCTCGGATCTGATTACTATCCTTGGTATTATTATTGACTGGTAGGTTTGGGTCTATTGTAATATGTTTATTGAATGGTTTAACTGCTAAGCTATTAATAATCCCTTGATGCATTTTTTTGTTGGCTCTGTTCAGCATATCAACTTTTACCAATCAAAAGTATATGGATTACCATAAGATGTATTGTCGAATTTTACTGGTGTTGGTGTAAAAGACAATGAAGACAGTCACTTAATTCATTTTAATGATACGCTAAACTACAACAACCTATCACCAACATCACAATTCTTTCCTTATCAATTCAACTAGACTAGTGTCCAAATTTCCAACATAACTGATAGAAATTGACCAGTCAGAACTGAAGACTAGACAAGCATGACACTAGTCACTAACTAATTATCAATAAATACATTTTGTTACATACTTTAGCTGCATTTGTCGTAAGTGAAAATAATTAGTGCTAAGATTGGATATCCGACATGTTGTCAAGTGAAGGAAATAAAACTGGATATCCGTTAAAAGTGGATTTGGACTCTCGACCTCATGAACAAAAGAATAGCTTAGCAACATACTGAATATCCGAAGTCCCCCTACTTCAACCATATAGGTACCTAGAAATGGAATTACGTTAGAAATGGTCCCCATGGTGACGCATTTCCCTGTGCTAATGGTGTGTGGCAACTTGAACCATGGCACGTATATGACTCATTCTTTGTCGTACATGATTGATTTTAGACAAGTATTATGGCCCCTTTCCTTTCTTTCCTTCAACTTGAATCGGAAAGCGACAGGAACAAGTGATAAAGTGGCTGCAAATCAATAAGTTCCATATGCAGTCAAATCCAATGCAGAAGGCAACTACCTTGATTTATTGATTACAAAATCACTAAGGATGCTGTTGATTGGACTACATTACGCATACAACCGATTGACCAATCAGAATTCAGTAGTTACGTTGTAGGTGTGGTCTATTATGACCTTCTATTCTTGGCCAATCAAATTGAAGGAATATGAAATAGCTATTTTATGAATGAAACTTGATAATAATTGAATTTCGTACTTTATTGAAGGTAATCACTGGTCCGATACTTTATTTATCCTACTGTGATTGGATGTATGAAACAGCTTTATAACATCTCAGAACACTACTTGACGTGGTTTCATAATCGCGTAGATAAATTTGACTCAAGCTAGATACAAGAACATGTGATTACCTCTGGTTATGCTGACCTTCCCTGTACTTTCCAGAATTGAACTTCAGTATAGTTTAAGTTGAAGAACGACTGAATTCGAAATGCGCACGAATTTATAACTTCTGCACAGAATCCGACAGTTCAACCCTGATATTTGAGTGCAGAACCAGCATGCGTAATCATTAACTCTACTCTGGCCTTAAAACTGTATTTAGTCCTTTAGTCTGCTTGTTGTTTCCTTTAACCGATTTCCTATAGATTTTACCAAACTATGCATGATTACTACTATCTGTGGCATGTGATTCTTTTGATACTTTGATTTTTTGAAATACCATTATGATGTAATCTCTTGCTTTTCAATAGAATATAGTAAGTAACATTTTCTAGAAGAAAATAGTTTCTATGCTGAGTTGACTTATGTATTTCTGAACTACACAGTTGGACTTCTCACTTTAACTAAAACTCCAGTTTATTAATTTTATTGGTCATGGATTGATGTTAACTTAGTAGCAACGAAAACTAGAAATCACTTGTAGACAGATAATTGGTTGTGTGTCACACGTTCCTCCTCCCCCAACTTGTCCTAGATTCTATCAGTTACAACTTCTTACTAGAACTTCAAGAACATCATGAAGCTAGTCAGTAGTGGGCTAATTATTATGATTAACTTAAGGTGATTTTCCTAGAGATCAGTATTTAATCTGCTATTTGTATTCGCTACTCTTCATTTTAACTATCGAAACTGGATAAACTTTTGATATTAACTAGCCATAGATTCCGAATGTATGTACAGGATGATCTCATCCAGTTTTATTTGCAATTTATTCAACTCAGTTTCCTACCAAGTTAATTTTTCACAAATTTCAATAATGTCTCAAATTGTTTACTTAGACATAGCAACTAATTCTTTTCTACATGGCATCATCATCACTACTTTTTAAAATAAAAGAATGTACGAAGTCATTAAAATGGATGAATGACATTTCATTCAAGTTATTTGGCAATCATATTTTGCATAATCTATAGAAAATTATTACTACTACTGAAATAAATTACTAACATGTAAGAACATAAAATAAAACTAGCAATAACTACTAAGTAAATAAATAAGTACATAAAGAGAGATTTCATAGTTTAGCATAGTTTAACAAATATGTGGTTGTTGTTGTTATTGTTATAGGAATCCGGTCAGCACCTTGGCATCAACACAACATTCTATAGAAAAGTAAAGTACCTTTAAGAAAGGTTATTTGTGTGGAGAGTTGAAATATTTCTGAAAGTATATTAAAGCTTACATAGTACTATCCATACCTATACATTATACATCATATTTAAGTACAAACATTAATCATATATATATATATATATATATGTAATCACTTCATCTTTGTGATCTTTTTCTTAAAAAATATTTGATTAAGGTCATTCTGTTAACTAATCAACTAATCAGATTATTAGTTACTAAGGTGAAATTTTGTCATATTTTGTAATCATTACCAAAAAGAGAATTGAGTTATTTAATAGAATTTTTGACAAATCTATATGTTGAATATATATATATATATATATATATATATATATATATATATATATATATATATATATAAGTAGATAAATATACATTCAATTGAAGATGTAAGTAGTACATTCAAGATTAAGTTAACTCATAAGTATGTGTAGTGAGTGTGTGTGCATGTAATGTGAATGCACTCTAAACACAGTTGGATAAGTACAAAATTTTACAAAAATGCTGTTATCGAATTTATTTATGATTATTTGATGTGAGGACATTCAATGATTGAAACTGAGTCCTTTGAAAACATCAAAGAAAATCAATAAATATGTCCCTCCACCACCCCCCCCTTCTTAGATATGCATACACACATACACACACTCAAATAAGAATAGTCTACATATCAAAAGGTTATGAAAGTATTGAATTATTGTTTTTTTTTTTTTGTAAAAACGACAATCGATTTTGTATATGTGGATGTGGGTGTTTATCTGTGTGGGTTTACATCTTCTGTAAAAAACCGAAAATCATTCATGAATGGTGCTTAAAATAGTGTTCACTGAATCACGTTTTCAATCAGTAACTTTATTCTAGTTTGTATTTATCACAGACTTATCCTTGGGAAACCCAAGACACTTAACCAACCCTGCTACAGGGTAATCAGTATCTATTGCTAGTGTTATAGTGTCAAGAAGCTGCTTACGATTGAGGCATACTACCAATTAATTTATGATCTTGTGCTAACGAAATTGCAATAACAAACGCAAATGAGTGCCTTCTCGATCTATGTATGTCTGCCTGATGAACACTCAATCCCGAGGTCAGAACAGGAAGAACACAGACCGATGGACCAACTAGCCAAATCATATTACATTCCAAGCATTTCTTTATATGTACATACATATATTCATACAATTAACCAATTAAGAATTTAACAATAATACGAAACGAGGGAGATAATGGCAGTGAATAGAGGTAAATTATATACAATTATTTAACTGTAGTTCATAAATAAGTGATGATATACTAACAGTAAATGTGTTAAACGGGAGGATAGGGCAAAGGGAACGTAATAACAATAGAAATAAAATGTCTATTTTATTTACAACTAAAGTAACTGATAAAGCTTTCCTAAACATAATTCTGAAAGTTAGTTATTCTCTTTCAGTCGCCTCATATAACAGATAGGATTCTCACAGCAATCAATTTGTGATACGGAGCGGTCGGTAATCAGTCAATAATATAAGTGATAAGTTGTTTCTAACATGTAGGAACTCTACCTATCACAACTTAGTGCATGAATTACAGGAATGTGTTGAAACCAGTGATTAGTGAGCTAATTATTATGAATGAATTGAAGTTGTTTTATGAAAATTAGTAATAAATTTGAATTTGTATTCAACGTAATATTTGACGATTTGATTAAGATGGAGATTCTACCATTGTCCACCTGTGATGTAGTATTGATAGTTACGCTTTCACTGAGACACCCAGGGTCTTGTGTTGAATTCTTTGGTAAAGTTGACGAGGAACACTTTTGATACCTAAAGGGAACAGATGTCTAGTTTTCCCTAGAAATCAGTAGTACCAAATGATATCATTTTGTGATGAATACAAACAATGAGATTATCAATATTTCTATTACTATCGTCTCAACAAGCTTGATTCCCAAAGCTCTGACCTACTTTCTCTGTTGAAATGTATATCGAAGTTATCATTATTCTTATCAGCCTATGTCCAATATATATTTATGCTGTTACTATTCTTATCAATATTAATAATACACTTGTCTTCTAACTATCAATCAAACTTTCTGCTTGTTATGAATAGTTATGTAATCTATCTATTTCGTTATTGTCAGCAACTCATAAATTGTCTCGATTGGTTTAACACTTTTCAGATTTGCATATAAATGTTACCGTATATTGGAATAAAGCCTGATGAAGATAGGAGTTATGAAACAAAGTTGTCTGTTAATAGGTGCTATGAAAATCAATTAGGATTTGGATAAGAATTGCTTGATTATTTTTAGAAACCCACTTTAGCATAGCTGATATAATAGGTTGGAATGCATACTGAGGTATATTTCCTGAGATACTTTTGTAGGTTCTACTATGATAATAGATTGTTTAGAGTAAATTCTTAGCAAAATCTATAAATCCAAGGGCAAAGTTGTGCTACTCACTCTACTAGAAGTATGAAGACAGTAACAGGTATTCTATAAGAGAAAAATTAACTACTGTCTCAGAAAAGAAGAAAGGAGATAGAAAAAATAATCTTAAAAATACATACTTCACTTCACTCCATAGATTTCTCCCTGACGTAGTAATGCGTTCGAAAAGAGTACAGGTGGGATGCATCGGTCTGTTTGGTAATGACAACTACGGTGTCATAGTGTAGCTAAGATTACTGTTGCGAAACATATGCATAGCGATCGATGACAGAGTTATAACCGATGTCATGCTCACCTAGTTCTTAATACTGATAGAATTCTATCGATCAAATTGCAATGTAGGTCACTAATCCAGGTGTTATGTCGGACCACTAAAGAAGAGTGAGAAACTTCCAGAACTGTGTTTTAAAGAACTAATTCATTTATTCTAATAGTGAGTAACCAAATAGTCTGTGGTTATTAAAATGATTTAGACGAACAGATAAGGGCTTCATGAACTGATGCCACGTTTTGGTTTGATTACCCATAACTTACTATCAACGTAACTCTATGCTAGTCATAATCACGAGTTTGAGGTAGGCAGTAGTTGGACATATGTGATAGATTTTTCAATCAGTGAAGATCCACATCTTAGTCAGCTGACATGCTATCTTTCTATAGTATTCATCTAATTAATACGAGTAGTATTTCGATGATATATGTTATCAAATACTAGTAAATTATGAATGCTATCTACACTTAATGCTGAAGTTTCACATGCTATATATTCATTCAGAGCGGATTGCACAACTGTTTTTCATGAATATGTCAGTGTAAATATAAGAGTTAAGTATCATTTAATTTGTATTGTGACTGGTAAGTGGAATCCAGGACGCGCGTTTCGTCCTATTTGGGACTCATCGGCTGGATGTACCTGCATCCCAATGTTGATGTTCACAGTGGGATTCGAACTCAGTCCGGTTCGAGTTAAGGTTTAAAACGAGATCTTAATTGAGGATTATACTGTAACATTGTCATTCATTAGATGAATGAAGAAATGACTGAAGATGCTAAATACATTGAACATACATTAAAAATGTTCTAAATAACTTTAATTAATTAAACTATCTTAATCAAACTGAATTAAATTAAAATTATTTAATTTTATTACTACTACTCATAATGAAACTACTGACATACTTCAGTCTTTTGAATGAATATTTACATGAACTTGACACATAGAATTCAGTCACTTCTCTACTTATCATTATTACTAATCATTAATACAGTGATTGTTATGATGATAGAAATAAAATCCAACTTTGTTAACATCAAGGCAAATTATGAATCTGTTTCTAAGATGGTGACCTTTTTTTTAATTGAGAAGGTAACTAGTTTACGTATTCAGTTGTCATTATATGATGAAGTAAATAGTAAGTTGTGTAATACTGTCACAATTGACACTTCACCATTGACTGACAGATGAAAAATATATAGATTTCCAACTGAGTGGGTATGTATATGAATGAACTAAAATAAATATTAATACTTTAGGTAGTGAAACGACGAAGTTGATATAATTACTGCGCTGAACTGATCCAAATACAAACGAATTGGTCTAAGTTAAACAACAATTGAAAACCAGGTAGTGACGATGCAAGTTAGCTGTTTCATCATAGTATTAGACGCCTAAGCAACGCATATCCACAATTTTACCAGGCAATCAAGTTCAGAACCTCCAGGTTTCATGAAATACTTTTGACTGTTAGACCACTAAGGTGCCTTAAATTTAATGGTTGATATTTTTAACTTCAGTCAATTCCCGACAATATTAGCGTGACATCATCCATTCCTATTCGTTCGAAGTTCTACATGGATAAGTCCACTGGTCACATCTTCTCATCAGAACTCTAAAAGTTACATTGATTTAGAAATATCGACTGATGAATGCCGGCTAACACAACAGTCTAATGGCTAAGCGTTTGGCGTGAAACCTCTGGGTTCTGAGCACAATTCATTGGTGGAGTTATGATTTCCCACTGATGAAATTAGTGTACTAGGACAAACCAACTATTTAGTACTTCTTGGTCTTTAATGACTGTCTAATTCAGGCTAGTTCGTGATATTCAATTGAAATTAAACAATCTCTGGAATACCCAGTTATAATCAAATAAAACAACTGGAACAGTGGCGAAAATAGGATAGGAATGGGTTAAAACTCCGAAATTTTTCGGTTAATGTTTATGCTAATTTTAAAATATCAGTCAAAACCACCGAAGGCTATAGGTAACAGTTCAGCTAAAAACAACTTGGAGCCTGGGATATATATGTTCCCGTTATCTCAAGTTGGCTTACTACAATAGAACGACGAATAAATTAACAAGATGAATGACAGAATATAGTTCAACGAGAAGAAATGAATAAGTATATTTGAAGGAATAATCGAAGTCAAGATGCAGAGGAAGACAAAAAACTACTTAATACGTGCCATATCAGCCGATGTTTCTAATCGCTTGTCCCGGTTATCTTTAGGTGTTCTTCCAGCTTACCCCTAGATCACTCAAAACCGAGCGTCAAGGTAACTTATCTTAGATGTCACCTATCATAAAGACAAATTACCATCATTATGGTCATTAAAAGTACATAAATGTAATGTTACAGAGATTTCTGTTATCAAGATATTATGTCGCTAATAATGCCTAGCACTTTCTAAAGTTGGAATCATCCATAGCGTTCACTTCGTGTGTTGATCGCTTCTGTTTATTTAGTATGTGATGGTTGTAACCTACATTCAAGATTTCATTACAAGTTCATATAGACAGTTGACGACAAATCTAAACTTTTAAATTGAAATCCTTTATGTATGTGTGTGTACAATGCGGAACCTGACTAAGATGTGCATCAGTCTAAGTTGTTACACCTCAGCAGTACAGTAAGACAAATACCAAATCAGTAAGTAGTAGTTATTTCAGTGGTAGTAATGAAAAAGTATGGACATATAAATTATTGTCCAGGGAAAAAGAAACAGTTCTTGGAAAGGCTTAAAACTAATTTCAAGCTCATAATCTAAGGGAGTAGAAACAGTGAGTGTACCTGTGCCACTGTAACGGATTCTGAGCCATGTCACGCAGTCTCCAGCTGTTGGTTACGAAAATCTCGTGAACAGCGAACCAAATAGTCTACACCCACCAACACTGCTCAGATCAGCAGTCAATAACTCAAAGACTGATGTGATGTTTTGGTTTGGCCGTCCCCAGCTTTCTTCCATTCTGCTCTATTGTCGGTCAGCATCAATCGTTGAGGCAGTCAGTGGTTAAACATACGTAACACATTTCCAAGCCACCTCAGTCGATAAAGATTCACAACCTAATCAAATGACTTACTATCTTCTCCTAATACCTGGTGTCTAATCTCATCATTACACACCCAGAGGTCCCAGAAAAGACGCGAGACGTTACGAAGACACTGATCAAATACTAGTAACCTACAATTTTTATCAACTCGTAATGGTCACGTTTTAGGTGAATACAGTAAAACAGAACGGATCGCTACTTAGCATACTCTGCTTTTCCTTGAGAGATGAACATCTCGCCTACGCCATAAATGAGGTAAGCTGGCTGAATCCGTGTTGAGATTTCGTTAGATATCAAGGAATCAGGGTTAATGAAGCTTACAAGATCAGTGAAGTGGTTAGCGCGCTCAACTACTTCACACCCCTACCTTTAGTTCAGGTGTTGATGCAGACCAGTCCTTAAACAACAGTTTGCATCTAGATGAGGAGAAACGATTCCCGAACATGCTCACCGCTATCAAAATACTACATTTTATTAGTGTGCTAACTAAACAGGGCTATGTCATTTGCGTGTTATAGGCCAATAAATGGACAGCCTAGTAGGAGATCAATCACTGTAAAATCGGAGTATGAGAGCGTTATTACCAGTAGTATTTCTATTATAAAATTAAATAAATACGGGAATGGTGGGCACACTTGACGGACACCACTTGAAATTACAAGCTCAAATTACAATTAGCCGTAAGTCCGACTTGTCTAGTAGTGTTCAACTAAAGAGCCTTCAGAAGGTTTGTGTACGCTATTCAATGACAGGTACTGTCATAAGACCTCTCGAGTTTACGAAGTCAAATGGTGCTTCCAAGCCAAAAGAAACCCACCAATATCGGACGAGAAAAGTATGTCAATGTTCTAAAACCTGAAGAATGGTGAATATTTGGTCAATACCACTGCAGCCAGGTATGAAACCAACTTGGTTTTCATACAAGTGCAGTTCACGTGTTACAGTTAATTAACTGCTAACTATTGAGGTCAAGTTAATCAAACTAATTCATCTATGGTAATCGAAAAATGATTTTAATCTTCACTTATATGCTGGAACAATCATCGATGAAAACCGATAATGTCTAGCTCCTAGACTTTGGCTAAAATATGACTTTTCCACCTCTTTTGCATTTATTATCCACTACCATCTAATATAAACCATTCACCTAGTAACTGAATAGAAAAAGACGACAAAAAATTTTAGATATTGAAATATTAGTGAACATTGAAAGAGTTGTGGATAACTACAGACGTATATTCTGTTTTTTTCATGTATATCCATTTAGTTTCTTACTTGATTTTATGCAAATTAGACGAAATCATAGTGTACACAGTTAAAATTTGCATTAATTTACCGGCTTATATATCATCAATGTATCAGTGAATTTGATTAAAATCAATAATCATTGTATCAGATACGTAACCGGATGTAACGTATTTACATAGACTTGTGTAAGGAACCATGTGACCTTGTCAAGGTGAAAATATGAAGTGAAATATAATGGTTGACAATATTTACTATCTAATTAAACGGTTATGTTGTTGAGTTATTACTCAAAGATACTTAAATGGAATGTAGCATTTCACAAGTATGTCTTAGTAATATAACAAAATAGTGATAAAGAGTTGGAAATCACAATCTACCTAGTTTATTCTTAGTGATATTGAGACCCTTATGGCTAAACCGAAATATCTGGTTTAACACTAAGTAGGCGTAATATTGTCCAAATTGTAAGTTTCTCAAAGATGCATCGTTAATTGTGATGTGTGTTTTCATTTCTGAATTATTGTAACCGTGTTATAACCCTATTAACTCGAACCCTGCACAGAACTACTCTGATTCAGTCTCTATAGTATTTGATATTTCCAGTTATTAACTGCCCCAGTATATGATATATAAAAAAACATTGTCTTTATTTAATGAGTGTACTGGCTTTAACTTTCATTCACCAATATCCGTCCTCTCCAGTCATATCTCTAGGGGAGATTTTAGTTACTGAGGCATCGTGCTAATCAATCATCGTTTTGAAGTCTATCAGGTTTTAGTCATAATACTATTCCCATTGGCTCATTTTTCACCAGCTAATTACTAGGTCACCTCAAACTGCAATATTGTGATTTGTGAGAACTGTTAAAATTGAGGTCGTATATCAGGGATTGTGGTTAACTAGTTAAACAAGCACTGGGATCTAGGATGGATTGGATAATTGTTTCATTCTAGAGCATGTCTGCGACTCGATTAAGGATAGAATTTATGGTCTATAAGCTTTGTAGCCAGTGTTTTACCTTTAGACTAATGGTTTACGTTTCCGTTGAAAAGTAGCAGTTACCCACCAATGTCAGTAAACAGAGTTAAGCAATATGCTGAGAATTGGTTGCTAACTTAAACGTCCAAATATTAAGCTATTGATATAGTAATATCTAACATTCCTGTGTTACATCACTTTCTGAGTCAATTCAGTTGTTCATACATTAACATTGGGATAATAGTAGTCTAATGTTATAAATTCTACTAACCAGAATATAATCGAATGAATTAAGAGGTAATAATGAAAATTGTGTGAGAAAGTGATTTAAGGTAGTCATGAGGTAGGCTAGGACTGGGGCGTTAATTAATGTTTGTAATTAACCCAACCAATAACATTCAACTAAACGCCCACTATATTGGCCAGGTCTGATTGTATAGACCACCAGTATTTAATAACCAATCACAGAACTGTATTATTCTTTTTAGAAACATGATTCACTTCGACGCATTTCTCATCACCGTTGTCCATTTCCTTGCTTAACTGACTTCATGATTATGTTCATATTAATTAGTTGTATTGATTTACGTTTTGGAAACAGATAATGTTCAAATTCATCACTTAAGGGTCTTGGGTTCGATTTCTTGGCGGAGTCAAGGGTTGCACTGCTGAGAAGCTTCATGTTAGAGAGAAACAACCCCCTAGTTTTTATTGGTACTAAACCAACATCGAACTGTGATGAATCCAAAAGCTAAGCTTAATACCTATCTTCATAAAACCATTTCGATCCAGATAAAGCTTTTGCTAAATTCTTTCTTTTCTGATTGTATTTAGACCCATATTTTGAACTGAGAGTTTTGAAGAAATTGTTCTGCAGATCACCTGTAGTTAGAAACATGTCCTGTGCGAGGTGGGTATAAAAACTAATTTCTTGATCACTGGATTGTAATTCCGAATTCATGTTCATCTATTTCTATTTGGACGACTATGTAGTGAATATCAAACATCAATTATCATTTCGCGTCTGAATTTCAACTTTTTACTTCGAGATACTAACAAATAGTTTGAATATCTTCTGAGTTTTCAAGTTCGAATCCAGGTGACAATATATCGGTTACATTGTACATGAAAAGACTTCAGCGTCCATCTACATTTCAGTAAATATAACCACTTTCAATTGTAAAAATGTAGAAAGCAGATATCTTTGCACACACTCTTTAATCATGGGGGAAACAAAACTTTGTTAGTGAACTTGAGAAAACTAATGAAGATCAAGGTCGCAGGTACAAACAAATTTAAGGCGACTACACTGGAACAGTTGGTTTTAGTTTTTATGACGACATTTTATGATCGACGAGGTGTCGGATTACTTCGTACAGTGTTCAATTTTGTTAGTGGACTCAATATGGCCACAGCATCATCCACAGACGCACATGATGGAGTTATTTAGGTTTGCAATGGCTGCTGGCAAAATCCAATAAGAATAGGAAGTATCTGTAGTGTTTCTTGACTAACATTGAGGCAAACCTCTTTGTTGGCAGTTACATGTTACCCTGACGTCGTCACTGGTAAATGTCAGCAAAGTCTTAGGAGTGGAGTGATATTAACAATGTCGAGATGCATGCTCTGAAATAATGTAACGATTACACTTGTCACTGGGAAGAGTCGGAAAATTCGTAGAAGTTGAGGAAACAGCAATCAGCATGAAGAAGTAAAATAGAAGCAGATGTGTGAAAATTAAGTGGAAAAGTTCTAATTACTTTGATGTCATTGGCAGGTTGTTGGCATTTACGACAGAAAATTTAGAAAGGGATACTTGCAGTATATCCCAGATCAGACGTCAGGAACCATAATACGAATTATTCATACGTACGTCATCCTGGGGACAACCATTCATATAGATGATTTGCATTCTTACTGATTACTTTGAACATTTGGTTACGTTCATCGTGTAGTCTTTCATTAAATTAGATTTCGCAGACCTAGGTACAGGTGTTCACACACTAAATACTGAGACTTGTAGGTCCCGTTTAAAAAAGTTTCTGTAACCTCTCAAAGGTCCCAGGGATAATACGATTTGCAGTCGTATGGATGGGTTTCTATATCGTTCAGATTATGACCTAAAATAAATGAACCTATTTTCAACGTTCAAAGTTTATAGATCATGTAAGACGTTTTGTACCCTCTGTAAATTTTTTGACCTGTATTTTATCGGTTTTCTCTTCAGAGTTCCATCTACAACTGAGTTCTCGTTGACTAAAATACACTTCTAGGTCATTTGTAGTCGCTCAAATTCACCAATACACAATGAATCGGGAATTGGCGACACACGTGAAGAGAATGAAGAGCTGGATAGGAAAGCTCAAGACAGAGTTGGTTGGAGAAGGCTGGTCGGCAGCCTATGCTCCACACGAGGTAACAGGCATTGACTGATTGAAATTCGCCAGCAATTTCTTTTTTGATTTCACTCAGAATATTCGAGATATATAGACTATTCTGTGGGCAAACTAACTGGTGTAGTTGGGAAATGAATATGTAGGGATGGATTAAAAAAGAAAATTTTGTCAAATGGTAGCTTACACAAAGGTAAAGATAAAGTGTAACCTTAAGGTTTGACGAAACATTGTCAGTGTAGTATTTCACTGACAGCTAATTACGGAATCATTCAGAGCAGTGGCAAAAACGTATTTATAGACAGTAAGGCATAGATATCTACTTTTCTCATGTTTGTATACTGTTAAAATTGTAACTGAGATCAAAATTTACTGATAACAGTGAAGTACTATCAAATATGTGTCCTCTATATCCCATAGTAACATGAATTTATGTAAATAATAAAGTTGAATATTTGTTAACCATTTCAGAATTTGTTAATGCTGATATCACGAATTGATCTGAACCAGACAACCATTGGTCACCTGGAAGCACTGGACAGCTGTTTCGTCCTAGTATGGGACTCCTCAGCAGTGCGCAACCACGACCCTGTTGGGGATCGAACCCAGGACCCTCTGGCTTCGCGACGAGCGCTTTACCATTAGAATTGTTCAATAAACGGAGAATCTAACCAAGATTTATTTATATCACTAATTGACTAGAGTTAGAAGTATTAACAGTTGAATGTTAGGTGGCTCAGTGGTCAAACAGTTAAGCATCCATCGTGTATGATTCTCTAGTAGGATCTTAGGTGATTGTTGAATTAAGCATATGTAGTGGACATCGACAATGTTATGGATGATCTCAGCACTGTTGAATCACCTAAGCAAATTATTTAGTACAATAGTAAATGAGAAATTATATCGCCTTATCAGAAAAGAATTCCTTTGTCATATTATGATTATGGATGGGGCAAAGGTATAACACATTTCTTTAAATCCTTATACATTCTGCTATGTATAAGGAAGACAAGATCGAACTACATTTAGAAAACTTGATGATACACGATATACTACTTTGAATGGCTTAGTTTCATTCTATCATACTTAGCTGATAATGAGTATATGAGAGATAAAACTTAAGCATTTAGAGTGATGTATGGTGTACCGTCAAGCTTTTCTGACAGAGTTCGATCTTGTCTTCTATACATAACAGAAGCTATTCTGATTCGAGATATTAACCGTTGGATATAAATTTAAAAGAAGTACCGAATACCATTATCCCGTCCATAGAAGTCTAAGATTTAATAAATATAAATATGAAAAAAAGAATATTCTATAGCTATACATTCACTCGTCATTATGATGACCTACAGTTGTTCTATAATACATATATACATATTCCACCTCTGTACTTTATTAACCGACTTCAACTTTAATTCGACTGACGTACATATCTCCTTCCCCCCGCTCCGTTTCTTATAAGTTAGATATAAGCATTTAGCGTTCTCTACACTATACAGCTCTAGATATTCGGTATATTACCAAGCTATTTACATATAATTGGAATCCAACCGGACTACAAGTTCAGACATTCTAAACTCCATACATAAGAAGAGATTAGTAACATGCCGAATAATTAGGGACAATTCCGCTATATCGTCTCGTCTTACATGTTAACTAATATTTTATCAAACAATTTCTTGTCACATTGTTACATCACTTATACTGCGTTTCATACATCATTTGTGATTAGTAACCTTTCACAATTAATACGGAAGTGTTTACATCTTCTAATTTGATGCTATTAAGGGTGACAATCGATCATTGTTTGTTACTATGTATGTATCTTGAGTGGATTGCTTCGATCCAGTGGTGATTTACGGGTTTCAATAGTAGTGAATTCAGTGATTGTTTAGTAAAATGCAAATCCACTAAATGATTAACGGTTATTTCGATAATAGAAAGTCAGGTTTGTTTTCCTTATTGATTTTACAACTACCCTACCACCACCACCACACACACATACACTTTTGAACATTCAGAACCACACTTCACATGACAATAATTTAATCAAGTGAACTTGCACGACATTAAGAAAGAGATTTGAGTTTGACAGAAGACAAAATATGGATGTGGAAGACGAAGGAAACAATTATTATGTTGAACTATTCATGGCAATTTTATAGTTCTTGATACTAGAAATCAATGAAGTGATTGCATATGCATTCATCGGCATAGTTGCTAAGTGTTCTTCTACTGACAATCTTGATTCGTTCATTAGTTTTTTTATCATAAATCACTAATTCACATTATCCTGTATATCTATTAATTAAAGGAGTTCCATACTAGGAGAGAGCGGTTGTCCAATGCTCCCTTGTTTTGAGTGATGACACCCAGCCAAGGTCATTATATGACAGTAAGACCTATTTTAATACATGAATGTGAAGTGTGACCATTAAGATTAGATGATATTCGTTAGTTGCTAGTACCATCGAAATATTACTCATGTTTGTTGGGACCACAGAGCAGTCAATGTTGAAACTATGTTATATGGGGAAGATAACTGACCTAATTGCATAACTTTACTGTCTGAGGTGGCTGGGATGTATACCCAACCACCATCTCTCTGGATGTGTGTATAAGTGAGATAAGATAAATCTATCAGCAGTCATGCTAAAATATAGCATTAGACCACAGAGTCACTGACTGTTTACTTGAGTCATGTTGGTAAATCCAGACTACTTAGATTGGGTCTGCAAGATTATTGTAATCAATGTTTGACAAAGTAGGGTGATATGTTACGCAATTTGTCACAGTGACATTGATTCATTCATTGCTTATATACCTTTAAAACTGGAGCTATGAAATCTGTGCATACCCTTTTACCTAGAACCCTATACTTTGTCCAGTCTTTTATAACTTTAATTATGTTTATTTTACTATGATAATGATAAGGTGAAGGGGGGGAAGTGGCGTATAACAACTTTGATCTATGCACAACTATTCCAAATTCTACGTTACACATAATTGACTGTACCAGATTTCTGTTTGATTAGTTGAAAACAAACAACTGAAGATTCCTCTTTACGGTTAATTTTAAGAGTTACTTTCATTAAAATGACTAAAAAGTAGTGTGTACACTCACTTGTTGCTGTATTCTCTGTAATGTTAATTATCAATAAATAGAATAAATGAATAATATTCCAGATATGTAGTTGTTGAGTGTAATGATTCATTTTATGCTTGGATAACATTGAGATTACTAACAGTAAATAAACTGCTGAGATGCCTTTTTCTTCTTATTATTCTTCTGGTATCCGGGTTAATTTTCTTGTTGTTGAGTGAAATAATCCAACTGAGATCAGATTTTATTGTTTTACAGTTGTGATGTTTTATTTATTAGAATGTAGATTATTGATAATCTCACCAACTAAAAATGTGCAAATGTGTATTACTGTGAATGAATCACAGATTATTGTAATGTTGATTATACAATGATAGTTACTGGTATATCATAATATAATAGTTGGCTTTCTCATACGTTTACTATTTCCAACTACAACAAAATGGTTGTTACTAGCTAATATTACTGTTTATAATGGTACCGTTTATTTCTTTTATTAGCACCTACACAATTACACACACGTACACATGCTTGTATACATCAATAAATCCCATATTTCTGTTATTAGTCAGATAGTGTGTGTGTGTGCGTGTGTATGTTTATTAGTACTCCCACTCAGGTAGAATATCCAGAAGAGTGAGAGACAGACAGTTAGTATACATATATGTGTGTGAAACATATATATATGCCATTGCAATGACCTTGTTACCTATTGTGCCAAACAAAAGTAAGTAAACCAATCAAAATAATGGTGCGTAAGTGATACATTTTTCTGTTCATTAATGAAGCTGATGATGATGATGACAGACAATTGGTCTGAACTGATAATGTTAGATGAATAAGACATGAAAAGAATTGTTAGGTAGCCAGCAGTTAGTAGGTTAGCAACAAGCATTAACTAATTTTTACCGGTTGCCAAAATAAAACACTAATAATCAACCTACTCCCACATATATATATTATGTAAACATAGATACATATACGTGCACACACACACACATCTACCTTAATCTTGATAATATTCGACAAGAAGCTATGGGATTCAGTAAAGTATTGATGCCCAATAATGTTTACATTGTGCTTCAAACGAAACATTTTTGTAAACTTGATTTATATATTGGATTCTTGTGATCGTTATATGTATTGGTATCATTAGTTAACTTATTCCTTTCTTTTGTAACCTAGAAAATAAAGAATATCAACTCCCCCCCCACCGGATGTAATCAATAAAAGAAACCAAAGAAAACATTAGTTGTTCACCCTCCTATTCTAATAATTAAAAGTGATATGTACACGTAATAAGTGGTTCCATTTTAATTTACAAGTTAGTTTATTTTTCTTTTTAGAAGAAAGAAAAGAAGGGAGTAGAATGAATTCTGTTCATTTGACTGTAACTTAGTGTATTTCAACAGGATAACTTAGTTTCATGATATACTCTTATGATGAACTAGTTGGTTTGTTATGAACTGAAGCCGGTCAGTCTCCGATGTTACATGTGCATCTTGAGTGGATTGCCTTGATATAGCTGTTAATTACAAGTATTATTTAAGTTGCATTGTGACTGGTAAGCGAAAACCAGGACGCGCGTTTCATCCTATCTAGGATTCATCGGCTGGATGTACCAACTTAAATAATACTTGTGATTAAAAGCTATATCAAGGCAATCCGTTCAGGATACACATATAGCAGCAGAGACTGACCAGCTTCATTTGGTAACAAGTCAACGGGAAGATACGAGTTCAACCTAATTACCTATGCACCTGTTGCACAAGTGTGACTGTTTGTGCTCAGTAGTCTAGTGGTGAACGCGGTGGTGTTTGACACGAAACGGACTGGATTTTGTTGTGAACATCAACATTGGGATGCAGGTACATCCAGTCGACGAGTCCCAAATAAGACGAAACATACGTTCTGGATTCGCTTTGCCAGTCATAATCTAACTTAAATAATACTCATGATATACTTTGTTTGACGATGAGAGCTTGAAAACAATCAGATTAAAGAGTTCTGTTCAGTGTAGTTAGTGATTCATTTATAAAACGTTTTGATTGAAGCTTCTTTCTTTTACAGCGTTTAAATCTCTCCTTATAATCATCTGGTAAGATTTATCTTTAATTTTCAAAAGAATCGCTAAATGAATCAGTGTTAATCAAATCAACTTTAGATAAATAACATCGTATTTTAAAGCTTCTTAATAGTGAGTCAGTCAGTTACAACATAGAACTTGGTACATGCGTACATCAGTTCAACTTGCCATGCCTCGGTTAACAGATAAGACTAAATTGTTGGACCAAATCGCAAAGTAGGGGAGGTGGTAAGAAAGTTAGTATTAATAGGGAATAGTGAACAGGTCATTATTATCATTCTGTTATCAGTTTACAGATTGATTTCATTGAGACAACTACTAGAAACCAGAAAACACTAGTTAGTTGTTTTTATCTTATTATGATACCCCTTTAAACGGTATACATAAATCATAGTCGCGTTAGATAGAAGCTAATATCTTCAGACCTTGTAGTGAACCCTCAACTTTCATAAATACTTATTCACTGCACAACAATAGTTGTCTGATTAAATCTTATTGATGATATAAAACCCTACAATTGAACAATATTGAGGTTGTGGATATTGTTCATTATTAAGATAATTTACATTATGTACTGACATTCAACTAGACAATCATCCAACAGCTTTAAGATGACAGTTTGAATTCTAATGAATTATGTTATTTATACTGTCTTTATTGTTTTACAACATTTGATATGATCACAAAAGCCAGTTATTATGAAGCTGAATTCATCAGTGAATTCAATCACTTTAGAATAGCGAAACATAATCATACAAAAGGATCTAAAGCTATTTGGCTTGAACACATCCTGTGTAACTCAGATTGGTATACCCAATGATAAAAGTTACATGTTCTAAGGATAAAAACGTGAAATGAAGTCTTTAATAAAAATTACATATACATTAGTAACCTAATAAATGAACACCGAAATGACCAATGGTCGTATTTATGACTGAGAATGAACATGAGATTATTACAGATAACCTAATTTCAAGAGCCTCATAATCATGCTAAAGAGATAAGACGTAACCAATGGAGTTCAATTATGTCAGGTATTCGACAGTTACCCATTGACGGCAATGAATGAGGTTGTACAAATCTGTTGCGAACTGACTGAAATTTGAAATATCATTCGTTGAGTATTAACCGGCTAAATAGTTTGACCGTTAAACGTTTGCTTAACAACCGGAGAACCCTGAGCTATATTTCTTAGTGAGGTTGTCTGGGAGCAATGCCATAAAGTCCAATACCAGGGCGAAACAACTGTGGAGCAATATTAATTCCTGATTTTCAATGGTCATCTAAGCCACCTCAACTAGTGATATCAAATTCAAGGACTGATCAACTGCAATCGTGTATATTAAAACTGAAAACTACAATCATCTACCCATTTTTCACTGCCTCTTAAACACGTATGTGGATTCAGTAGCTCAATAGATAGTAAGTCAGTTTACGAACCGTTAGTCACGGTGTACGAGTTGATGTGTGATTTTCAGCACTGAACGAAGGTCAAATTATCTGATGAGTCTTAAATAAAACAGAATGAATTTCTCAAATTTCACTAATAAATAAGCTATTAACTTTTTTAAAAACTTGTGACTGTATAGAAAATAACAAGGTTATTCTCCCAGGATGTACATATGCAGACAAAGATCAATTCATTGGAATTCTGACCAATCAGGATTTGGATATTAAAATGTGTTTTTGCTCGTGATTGTATGAACATGCGTATATTAGTACTTTTTAGTGTACCCTATTAAGTCGCTAATAACTTCAAGCAAATGTCTCATCATTTCTCGAAAGCGTATTGTTTTACATTTCCGAAAATGAAACCATTTGATGTTGAATGATAGATATAATGTACCGACCTCACTACCTACCTATTAAATTAAAACGTTATTTATTCATTCGAATTAAGGCAGTTTTGCAGAGATAGATTCTAAGTTTAGTTGTTTATATTCGTCACAGATTGATGTTGGTTGGATACCACTAACTATTCGTCTCACTACGTCGAAGATCGGCGAAAGTCGAATTCTACCTTTGAACACCGACCAGATGGTGTAGATGGTTAAGTGTTCATCGTGAGATCTGCATTCGATTCCTCTGCTGAATCGAGGATGCACACTGCTGAGGAGTCTTACATTAAGATGAAACAGCTGTTCAATACTCCCCGATTTTCAGTGATACCTAACCAATATCAATATATGACAAATGCAAACAACTATTCATTTGTTTATTTAACAGTTTTATGGATCTATGAAGTTTGTTTCAATTTAACAACACTCGTACATACTTGACATGTAAATTAAACAACATTCTGTGAAGAAAAAGGTGATTATGTAATAAGCACAAACAGTGGAAAGATAATGAAATCAATGTAACAAGTAACTAAACTAATATAAACCAATCAATAAAGCAAAGTAGGTAACCCAGTTGTCACATCAATCATTAATTTACTTAATACAGTTGAACTTTGTCTGCTTTATTTTGTAAACAAGGCAACATGTTAAGTGTTGAATCAATAAACAACAACAATATAATCGATAAATTGTTGAAATACCTTTAATTGTTTTCTCAACTTATCGATTTTGCATTGATTAGTATCTTGAACTGAATACTGGGAAACATTATTAATATTTATAATCATGGTTTGTTCGTATGAACTGGACACTTTCTTTTCACGTAAGACTGTGATACAAGCAGGAACAAGTGTGGCTGCCTGGACTCAGCAGCTTAGTGGTGAACGTGGTGGCGTTTGGCACGAAACGAACTGAGTTCGACTCTTGATGTGAACATCAACACTGGGATGTAGGTACTGATAAGTCTAAAACAGGACAAAACATGAGTCCTGGATTTCCACTTGTCAGCCATAATCTAACTCAATACTAGCAGGAACTATTTTGGTAGCAGGTGACTGTCATACACTTTAAGATGTTTTAGATTATTGAGCCATTAAGTATGTTGGTGATTGTTTAGTCGTTCATAAGCAAATGAACAACAAGCATGAGTAAGATATTTCCACTTCCAAACTTCTGTTTTTCATACACTTTTGTTTAATCGTGATGATTACTAGGTTAACCTTTCTACTATTTAGATTGAGCGAACATATAGTAATGACCTACATCACCTAGCCTTGTACTATGCACTCGTATTCATAACTAAATGAATATGATACTGATCACTACCATTCAGTTATTAATAAGTGTAAATATCTTGGCTCTACAGGAGGTTAATTGCAGCTGAAGAAGGTATTGTAACTGTCGTAGACTGTAGGTCTGGGTGACATGAGTCCAAATCCCATGCACGGTACATCATTTCCTTCAAAATGACAAGTATAGACCACTAATTAGTGCCAGTTAACACGTAAATCTAGGTTAGCACGTAGTCGTCTTCGAACTCCATATACCTTATGTCAACTTTTATTGGGTATTTCCTGTGAGTAGCCTCTATAGTGTACGAAAATGTACACGCATGTGAACAACGCGCCTTTAGAAGCTGCTGTTATCACTTGCTTGGCTTTATTTCATTATTCAATATTTATGATACATAGGTTATTAGCTGTAATTTTGAGTTTAAAGCTTAAGATCAAGCTAGGATCTTAAAATATTCTTTTCATCACCACCAAAAAATAACATGAATTGGATGCCAATTTAGTAGTTTGAAGGTTAAGCCGAAGGTCATTGATTAAATTCCTGATAAGGTCACAAAAACCAAATTCAGCAGAGTTCTATGCTAGGACAAAACAGCCGTTTAACGTCTTTCTAATTTGTCCGGATAATATATGTAAGGAATTAATTTTCTATGTTATTGATTATAATAAGAACTGTATTCAATCAGTCTCATATGCTATAAATGCTTCTTTTGCAGATTATCTTATTATTACTACTTAGATACAATGCTTATGTTAAGGTTGAACTGTGGTTAGAAATGGAATTCAAGTTGTATATTTCATTTTATTTAAGACTCATTAGTCATTTGGGTGTATCTACATCGTACATGTGTTGTTGTTGTAAGTGTGACTCTAGTAATTCGAGACAAATGCCAAAGATTTATTCATTAAACTTGCAGATCTTACTCTTATTAGGATATATGTATCCAGTAAGGTATACTGCCATTTGTTTTATCTTTACTTGTGTGTTGCTAATTCTCATAAGGTATTCATTCATACCTAATGAGTTGTGCATATTATTCAGTTCATTTTCAACTTGATTCAATTGAATGAATATGGATATAGATTGACTGATTCAAAAGAATATTGGACACTTACAGAAGCCTAATAGAAAAGAACTAACACATACTACTAGCTTTCTATTTTTCAAAACATAAATCTGAAAAATCTTGATGAATTTGACACAACCTGATGAACTTCCCGGTAGATTTCTATTGAACTCCAATAATTTGTTACCACATGATGTAGTATAAACATTCTTTAACGTATCAATCAATAAGTAACACTTGGTGCCCAACTGTTATCTTTTTCTTAATACATGAAAGTTATATTCATTTATATGCATATATTGTCACATTTCTAGTTAATGACCATTGTATGTGCCCATTGAGAAATGATTCCTTCTTCATTCCTATCTATATATGTGTATGTCCTATTCGGTCATTTCTCCCACTGTGTTCACTCTCTCTTTAACTTATATATATCAATTTAGTTAGTTATATTGGCCTATAGTTTATCTATATTAACTAGAAAAACTACATGAAAATTACAAAATCATTATGATGTCCTTGCTTTTTGCTTGTTTATTTGCTAATAGTTAATTTGTTTATATGTTGTTTACTTAGTGCGGCAGATTAAGACTATGAAGAAAATTGTTTAAATTAACAAATTTGTGATTGATTGAATTCATCATAGATTGGTGTTGGTAGGGTACCATCAGAAATCAAGGAGTATTGGACAACTGTTTTGTTCCTAGCATGAGACTCCTCAACGATGTTCACCTTAGATTCTGCTCCAGGGGGTTCATTCACGTTGGCTGAATACCTTAAGCCCTCTTCACCTACTAAACCGGCATCCAGTGATAGAATCCCCACTTACATTAATTTTCGATGGTATCCTGCCAATATCAAACTATGACATATTCAGTTAACTAAAACATAATACCGATCTCCATAAACCATCCCAATTCAATATATGATTAATTAAGATGAGGATTTATTAGAATTGCACTGATGGTATATTTAGATTTCGCTTTTTTGTTGCTTTCTTTAGGATAATTCTATTTCATATCCCATCTGTTGAGCTGTATTACAACGGGATGAATAGGTAAGAATAGCAACAGGAGTAAGCTGTTTTTCAAAAGTTGTAGAGTTAAACTTTACATACTGAACTTTAAATTCATAAAGGTGCTGAATCCTTCAGATTGTAAGCTTATCATTGACTCATTAAATGTAATCATAGCTTCGTCACTGTTAAGTTATTGTAAATTAACCATGTGTTCTAAACAATCTATTGGTTTGATTTATAAGATATAGAAAGTGACTACTGATTTCCTACTAGGAATATGTATTCTATCTTCCTTCTGACTCTGAAGCATTGGTTATGTAATTTCTGTATCAGCTAATCAACTTTAGAGTAATCTAGTCATAGCTTGTAGGTGTTAATCTTATCAGTTTCTTATCAATTTAACCGAAAGAGTCTTTTCAATAACTATATTAGATTTATACTATATAGGACTAATTATAAGCTAAAAATGTACAATAGTAACCACAAGTGATCAGTCGCTTTTGGGTTAATTCATAAGATTGTTTAAAGTTGGATGCGAATAAATCCAACTGACGAGTCACACATGAGACTAAATTTGAAGTCATGGATTCAACTCGCTAGCCACAATTCCAACATTAACACAATTAGTAACTTATAACTTTATCGAGAGCTATCCACTTCGAATACAAATATAGCAATAGATACTGATTGATTTATATCCTTAATATCGACGACAGGACGTCTGAAACTGTTACTAATTAAGTAAATACTCGTCGAACAACTGTGCCTTTCTAAATTCAATAGCTCAGAGATTACTGTGATGATGTTTGAAGAGAGTGAACTAAATTTCAGTTTTTTGCACGAATGTCGACAATATGATGGAAGTGCATCCGGCTAAAGAGTCATAACTAAGATGAAACTTGCGCCCATCCAAATTTCATCTATCAATCATAATCCAACTTAAAAAAAAACTTTGATTAAAGCTTGTTTGAAGGCAAGTTTAAGTTCCAAACAAATAAAGAAACCGAGCCAGACAATGATACAGAAGTAAACGGTATTAATTAAAGGAAAACTCCCTTCTTACATAATACCGTTCACTTCAACTTTTACTTGTGATAGTCTGTACTAAGATAGAAGCATTATGTCAATTCTCTATAAAAATGTTGTCAAAATAAAAACTGGAAGGAATCAAGTTTTCGAGTATTTGAAGTGCCCCTTCTCCTCCCTACATATCTTCACCGAGATCGATCCCAAGACTCATAGGTCACTTAGTAATATAAAATTCCGTCAGTCTTTATAACAGTCAATCATGAATTCAGAAAGTTGTTCTAGAAGACATTTTTAAACCTAATGTGCCTATTTGGCCATTCAAACATCCTGGTAATCAACCACAGATCACTTGGCTTAATAAGAAAACAGCCAACATAAAAAATGTGTAATACACAGTGGAAATTCATTTTGTATAAATTTTGGATTGACAACTGAATGTCATTTTCATTGGATACCATTTGTACAGATATGAATAGCTCTTTACTAAGCCATTGAATCGGATAATAACTATAAAATGTGGTAGGACAATAAGGTTAGGGACAAAACAAAACGATGGATTATTTAAGTGAAGTTGTGACTGGTAAGCAGACTCATCGTCTGAGTGTACACTGCTTCCTAATGTTGATGTGCCACACTGGGATTCGAACTCAGTCCGTTTCGTGCTAAATGCTACCACTATATAGAGGTAATCTGCTCAGAATGCACATATAGTAACAGAGACTGACCAAGTTCAATCTATAATAAATCAACTGGGTGATAAAAATTCAAACTAATTATAAGGATGGATGTTGTTGCTACAAATAACTTATTAGTTAATGGATGACTAAACAATTTAAGAAATGCTGGTGAATATTGGCTTAGTACTGTCAAGTAAAATAAGGTGTAAATACAATTACGGTTTGATTCCGATATACTGAATGGGTGTCTTGCTTTTCTCAACGATATTCATACTTTATAGAGTGAATGAATTGTGGAATTATTGTGTATGTTGTATGAAACTGACCTGCTGGACCACAAAAATATCTACTATATAGTAATATCCATATGAAAAGATCTTTTATTTGAACTAGTCAGTATTTGAAGTAAAAGATGCTGAGTTCGAGTCCATTGTAATAACATCCAAAAATCAATACTGATTTATCAGTCTTATAGTACTTTTCTATTGACGTTGTCATGCTGAAAATAATAGAATTTCGTTGAAATGCTTTATTGTCTTAACTAAATAAAGTAGACTAATTGATTGTATCAAATTTATCCCGTTATTTGTAGATGATTTCAAGCTCATTTAGAAGTACGTGTGCTTACACTATGAAATAATTCTTCATCTTATGATATAGGAAAAAGAAACTGGTCTTAATCATTTGATAGTTACATTCAGAAGTCATTCCTACATGGTATTTTCGTAAGTAGTTGTAATGGGATATGTGGAATTTCATGTGGCTTTTATTGTAATGGTACTGTTAGGTTGGACCACAAAGAAGCGTAACAAACTTTCAGAACTGTGTTTGAGAACACTATTTCATTTATTCTAAGTGTCTGTGATGTAAACATTTTGTTTCTATTATTGTGACGCTCCGCTTGCCCTATCCTCCCGTTTAGAATAATTACTGTTATTATATTGTCTCTTGTTATGGACTACAGTCAATTAGTTGTGTACAAGTTGTTCCTATTCACTATCACTATTTCCCTCGTTTTGTATTCATGCTAATTTTCTAATTGGTTTGCCGTGTGGTCTGATTTTATGTATATATAAAAGAATGCTTGAAATATAATAAGATTCGATTCTGTCTGGCTGACCTATTGGCTCGCATTCTTGTTATTTCGGCTTGGGACTAAGTGGGCACAGGGCAGACGCGCAATAACCAACTAGGCGCTAGCGATTGGCACTCGGCCATCCAATCCCCCGATTTCTTACGACATAACAGGTACGAGTGGAGTATTGTATATATTATGTTACACGTTATTTATACTTGTTCTATACTATTTCTTAACTTATAACAGGTCACTGGTCAGGATGTTTTATTTTAAAGATTAAAGATGCAGATTTATGAGATTTATAGATGATATTTAGTAAGGATTAATGTCATTTTAGGTAGAACAGAAAATTAAAGAATCTTATTACAGTTCATCTCGATTACATTAAAATCGAGAACCTTATATCTTGAAGTAACTACTTAATAGTTATACTATTGTTTCATGTACATTCTGATGTCATCGTCTAATGACGTGACTGTACTCTCTCAGGTACTCTGATGAAATAATTGTTTATTGACAGAAGCCAGAAGTGAAATGGAAGTATACCTTGGTCGTCTAAAATCCTCGTTCACCCTCAACTTCCCCCCCCCTCCAACTTCATCTTAAGCTAAACAACCTCCACTTTATTAGTAATACGTATTGTGCTGAATTAATGTTTTACCTTAAATGGGGTTTAATTTAATTTTATCTTACCTATCTCTATACTTCTATCTCCTATATACAATGTAATATGCATGGCTTCTATATTTAGTATGATTCTAATATTAGTAATAATATCGACTTATGTACATACATACACCAATCATCAATCGACATATTGAAGAAAAACTGATGTGGGAAAATGGGGCAATAAACAGTTGACTGATTATATGTCTATTTATCTATCATCTGCCTATATACATATACATGTCTAGGATTGCACATTTGGCATCAGACAAGTCAAATGGACTAGTGAAATATCTTGGATTATGGTAAGTGGTATTAGATATATTCGAGATAACAAAATACCTACTTACCTACCTATCCCAATGAAATTTCCAGCATATTCACCTACTAACCTGTTAATAAACATGCTGATGAATCATTGATGTGTATACACCATGTACAAAAATAATTAATCTACACTATTTGTGTTGATGTAGTGTGTATTTTTTATTCCCTGACAGATTACTAGTCTTGACTATTTAACATTTAAGCACCATCATCATCATCATCAGTTGAAGTTTTAATTAAACAATTAGTTTTATGAAAATTTGTTTTGATTTTATTTATGAGATTGTTTAACGAAGTTGAGAGACAGACAGATACAACGCAGAACTTCGTATGTACGTACATCAGTTCAGGTTGCCATACCACATCAACACAGAGACGCAACTGTCAGTTCAAATCCAAGAGTGATAGCGATAGTAGAAGTATTAGCAGTAATGCAGAAAATTAGGGAGCGAAGATATGATTCGAAAAGTATAATTCAGTGAGATAAGTTTGAAAGGAGAAAGATAGAGAATTCAGAAGGTTAGATTTTGAGAGAACACAAAGAGTGGATGCACCTGAGCCATTGCATTGAGAGTGCTGTAGAAGGTTTAAGTGGTTGCTAATATCTTTCCTACCTTCTTATATTGAAGACAAGTTTAATGTAAGCTGTTTGGAAGAATGTCATAAGAGGATGGAAGGGTATAGACTACAGGTGAAAGGTTGATTCCATTGTATATTTAGAACCTTTGTGAAAGATACATTATGTACATATCTATTTTGTTGTTTATTATAATAAACATAGATTTTTACTTCTAGTCTACCTCGTGCTTCTTCCTACAAGTGTGTGTTACACACATAGTTGTTGTGTTGTCAAATATCCTTGGTCCTGTAGGTACAATAGTTTCTATGACATCGTAATTAGTTATCAAGTTTTCTCCTAAATCGTCAGGAACCAGTTATCAGTTGAAATTCACATTATCTGACGTTTAAATTTTATCCACAGATGCATGTTAAACTCTCCTGTATGATGATTATTAACTGTAGTAGATCATGTAACTGCTGCAGAACCATAAGGCTAATCTATTTCGGAATTATAAGTTGTATTGTGGTGGATACTACATAAGTCATCAATAAGTAGTAGGTAGCAGAGCGTCAAAGGAAATTGGGAAGAGCCAGTAAACAGCAGACGAGACGAGTTGCGAGATGGCAAGAAGTGAAGCATAATTAAAATACAGAGGACAATCGAGAACAACCAAGAGAAGCAGACTGATAAACGATACAGTCCAGACAACGCGGAGGATGTGCAAATTGATGCTTGGAAGTAATGTATGTAATATTTTATGACTTACTCTGTTTTCGCCAAACATGCATTGATTACCCAATTGGCCTTTTCACAGTTGGTGTCCCCATCCTCGAACGGTTGTAGCCACGGCACCTTCATCTCGTCCAGAGGCAGCGACACCAATTGTGAATAGATCAATTGGGTAAGCAATGTTTATTAAGCGAAAACAGAGTAAGTCATAAAATATTACATACATTACTTCCAAGCATCAATTTACACATCCTCCGCGTTGTCTGGACTGTATCGTTCATCAGCCTGCTTCTCTTGGTTGTTCTCGATTGTCCTCTGTATTTTAATCATGCTTCACTTCCTGTCCTCTCGCAACTCGTCTTGTCTGCTGTTTACTGATTCTTCCCAATTTCCTTTGACGCTCTGCTATCTACTACTTATTGATGACTTATGTAGTATCCACCACAGTATATTGTTCATTGTACTAAAATTTGTTATTTTGAAGTTTCATGAAGGATAATAACTATGTTTCGTTATCGTTGGGAACAAACTGTAATGTAATTACAGTCATCTAAGACCACTTAGGCTATTCAAAGTCAGATTAATATGATTATGAATTGTTTTTTCAGATAGTTTACATACTCTCCGCTTTGTAGTAAACAAACAGTGAACTTGTGAAATAATCTGTCCATATTTTATATGCTGTAGTTATATGACTTCAACTGCCGTTTTCAGTTAGCACCTGCAAATATTCTTGGAGCCTAAATTTGTTTCAATTAAGATGGTTAAACTTATGAAGTTTCAGTAAAAGCAAAAAAATTTATACGAAGAGAATGAGTTAGACTGTAGTGAGAATGATGATGAATGAGAAGATTAATGAATCCTCAACACTCACCTACTATTTGCTATATTTTCTAGTTAAAATCTAGTGATAAAAGAGAATTTACCCAAATTCTACAGTGTATGGCTTATTTAGACAATAAACAATGTACACAAACATGAGTATTGTTGAAATTTGACAAAGAACAACGAATTTGTCACATTGTTAATGCGAAAAGATCTATCCGCTCAAAGTCATAAAAAATGTCAGATTATGAGAAATCGAATTCGGATTACCTGTAACTTGTACCTTGTTTATTCTTCATGAACTAATCTTGGTTTGGTACCAATGAAAACTAAGGAGCTCTCAAAAATGCAATTATTTCATCCTAGTATGTGACTACTCAACAGTAGTGAGCATCCATTACCCACTCGAAGATTAAAATTAGATCAGTTTAAGTCTTGCTGAAAACGCAGCTACTAGGCCGCCAGGGTTTATTCATAGGATCTTCGTTTTAGTAAATTTGGGATCCGACAATGCTACTGGTGTTAACTGTCTACTTTTTGTTATGAATGAATTCAAACAAATAAGGGCCTTTTGCTAAAACTTTAGGAAGATGGTAAGGTTAGTTAATCATGCTCTGATAACTGTAGTATTTAGTTTAATATAATTTTTTGGAACTGGCTTCGCTTTTACTATATTTATTCTTCACAAATTGATTCTGGTTTGGTACCACTAAAATCTAGGGAACACTATGCAGCTGTTTTATCCTATCAAAACTTTATTATGAAACACTACCAACTATTACTTATAAGTAGTCAATAATATGTCAGATTAAAATGTTTTCCAGAAAACCGTTTTATTTATTTGAGTACATGTATATCGATTATTTTATTTCTGTTATTGACATGCTCCCGTTGCCCTAACCGCCCACTAGACCCACCAACTATTATGATATCACTTCTCATTCAGGAACCATAATCAATTAATTATGTATCTACGCCCACTGTCCCAAGTTATTATTGTCTCCGTTTTGTATAACTCCTATTCTCCCTACTGGTCCGATGCGTGGATCAGGCATTGTGTGTATTTAAATGGATGGGTTTGGTGTTTGGTTTAGTTGTCTTGCACTCTTCATTCCATCTTTTGGGCCTAGTAATCACAGGGCGGATGTGTGCGCGCAGTCATTGATTCTATCGAGGTCACTATTCGCCACACACTGTGGTTGGTGTATGTACATTTCAGTATATACCAGTAAGCTTCTAGAATAACAGTGTCACATATAAAACAACTTTATCTTTTGTAAGTAAATCATCCTTTAAAATAGTTTCTTCAATCCTTTCAGTTTTTTTTTCTTTTTTGAGGTTTAAGTGAACTAGTTTTCCGATGACAAAGAGGCCTTTAAGTGATCCAGGTCTAGACTTTCATGTATCAGACGTTTTACTACTGTTGATTTTTATGAAGATCTTTTATATGAAAACCAAGTTGTTTGTATAGCTTTCAAGTTCCACTGACTTAAAAAATTAATAATGACATTTAAGGCTAAAGTTATACTCCACACTTTCAATATTCGATGAATGGGTTGTTAGTTTCCCATTCATTGAGATTCTTGAGCACAACGTACTGGTGTAGTAGTCCCCCAAAGATTTCATTTCACGCTCTAACTTTCAACAGCAGCACTTCATAGTATAGACAGTTGTGAACTAAATTCGAACGTTTAAAGTCAGTAGGGATTATAGTGATGATTGAATTTAAAGTCTCAAGTGACAAACTGACTTTATGAAGACAACCACTAGGAAATTAGGAAACAATCAAGTATTTTTGATTTATCAATCAATTGGAAGTGTGAATCTATGTTCTTAACTGAAATATTCTTAGAATCTGTAGCCTTCTGATGAGCGTTTGAATTTTATTGTAAACCATGAAGTTGGCATTAAATGACCATTAACGTTTTTAACTTCAGTCATATTCAACAATCTTCAAAAATATTCGTTTATAATCAACATGAGGACATTAGTGACTTACTTCAGACGATAATTCTAAGACTTTAGTAAAGTGACGCTAATAGTATAATTCGATGAAATTAGGCAGAAAGAAGTTATCTACCGATGGCATTCAATAGAGTCATTGAATTCAATGAACTTCATAGTTAAAAGTTAAATTGACCACTTAGAGATTTAATTGTCATGAGATCGACTAATGTTAAAGGTCGTAGATGTATACTTCTGAGTAGTCACATTCCACGCTTTCTGACTTTTAGTGGTTATTTAAATGGTTGAAAACTTTAAAATTTTGAATTTTACACTTTGGTATAACAAGAAAAGTGACTGAAATTTGTTAGTACAACGCATTTACCAAAGATCGAAAATATTGTGGATGAATTTAGTTAAGTTTACAATGTTTATTGTAAATGATACAAACTTTTTATTAAAGAACCTACCTCAAAAGTACATAAATCTTATGAAAGCTTCTACTCAAACACCACTAGTAGGATTAGAGCTTACGGTGAACAATCACGAGAATTGTCAGCCTTAAGTAAGGTTTCTCAGGGATTACTCCTTATTCACCTTTTGATTAGACTGGCCATAGACATCCTCTTACAAGTTAGACTTTCTTCATCTAACTTATTAGAAACTGATCTCCATTAAGGAAGACAACTTATAAACTCAGTATATGTAGACAATATGGTCCTATCCGGTGAAGACGCTTACACTATGCAGTCTCTCAAACACCTTCAGTATTCGGAATGCGTTTCTCGCTATCAAAATGCAAAATTTTACTTTAGAACTGGTCTCTGTCACCGCCTAGAGTGATCATAGGGCGTGAAGTAGTTGAGTACGTTGACCGTCTACACGTAATCTCTGAGGCTTTATTAGGCAGTACTCGTGGGTTGCCGACTAACGAAATCTCAACACAGATTTAGAAGGCTTGCTCACTTGCCGAATTTCGTCACTTGTTGTGTAGGAGAGATATCCGTCTCATAACAATACATGGAGCATACTACGCAGCAATCAGGTGTGTTTTAATAAATGGATATGAAATATGGGCCATGTGTAGGTCTCATAGAAACATTCGAAATAGCACAGAGTATTCGGAAAATTTGGCAAACCTGTTGAAGAGGTACGTAAGCCTTCATCAACTAAGTTAGTTGGAATATGTTGCATATACCCAATCACCCTTCCCCCCCCCACACATACACACCCTGCTTCGTCTCTCGATGTTGGCTGGGGAGAGGAAGGCAGTAGAATGGCAAAAGGTAAGAGGCTTCCAAACTAAAACATAGCATCAGTCAATGAAGTCTTTGACTGTTAGCCTAAGCCTAGTTAGTAGATACTGATTACCTGATTAGTATCTACATAATAATCGTAATCACTGGCTGGAGACACTGAGTGACAAGGCTCAAAATCACTTGTTATGGCACTAGTGTATTTACTCTTTATCTCCTTCTAGATCATAAGCTCTACTATTCTTGCATACATACGTTTGTATGATTCTTTTTTGTTGAATAACAGTGTCGTGCTTATACTTGCTATGTTTGACTACGTCGTGCTAACGTAGCATAGTAACTTAGAACCTATGCGCATAGGTGCCAAATTCTGCACTGTTTATGACCGACTAACTGACTGATTAATAACAAATTTATCAATGTAAGTTTTATTCGAATGTCGTTTGCAACAATAACCTGCACTAATTTTGATTCTTTTAAACTAAATACGAAAAAGAATTAACTTTAAGTTAGAAAATATCCGTTATCTCCTGTAAAAGCAGATACATTTTACTTATCAAAGTGTATTTGAATTGTGCATATAGATGGTAAACAACTTTAAAGTGCATACACACTACTGAAGTAATAATAAAGAAGACTTTCCAAGAAATAGGCAACTACTAAATGCATCACAAACACACACACACACATACATGTTTGTTGTAAACCATAACTTATAGTGAAACATTAAACACTAAAGATAGGCATTGTAATAACTCTAATGTAAATTTAAAAATGAATTATAAAATAACCTAATTAAAATCATCTTAGTTGATAAGTTTCTAACAGTAGGGAATTTTAGGATGAACTTGTATCCCGGTGTGAACAACAACATTGAGATGCAGGTACATCCAGCTGACTAGTCTCAAATAGGACGAAACCTGCGTCCTGGATTCCGTTTGTCAGTCACGATCCAACTTAAATGGGGAATATTGTTTCTAAATTAAAATAATATTATGGTTGATGTGAATAACACTTATGGAAAAGTTTAATTCTTATGAGACTTTCAAAATGTTTACTTCAGAACTTCTTATGTCATCGATTAGGTTGATGATAGAAGGTGAAGTAAATACAGTATCTGTTAACCCTTCCCTGCATAGTACAGTATAGGAGTGGGGAGTGAGCTTGAGAGATTCTTAATCAGCTCATTAGTGATTAACTTCAGTGATGTTTCTGAGATTCTAGTGAGAAGTTATGACTGGTGGAGATCAGACTTGTCAGGAGTGAGGCAGTTATCACCGATAACAGAAAATGATCGTCGAGCTATATCATAAATTGATGGAAGTGGGGATTCTACTATTGGATGCCGACCCAATGGTGCCCAGGGTTAGACATTCGTCAACTTGAAGCTCCCGGAGCTGAATCTGGGGTGCTAAATGCTAAGGAGTCCCATTATAGAAAAAATCAGCTGTCCAGTGATCTCTGGTTTTCAATGGTACCCTACAGACATCTGTCTATGACGAATTCAATCGACTAAACTGTTCGAAACTTACCATTGTGGTCAACCAACAATGTAGAAAATCCGAAGGCAATTCAAATTGACATGGTTTTGTGAAGACTGGTATTCAGTTTAATTTTGTTGTTTGTATAGACATATATTTTGTAACTGGGTATTGTGGAGATTGTTGAATTTGATATCACAAATTCCTCTGAGTCAAACAACCATTGAAAATCAGGAAGCATTGAACAATTGTTTCGTCCTAATTTTGGAAGGTTCAACAATGAGTATCAACAACCATAGCAGAAAATCCAGCCGGCCAGTCTAGTGGTTAACCGTTAGAAATTTGAGGGTGCTCAAACCAAGACAAGACCTCGATCCATGAAGCTCTATGCCATGTTGGCATGCACACAGTGTCTCACTAAAATCCACATGACAACGGTTATTAGTTATTGGAGACATTAAATGACATGACTGTGGATAAACCACAATGTTGTGGATTAATTCACTCTTTATACAAGCATAGATCCTATGTTTAACTATTCAAACTATTTTATCCTGTCTTCTGTAGCATTATTCTGATGATTCAATGTTTCTTACTACAATTCCTACTGCCACTATTTTGGTACTTTGTCATTCAACTTGTAAATATTAAATAGTTGTGACGATGTGATACAGCATACTGAGTTAATTCACATTTGTAGTCAATTGTATGTTGATTGACTTCTGTGACATACTTAGATAAAACCAAACACTCACTGATGTCAATAGAAAACTAACATGCTCCATAGACTGTTCGATATCTGTTTCATCTTGTTTATAGATCCCATAAAATCACCGGTACATACACTTCTAACGGGTTGAGGTCAGTACGTTTTTCTTTAGACTGATGAGTTTCTTATTTTCCAAATTCAATGAATCTATGTTAAAATGGTTTGATCCTTAAAACACTTTAAAAGTTGTCGGTTAATCACTGATTTACTTACAAACTGATTGAATTCATAGACCATGATTTACTGCAAGAATATAACCCAAAAATACATTAAAACCACACTGTGAATGCAGACAGTCGGAAGTAATCTATGGAAAGATGTGCTTATTCTGCATTTCATTCTAGTGAGCAATTATCCTAAAGGTGCACTTGCAATATTTAGGTAAGTGGTGATTCTTATGTACTTTGAATTAGTGTCTCTCAATTCCACGTTTATAATCACAACCTTAAAGTAATTTAAGGTAGAAAAGTAGTTTTACAAAGGCTGATTATGATCTTACGGATAGTGTCACTCAATCAAACTTTTGATGTAAACGTCTATTCCAAGAAAAGATAATTCAAACAGGCAAATGTCAACCGAAAGTTTGGCCCCCAAAATTAAGTTTCATATTTTATCAAGAAACCAATACAACTACAATAAATATAAACTGAATTTACCTGGTTAAAATAGATGTATACTGTCGAAATTATATGACTCTTCAATAGTCTTGAGGAAGTACTTAGGTCAATTATAAGGAGGCATGTTATGAATAATAGGGTGGAAACAATTAGAATATTGAAACGGCTAGCAAAACATCCCCCACCCCCGGAGGTTTCTAAAAAGATGAAAATGCTCCCTCCAATCACCATTCACTAGAATTACTAAGAGTTATGACATGACATTAGCTTATTTGCCAGATATTAAACTTTTTATTTATGGACTCGACAAATTATAATAATTTTTAATCATTTTGAAACTATAAATATTAAAAAGACTTTATATAGATTTGATACTTTCTTGAAGTAGTCTTCGTCCGATTCTTCTGTCTTTTCTCTTAAAGTTTCGATAGTTTCGTAGATTGGAGTGAACAAAACTAGTAAGCAGTTCGCGGGCCGATAGTCTAAGTACAAGATTTTTGAATAGCATAATAGGGGCGGGGGGGTGGATTCGATTTATCAGAAGGAATATATAATCTTTAAGTCACTAATAAACGCTTCGAAGCTCAGAGAATTAGCATTTCGATAGCCGATATCCTAATTCCTATAAAAAGTTTTACAGTTACTTTCATCGTCTTTAAGGTTATTAGTATGGACTATAGAAGGATATATACTAATTATCCTTAGGAGGTTTTCTACTGCATGCTAGCACCATAACCTTTAAAGACTGGTAAAATTGACTTTCAGTTCAAGATGAACTAACGTTAGAAGGTGGCCTAGAAACAATAAGCCAATCACAAGAAGGTGAAGGCAAACGAATGATGTTCATAAACAATCAAATGAAATTATAATGCATTAAGTGTATTAATGACAATGATAAACTGCTGTGAATTACAAATGTCAATAGAGAAACGGGAATTATAATAGCTATGACACAATGTAAATCTATGTTACGAACTTAAGCTTAATCTGACCTAACCCCTATAATTCTTCTACTATTAACACTACTTAGTAAATGGCTTGACAACATTACTTTGAACAACTTCCATTTGTGATTAATTTATGCTTAATTACTTTGAAACCTACGACTCACCTATGACTAGTCACATCTTTTAACATCCGTTCATTCAGAACTATATGTCATGTTAACCCTAAATTAACATCTAAGTTGATGATACATTGCAAAAAATTCAACTTCAATATGATCTTGCAATTATGAAACTAGATACAGATTAGTTTAGGAGAATAGTTTAGTTTAATTCATTCGTAGGAACAGTGTAAACAGTTACTGCACTGAACACAAATTTCCTTTTATATACAAAGTGTATGAAATCAATATATGAAATTACGTAATAGAATCACATCATCTCTTACATAACTTCCAATCTTGTTTAGTCCAGTTTATTGAATTCACAGGAGTATCATTATTGAATTGAGTTATTCCATTATTTATTGACAATAATTCAATTAGATTATCAGTAATCTGAATGTTACTATTATTATTATTATGATAAGACCATGTTGAATTATATGAATGATCATAGAGTTCTGTACATCTAATTTAGCATTGATGAATACACTATACAATATCATGATAATGAAGATGAATGTATCCATTCTATTGAAGTAATACTATAGACATAAATCAGTAGAACATGTAGAATATCCAATAAATTTAGAAGTAATTGTGTTTGTGAAATATTCCTTGTAACATTGTATATTAATTATTCAATGGAATTAGATTTAATAGATAGACGTGATTAATGAATAATCAATGTGAATGAGTATACCACCATTTGTACAAATAAAAACACACCTAATATGTTTTCCCTATGCTCTAAATCAGGTCTCTCTCTCTTTCTCTACCTCCGTCACTCTAATGCCCATTGGTGTTTAATGTGTACAGAACGACTCATATTATTTTTAAACAAAGCAGATATTGTTGTTGTTGTTGTTACTTTATTGCATGGTCTGGCTTTTATTCAGAACACTATTTGTTGATAAAATCAATAATCCGCGTCATTGTTACTTTCAATATTGATAATTAAAGAATGAAATAAAATCATGATATGAAAAATATCATGTCTGAATGACGATTATTACAAATCAATTCATATAAACTTCTAATTGAAGATTAACAATATACCTGAAGTTTAATACAAACTGGATTCAGAAAATGATTGATACTGTATTATGTAGTCTGTAAAAGTTGTCTGTACAACATGAGTTTGTAGGTATAATTACTAAGTTAACTGGTACTATTCATAGGTATCTATTGGATGTGTAACTTGATAAAGTGAAAATGAACTCAATCAATAGTTCATTCATTAAGTTCGTCGATTTGTTGAAGTTAGATAGTGTTTTACAATATTAATCCTATGAGTAAACTACTTTGTTAATTTTGTACTAATATACCTCAAATTAGACTAGATAGAATGACCTTCAATTGTCATTTGACTCAAGTGTTATTAACCAATGAAATTATTATCAAAGCATCTGACACATTTATACAGTAGCCAATCAGAATATTCTATTTTTTAAACCGACATGAAGGTGGACAGCAGCCACGTGACTGTGATAGTTTCTAAGTGTTAGCCGCAACAGTATCAAGACTCATTTAGTGTAGTTATTTTCAGGACTTTGTGTGAATATTCTGTTCATTGTACTGGTTAGTGCTTCATATTTGAATGTAATTTGCCTAGATTCCATTAAAAAGCCTTGACTAAACAGAATAACGAAATGAATCAATAAGACTACGTTAGTTATATTTGGTAGACAGTGAACATCAGAATAGAAAATCCCTTTTCTGTCTTGTATCACTTCCAGATAAATTTTCCTAATGGAACAAGCTTACGGATGCAATAAGGGTAGACGAAACACTTACGGCAAATTTAGAACAACCGGTACACCACATTGTCACGATGAACACCTGGTAATATTATGTTAACAATAGCGCATCTTTTTAATCTTCTTGGTGATAAAAACCTTGTAAACCAATTATATACTATGAGGCTATTAAAAAAAAACACTAAATCATGAATGTGGAAAGGAAATGATAGTTTTTCAAGCCCAAGGGATATGAGATTGATATCACTTTCGGTTTACTGAAGAGATTCATCCGATTAAATTTCTTTCTTGTTCGTAATAAATTTGAACTGAAACAGATCCTTGTATTAATTCATCGAATAGATCATTAGAATTAAAGCAACGATAGCTTCTTCACTGTGAAATGATGCTGAAAAAGCTGCACGTCAGTGGTACGATTACTGTCGTGAAATATGTTCCTGCATATTAGTCCCTCTACAAATACAATATGGAAGAGTAGGAAAAATTATTGGAACTGACAAAGCATTGGTTCAGAAACGAAGGTATGATAGATGACGACAAGTTAAAGAAATGCTGGGTAAGTGGTTTTTAAAAAATAATATTTATAGCTCTTTGGCACATGGAATAAAGAATCATAGAAAAGACTTTTAGAACAAATTTGCTGAAAGGTCTGCTACAACCATACTTAGACTGATTGAAAGAAATTTTACCTGGAACTATAATGTGGAGCGACAATTACAGAGCTTATAAATCACTCACAGACACGGGATACACACACAGAGTCAGAGTATATAAGTAAACATTCTGTTGACCCCTAAACGAGTGTTCACACTAACCAATATGTAATCGAGTATGATGTTATTTGCATCCATACATCGAGTCTTAAGAAAGATTGTTATGAAGTAGCCTCGACAAATACTTATCGTGAAGTTACGTTGAACAGGATTAGGAAAATAACCCAATCAATTTTTTTGATGGCATAATAACAATGTGCCCTAGATTATATTTTTTATATCTATTATAAGTAATTGATATGTCGGACCACTAAAGAAGAGTAACTAACTCTTAGAACTGTGTTTTAGAACACTATTTCAATTATTCTAACTGTAGGGTAATGTGAACATTTCGTTTCTATGATTGTTACAGTTCCTCTTTGCCCTATCCTCCTGATTAGTATATTTACTCTTACTATATTGTCTCTTACTATGAACTACAGTTAATTGCTTGTGTACAAGTTGTCCCTATTCACTGCCAATATCTCCTTCATTCTGTAATAATGTTAATTTCCTAATTGTTTGGTGTGCGGTCTGGCTTTCATGTATATATAAAGGAATGTCATAAAATGTAATTGGATTCTGTCTGGTTGGTCTATCGGGCTCGTGTTCTTCATATTCCGGCCTTGGGACTCAGTGGGCATAGGGTAGACGCGCAATCATCGACTAGGCACACCTAGTTAGCACTCGATCATCACAGACCGAAAATTTCACGCGTCATAACAGTAATTCATATTCAAATTACGGATTTTTCATTGAATTTTGGATTATGGTTAAGCCTTGATAGTGCTGTCGTGCATTTCAGTGAACGGCTTTAGATTTCGCCATTTTACTTCTGTGGGTAGGGGAAGTGGATATTGAAATGTGTCTTTATCTAAAATTCTTTGGAAATTCACTTGAATTTAGGGGGGGGGGAATCGTCAGTCCTAGGTTTGTAGAGTCATAAATGGTTATTCATGTACGAAACCTTTAAAACCTTGTTCAAGTTAATCCGTATACATCATGTCTATCTTCTCTACATTTCAGAAGTCATTAGGGTTAACTCCTGAAAATCACACAACTGCATCTGAAAGAGATATATTCATACCTTAGTCCACAACTGCACCATCCATTACATAAGCTTGATGTTACAAATGTTTACCCTATAAACCCTTTTTTCTGTTTATCTTCATCCTATTCATAGTTGTGCATTCAGTGTGTTTGTTTTCAGTTTACATAGATCGCTTATCATTATTGTTATTATCTTGACAATATCTTTCTTGACCTACATGAATTGTCTAAGATTACTGTCGTAATTACCTTGATAACAATTCACGTATTACACATTACATCAGTATGACTTTATTATTTGCCTTTATTCCTATTATCACAATAAGGCAAATATACCATTTCACTTATTAGTGTTTGTAAATTTATGATATACATTGACTTGGTTATCTTATCATTGAGCTTAGCTTATCACCTTATAACAGCGTGTTTTGCGTATGTTTCATCAGTCGACACTAACTAGCTATAATCATTATTGTTCATGGACAGTTTAAAAAGTGTTGAAGTTTATCGTGACACTGTTGTTTTACCATTGGCATTATGAAGTTGTTACACTACCAGTCAATGACATGACAGTAACCTTAAATGAATAATCTATTGGAATAAATAATATTACAAAGAGTATATAGGAAATGTAGTTCTAAATACTGAGCACTATATGGATGTACTACATTAATATGTTGTGAATACGACCAATGACAAAAAGTGGAACACATTAACCTTGATGGAAACCAATAGCGCAACTGAGACATCAAGATTGTTAGTTCTAAACTAACACTTTTGCCTATGATTCCTTGTCGTCGAACTGGATTGAAGAACACAAGATAATTGAACCAACAACTAGACAGACTATGTTTTACTCACTTGTTTTTATACATATAAAACCTGATCACACAGCTAATCAATCAGGAAAATAGCATTCATACAAATGGAAACAATAATGACTGGAAACTAGGGGGTGGCGAACATATGTGTAGTTGTTTGGTTATAGTTCCTGATAACAGTTTATGTGACTAAGGAAAATGGAATATAACAATAATTGAAATATAAAATAGTCGATCTACATGTACTTAAAATAAGTAATACAGTCTTCTTTGAAACACTTCATAAAATTAGTTGTTCTTCATGAATCACTGGATATAGCCAATGTTTCAGAGCCTAGCAGCTCTGGTTCATCTTTAGATTGTACCTCAGTTGATAAAGTTGCTTTACTAAAAATCACTTTTGACCACATCGGATTACTGTTATTTGTAAAGGAGATAGAAGATTGATTTAAATATATCATTAATACATGAGATAAGCTACAGCCAAATTAGCTCACTAGTAGTACTTTTCAATTGTAAGAATGTGTGACGATGGTTCAGATCCCATACATTTCCCTTTAAACTGCAAGTACAGATTGTTGGAGAGTGCCAGTTGACATGAAGTTTAAGTAATTCACGGCTTTCATGGAAGTATCTTTGAGCTATTCAGTCATCGACTGTATTAACTAAAGGTACTACTGGTTGCTTGAAGGAACCTTGTGCGCACCAGTTATAGAGATCAGTACCAAGTACGACAGTCTAATCTATATCCTGATGTCTATCCTGATGCCTAGTCAGTCCTAGATCGAATAGGAAGAATACAATACTGATGAATCAAACTACCTTTTAGTCACTACTTTATGTACATATAAAATCTGATGACACAGTTAACCAATTAGGAAAATAACATCAGTACACAATACTGGAGATACTGACAGGCAACTAGAATAGATTATACGCCATTGTCTAACTGTAAATGATAAATGGAATTTGACATACAAACTAATATTAGGTCAAACAAGAGGAAAGGGCAATAGGTAACTTAATAATCATGGAAGTAAAAGGTTCGACTTACGCATAACTAAAATAATCGAAATAATCTTTTAAAATTCAGTGTATTCTGAATATATAACACCACCTCCAGGGTTGAGATATTCACACTGATTAGGCCCTACGCGATGATTAATCCGATGTTTGTGTAATTCTTTACAGTGCTGATATAAATTCGATTAATCAAATTGAAATATGGTCACTTAATTTTGATTTAATTACGGTGAACAGACGTCGTGAATATTTTCGAGATCATTGAAGCTTGTCCCCATATTATACTTTTATATATTAGTCAAGGTAGTCGTTGTTTCGTGGCCTCTATTCTAACAATTGATCTATACGCCTATTTCTATGTTTGGTCAATTGTTGGTTCAATTCAATCCATTATTTAAATGATCAGTTGGCTAAAGTTTCAGTATATCTCATGTTTATCACCACTGATCTTGTTGTATATGCAATGGAGTGACTTGGTTCGTAGATGCATGTTGATGAAGGGTCAGTCACATCATTAATTATTCACATGATATTTATGTACAGAGTATCAGGGAATTTTAAAGAATTTTCGGTGTTTTGATAAACGGAAGTGAATATGATTTACGAAAAACAAGGACATAAATAACCTAGTTCTTCTCTCTTGTAGATGATAAACTACCTAATGTACTTTAAGAGGTAAACAACCTAATGAATAATACCCTATTTAGCAGTCAAATACCAAAAGGAGTGTTAACTATTTAAAGAGTATTTATATCTTGTAATTGATATTGTTGCCAACTGAATTTGATTAATCAGTGTTTTCATTTGTATCTCTTGAGTGAACTGTCTCGATACAGAGAACAGGTTCCCCCCTCCCTCTATTGGACGAAACGGGTATATTGAATTTCACTTGACTAACTACAACTTAACTTTAATCATAAGTGTTAGAGAGTTTTAAGAAAATTTAAAACAATTCTCTACTTTTTAGTAGTGTTAATATCTCTAATCTAGATTATTAAATAAGCAGCTTTTATTGTTGTTCCGAATAGGACCACCCTACTGGATGTCTGAAAATGTCTAGAGTTGTGTACACAAATCATGATAATCAAGTTAAGATTACAATAACTGGGAGAAGAAAAACAGATTTGACAATAGTTAATAAGTCCATAAAGAGTTTACAACCTAAACAACACATATAGCTTAGTTACGAAATGTTCAATAAATTCAATGTAGCAGTAGACTTCCATATATCACGAAACAGAAGCTTTACAGATTATGATTTCGATTCTTTGCCTCATTATCACGATTAACAGGACATAAACATACACTTCTTGACTTCATCCGTTAGTCATTTATCCTAAAATACTAAATGAAATGCTTCTGTCTTTATATGAAGCCTGTTAACAACAATCAATCAATGCCTGTTACCCCTTGTTGAGCATAGCCCGCAAACCAGCATTCTGCTAACCAACTCTATCTTGAGCTTTTCTTTTCAGCTCTTTCCAAGGAGCTCTTCATATCTCTCTCCGATTACCAACGCAGTAGTGTTCTTGGGTATTCATTTTATCCTATGGCCTTCAGGATTCTATATTAATGCTTGTCTTATGATACAGTTTGGTGATTTCCTCAATGTGTGTTCCTATCCATATCCAGTATCTTTTCCTAATTTCTTCCTAGCCTGGAGCCCCTCTAGGGTTGCTGCTGATCCCATGCCTGGACAGAAGAGGAAGGTTGGGCATGGGGTTAGAAACCCCCATCCTGTAAAACAACAACCTTGCTAAAACCACTCTAATCAGTAAAAACTTTTATAACCGTTAACAACAATCATATGTAAGGCATTACGTAATAGATACCAACTTTCGTCATCATAATGTTACTTCACAATCTATTCACAAGATAAACTTTTGACTTTTAGACAAGGTAGACTGTAACATTCTAAGTGGCATAATTTGTATTCTAGTCACTGATTTTTGTAATCTTCTTAGAGAAAACACGTTAGTAATAAGTCATTAAATTATATGATTGATTTACAAAAATTATTACTTTGCACCTTTTTCTTCTTGGTAAGAAAATCATATGATACGCATAAAAAAGAACTACAATTTGTAGGTTGTGAATAAGTTCCATGTTTAACTTGATTGCGCAACAAGTACTTACTTACTTACTTGCACCTGTTACCCCTCTCTGAGGAGCATAGGCCGCTCGCCAGTGTTTTCCATTCAACTCTGTCCTGAGCAATACTTTCCAGCTTTCCCAGTTGCTGTTCATCCTTATAATGTCTGTTTCCAGCTCTCGACGCAGTGTCTTCTTTGGCCTTGCTGCCGGTCCCAAGCCCGGGTAAAGGAGGAGGGTTGGGCATAGGGCTAGCATCCCTATCCCGTAAAACACATGCTTGCTAAAAAAAACGCTTACAAGATGTTTATGCAACAAGTACTTATTCATTAATTTAAGAAGAATAGTAGTAGTTAGTTTGAAGGTTGTGGATATACATTTACTATTAAGTGATCAAGAAATGTTACTAACTAAAATACCGAAAACTAATCAATCTACTGACTATACAGTACTACGAAGGTGATTTCTGGATGCGGAGGGAGAGTTCAACAGGAAAACACTGTCAGTAGGACACGTTTCTTCTGGAAAATTAAAGCTCACTGATTGGATTCATTTCGTGACACTCAAACCCCCTTCTTGATACAGAGTCATTAAGACTAGTGATGACACTGTAAACTGATCAATATAATTCAGCCAACTCTATAAAGTAGTAGACAAGCATTACACAACTTACTACACTGTAGTCATATATATAGTCACATATATACGATTATCAACAAACATTTCAACAGAATGTTTAAATAGTTCCGATTTAAAATATCTTCTAATTTCGACTGTCAACTTGAAGTGTCCAACACCTTTGTGAAGTCCTATGGTGTTTTGCATCATCCAATGATTCCGCTATAACTAGAATATCAAAGTGTAATTCTTACTGTAGATCTCTTCTCATCTTTACATGTTTTGCTAATATCAAAGAAGTTTGTGCTTCATTTACTGTATGGAGTAAATGGAATATATAGTTTCTGCTTTACTAAACAGTTTTATAATTATTCATAGGTTTTGCTGTATTAATGGAATAGTTTAGATAGTTCTGAATTAGTTCCTTGTCAACTTCTTAAGAGTGACTATGTTGTATTGCAGGAAGGATGAAGTATAGTAAAACAATCGACGTCATTATGAATGTGATTGTTGTTAACAGACTTCTTAAATTTGGCAAACAACTGAGAAGTGTCATTGTATAGGTTAATAATCACTCAATTCATTTACATTTGTCCTCTTTGTAATATTTTCTGGTAGGATAAGAAGTTTACAACATTAGAACACATATAATCAAAGAGAAGCATACGATTTCTACAATTCCTTATCTATTAGAACAGACATACTATGGAATAGGCAGATTTGTATATACAAATCTGCTTAGAAATCCATACTGTTCAACACACAGCATAATCATTATTGTAGAGATTCCTCCCCTTTTATAAGATACGTTTTTAACTTACATTTATATCTTCTTTGTAGTGCATTCAAAGCCTGTTCATTTGTATGTCATGAGAGTATTCACTTCGAATATGTCTCAAGTACTTTCAACTGAAGAGCATCAAATAAGACGAAACATGTATTTTTCATTCTTCTACCAACTACATACTCATGTCTATTGACATGCGACTCGCAAATAAAGAGTATTTCAGGGGGAACTTGATTTGGGTTTGATGTCATAATCTGACTTTGGTTAAACAACTAATGAAAAATTAGAAGTATTCGATTATTGCTTCATTCAAATATGGCACTAATCAGCTTTGTGCACTGCTTGATCCTAACGAGAATGCCATGTCAAACCCAGGACTCATACACGCGTTCATCAGTGGAACTAAAGACATTCATTACAGCCAACAGCTTTGGCAATTTTAACACAACTGATTAGATTTCAATAATTTTTTGCAACAAATAACAAATAATTGATAATGAACAAAGTTCTAGTCGGGTGTTAACAAAATTTTGGAATTTCAACTTGATGCTGTGAATCTGTTCGGGTTAGACGACCATTCTATGCCAAGAATAACTGGATAGCTGCTTCGTCCTAGTATCGGACTTCTCTGTAGGGTACATCTATGATGCCCCTACACTACTGTGAAACTGATACCCTGTGATTACATGACAACTCAGTGCTATGAGTGTTAAGCATTTATGCACCAAAACATTAGAGTCCTGGTTATTACGGATATTTTGTCTTATTTGATGCTCATCAGCTGGATATACTTAATATAATAAAAGTCATCATCAAAGTAAATACTCTCATGACATGCTAATGTCCAGGCTTGAATGTACAACAAATATGATACAACTATGAGGTTAAATGAGAATCCCATAAGGAAAGAAGAATCTTTGCAGTCGTGACTATGCTGTTTGGTGGACAAGATAAATTTCCAGATAAAGTAAATTTCACAAACATTTTAGTTGTGTAATAAGCTCTGTTGGGCTACTTGTAAGTAGCTTGTATTATTAAATGAAATGTTTTAATCAGTTTAAAACAATGAAGATGTCAGTCAGAAATTTTCGATTAGTTTAAATTGCAAACTAACTTCACTTTATGGTTCTATTGACAACTGACGAGTACTAGACAACTACTTCATCTTAATACATGACACCTCAACAATAAACCATCAAGAATAATATCAGGAATCGGATACAGGATATCGAAGTATCCTGATGACTGTGATTTAAATCAAATAGCCTTCAATGTACATTAGTTTCATTCAGCTGAATGCACATGCTAAATTCTAGTGCTGATGCTCACATTAAGACCTTGATCTATTGTCGATCGATTCAATGTGTAATACTATACTCCAGATAATCACAAATATGTAAATATATATTGTCCATAAATTCTTGTCGTTGAATAGCTAGTCAGTCATGCAACATATGCAACTTAAGCAGAGTACAGATTCATTCATTTGATGAATCTTAAATAAGATGGAACTCGAATCGAAGAATCTACCGAAAACCATTGTCAAATAATACTAAAGTTTGGCAAATATCAATAACAATAAGTTACAAACCTTGACAAATATTTCAGTGAATTCTGTGACTGATAATGAAGATCTGTATCTCAGGAAGGATGGTTTTTGTTATACTGAGTTAAGTATAATCCAATTGTTAAGTCGCCATCATAAAACTCAATGTATATACAAAGAAAGTATGTGTTTATGTCATGAAACATTTGCACAACACAGACAACATATTTCTTAAATATTATTATACTACTTATTAGTAATATAACATTTCTCACAAACTCTGTCCAATCTTGCAATGATTTTGAATGATACAATGGTCGACTAAGAAACACCTATAGAACTTCCTATAAATGTTATCTCCTCCCATCAACAATCGTGAAAATCAGTATGTCAATCCGATAAATCAAGAGTAGTCAAGCAAAATCAATCAATGCCTGTTACCCCGTATGGAGCATTGGTTGACCAGCATTTTTCAACCAACCATGCTATAAGAACCGTTAACCAGTCAAGGAGAAGGGTTAGACAAAATATTGACTGAGGTTTCGAAATCAGACATAGAGGTAACTGTAACGATGTTTCATAGTTCTCTTCAGAAATATTTGGGAGGAAGGACAAGTACCAACAAACTAGAGAGGAGGATTCCTCATCAAGGTATCAAAGAACGGAAATATTAGTAGGTGTGAAAACTACGTGGACATTACTCTACTATCAATACTTGGGAAAGTTTTCAACAGAGTGTTATTGAAACCAATTAAGAATGTCAACATACTCCTAACCCGAAGTTCATCTAACCAGATTCCATAGAGATGGATCGTGTGCCAACTAAATGGCTGACTCTATGGATCATTGTTGAACAATCAAATTATTGAAACTTATCACTTTACATCAATTTCCTCGACTACGAGAAACTATTTAACGGCGTGGACGGGAAAATATTATGGAGTCTCCTTTAATACTACGGTGTATTTGACATGACAGTTAGTATCATTATGAACTTTCAAAATAGACTACACTGTGAAATCGTGAATGAAGGGAAATCCACAGAATCATCTCAGGTAAAGACCAATGTCAGATAAGGCTGCTTATTCTCGCCCCATCACTAAACTTCACATAATTGACTCGATTAATAAACCTCAACATCTCAGGACGAGGATTAAATACAGTGGGCAACTTAGATGCAGCTGGAAGACCTGAACTTTGTAGATGACCTAGCTCCCCTGTCCTACACGCAACAATATATGTAGAAAAAGACGAACAGTGTAGCAGCAGTCTTTGCCTTTGTAGTCCCCAGTATACATAAGGAGAAAAGCAAGATCCTTAAAAATAACACAGTGGACACCAAGTCAACTACATTTGACAAAGAAACTCTGAGAGATCTAAAAAAATTTACATACCTCCAAAGTATCATTGTTCGATGAACAAGAAGTGATCTGATGCAGATGTGAAGCCACGGACTAGTAAGGCACGGACAACATTTCGCAAGCCAAAAATATCTTAAATTCAAAGCAACTGTCAACCAAACACCAAAGACTGAATTTTCAATACAAATATGAAGACATTTCTGTTGTACGGAGTCGAAGCTTGGAGAACTACTAAAAACGTCATTCAAAAGGTACAGGTATTTATAAACAATCGTCTGTGCATGATACTTCGAATTCGTTGGCCAAACATCATCAGCAACAACCTCTTGCGTCAGAGAACAATTCATCTTCCAGCCGAGGAAGTAATTAAGAGAAGATTCTGGAAGTGGATAGGATACACATTGAGAAAATCACTAAATCAAGTTAAAAGACAAGTATTAACTTAGAATCCCGATGATTAAAAGAAAAGAGGAAGACCAAAAGAACACATTACACCGTGAATTGAAGGCAGACATGAAAATAATGATTAGTACTTGGGAAGAACTGGAAAGGAGAACCTACGATAGAGTTGGCTGAAGAATCCTAGTCAGCGACCTTTGCTTCATAAAGAGTAACAAGCAAATGAATGAACAGATAGTATCAGGTTATTAATTGCAATGTTGTTAATAACAAATGACAGACATGTGAGTCTCTTTTCAGTAGTGTATGGGCAAATAAACCACAGAAATGAAATCTATATTCATTCTGCTGAAATATTTTTCAAATTTAAATTAAACGTTCACTTGAAAAAGAGACGTGGACGTTGGAAATCAGCTGATAGCCAAGCTAATTAAGCCGGTTTTACCAAGTTAGACCTGTTGTCTAATCGACTTTTTATCAACAGTCCGTAGATCATTGGAAATAATTCAAAATTCGTCCTAGAATGTTCTCGGTAGTGTATGTTTGAAAAGCAGAATACGCTAAATACTTTTTAAATCCTAGAACAGGACTTTATAGTGTCTGTTTTTAACTGCAAATCCATCAGTTATTAGACCCAAGACATTCAGATTTAACAGTGAATGCCTTATCATCAGCATCATTGAACTATCTTTTATCCAATCGTAAGAATTCCATTTTGATCAAATCCTGATATAATGCGACGATCATCTGATGCGATTGATGATAACTATCCAACTCACGACATGTTCGAACTTCACCAACCACGCCTTCACACTAGAACTTTATAAACATTCTGAAGTTATTTACTAATAAGCTGATTACCATGGATATGTTGATGTGATTCTCTCTACGACTTTTAGTAATTCATTGTTTAGTTTTATCAAAGATTATGTATAGCAAACGAATACATATGGAATTTAACAAATGTCTGAAAATTTCAGCCTCACTATCAGCACTAACAGTGGAACGCAGTATGTACGCTTAGCTGCCTAATACTGGTGAACATTGAAGACTATTTGATTTAAATCTCAGTCATCATAGTCATCAGGATACTTCCATATCCTGTATCCGATTCCTGATATTATTCTTGATGGTTTGTTGTTGAGGTGTCATGTATTAAGATGAAGTAGTTGTCTAGTACTCGTCAATTGTCAATGGAACCATACAGTGAAGTTAGTTTGCAATTTAAACTATTCGAAAATTTCTGATTGATTAAAACATTTCATTTAGTAATACAAGCTACTTACAAGTAGTTCCTCAGAGTTTGTGCATAATTTTGCATAAGTAATTAAAATTTGTTCGTGTCATTAGGAGAAACGTCAACAATCAGTTGGCTTTGAATAGCCAATTTGTTCTAGTTTTGAAGTGTTCAGTAATTCTTATGCACCATAACTTGATATTCTTCAAGATTCTTCTTTATCATCAAATCATCAAGTTACAAGGACTAAAATACAGTTTTCAACGTGGTAACAGTTTACAAATTACTGTTTTCTATTTGAACTTTATGAGATGGATTGTGTAACTGATTGCTATGAGCAACAGATATGTGATGTTTGTTTGTTTCTTTGAATTAACTAAATCCCTATTTGTTGGTATTCGTCACAGATTGATGTTAATAAGGTATCAGTGAAAACCAAGATTCACTGAACTTCCATTTCTTCTTAACATGGAATCACTTAGAAGTGGATATTCATGACTCCAATAGAACATCAAATCCAGAGCCTCCATATTTCAGATTCGACAGATAGCTATCTGCACCACTGGGTTAGTTGGTGTTAAATGGTAGAATTCCGATTTTCATCGATTTATGATTAGAACGACAATCAATTAATGCCATTGGTGGTGATTGTCTCACTTTCGTTATGTATGAACTCCCCCCTCCAGTCATTAGTCTCTTACTAGGACGAAATGTCTGTTTTTCACTGGTACTCAACCAACATCAATCTGTGACTAATACATACAATAAAAATGTAAATCTAACTTCACAAAACTACCTCAGATTAATAAAATCTCTACAGGTAATCTCAATTAATAAGTAGTATATTCCTCGCTAACACAATTCTAAAAGTCAATCGTAAGCAGCTTTTCGGCTGGTCATTATGTAATAGATTCAAGATAGTAAGTGATATTAAGATTGCAAGAAGATTATTTAAGTATTTGAAATGGTTGTTACATCAGCCGTCGTAAAATTTATTCAACATAAAAAATACAGCTGGAGAAGAAAGGATTAGTTCAATGGGGAAAATGTACAAAATAGTCCTAAATCTCAAGATTTACAGGGAAACGAAAGAGTAAATTCATTTGAGTCATTAAGACTTCATTTTATCCATGTTGTTCATTGTTCGTAATCAACAGTTATGTCAATCATTTATCGGACTACAGTCGGATAGCTTGTATCTGTCAATATGTTTTAAACAAACAATCGACAATATTATCAAATGAAGTTTTGTCACGGTATGATTGAGCGTAGTTCTCTTGTGAACTCTTCTGATACTAGGCTATAAGCCTTTCCAATTTGTTTAGGTATTGATTAAATAAGAACTCTTATGACATATTGTACACCGAGACGGGTTTCTTCTCTAAACTTCATCCTACATCAACTAACATTGTCTGTCAGGTTAGGCTGTAGTTTAACAAATACAATGATTTACAGTCTTTTTAACTATTTTAGTATTATCTACGTATTAAATAGTTGAAAGTAGTTAAAAGTATACTCTGCTTTAAGTAGGTTTCATGTTCTCCCCACTCATCATTACGGTGTATCTTCAATATTGAAGAAACTAGTCCTCGAATTGTCATCTATCAGTCTCAGCTGTCTAAGGCGATATCAATAGATCGGGCTACAATAAAATTTGATCGATAGCGTCTAGTCAACAGTAGGAAACAGACAAACACAAAATTGACCATTAATCTGGTATCAATCAATGTAATCATTTAAGTGTTCCGTACGATAACGTTTATCTGACGTAGAGAGTTGCCTATCATGTATTCAACCGTATTTGGGTGTGTGTGTGGGGGGGGGGTTATCATTTTAGATCCTGATTATTGACGATTCCAAGTAGTTCTCTCCGGGTTTGATTGATAATGAACATTTTCAGGTTGTCGGTCGCATTCAGTACATTCTATCAGGGATTTTCGGAAAATAGGCAAATATATATAACTATGAGCTAATGAAATTAGCCATAGTGGATCTGATACCGTGAATTGATCATTATTAGACAACATTTTCAAATGCAGAAGTACTGGTGGACAGCTGTTTCAACTTATTATCGAACTCGTTATCAGTGAGCAGCCATGCCCTGACCAGGAATTCGAGATCAGGATTTTCAGGTTTACTGGCTAACGCTTAACTGTAAAATCACTGAGCAGGCTGATACCCAATCCTTGGTACTTCTTGCGTCAGTCAATTCACCATATGTTGAATAACGCCATTCATCACTACACACCTGACATAGTTAAACTGTCTAGTGCCTTACGGTTTCCAGTGGTTTTCTGACCATTGTCACTTGGTGATACAACAAATTAAGATTCAGTAATCTTCAATAGCCCAACTTTAATCAATATATGATCCCTTGTAACTGACTACAGAAGGTGATTTCTCGGATTTATTAAGAAGACGTGGTCAGTGGAGTTCCCTCACGCAAAAGTTACTCATCAACATCGGTAGAAAATTCCGTTCATTATGTATATCTAATATGAAATAACTGAAATTCGAAAGATCATTCGTCAAAATCACAGGCTCATTAGTTAGAAAGTTACAGATTCGCTGCGTAACCTAGGAGTCCTTGATAGATCTATGTTGGGGTTGAAGGTGTGCATTTCTGAGAAGTCCTATATCAAGACAAAACAGCTGTGGAGTATTAACTCTTAATATTTAGTTGTTTTCTTAGTTATGTCAATTCACACTCAACAATTTCCACGACACTCAAGTAAGATGATGACAAGTTATGACTAATGTATTTGGCAAAAGTATTTCTAGGTGCTGAAGATGCCACAATACTGTTTTCTAGCAAACTGACTTTAAACCTTAAGATCATGAACGACCCGAGCACAATAGTTAGAATTGGTTTAGATCTTTAACTTTGTAAAATAAAAGATTCTACATTTTATTTGTTATACGTTCAATTAATTCTGTAATGATGCACATTTAACTACTTACAAGTAGTTACATTCAATCATTGAAATATCCTGAGTTTGTCCATAAACTTATTGGTACAGTTGTAAATAGGGAACGCCCAACATGTCGTAACACGTTAATCTATGCTTCATAACTTGCTAAAAATAAACAAATGAATGACCTTAACTTTTATTACTGTATGTTCATGTATCTGTGATTTTTCACACTCTATATCTCTTGTACGTTGCTATGGTAACATGATAATTAAAAAGTTGCTAAATTGTGATATTTTTAGAGAATCTGAAATTGGCATCTCATTAAGATAAACATTTAAGTTTTATTCAAGTATAAAGTTAAATTGTACACAATGAAAGAAGTACACTTTTATGATTCTGGCAATATGTACTAAACCTCGTTGTTGATCAATGACCGTATGATACTTAATCCTAGCGGTGGTGGTGGTGGTGTGTGTATGTGGGTAAAGAGAGAGAGAGAGAGAGAGTAATAAGATTCGGGCCGAGATTTAGTGAAAGGATTATATTTAAGTGAAAGATAAGATTTATAGTTAAGATTGAGGTTAAAATTAGGCTATTGGGAAAAGATTAATGATTAGGGCTTTTTTTGCATCATTAGTGAGATGAGATTAAACTTACAGTATTGTGACTGTTCATTGAAATCTTCAGTAAAGTGAGAATGAAGTTAGGATTAGTAAACTTTTAACTGAGTGACAGCCTCAAAGTAAAAGTTAGTGCTATAGGGTTAAGATAATGCTTTTACCATCAAGTGAAGAATCTAATAAGATAGTTGGAGGATGAGGAGAGGCATTATGATAAAACATTTGAGTGTTACTGAGATAGTCGATTTTGAATTTGCTATCACGAACTGTTCTGCATTAAATAACCATTTAGGAACGTGGAGTACTGGACAGCTGTTTTATCGTAGTATTGAACTCCTAAGGAGTCTGTCCTCATGGTCTCATCAGCAAGCGAACGTAAGGCTAACAGTAAACACTTAGCCATTATCACCATTGGGCCGGAGTTTAGTGGTTAAATTTTAAATGCAGTTAATTGGTGATGCAGAGCGTTAGCTATACAGTAGTCTTCGCATTCTTATTCTACTTGGATTAAAAGGTAGGACTTTTGATCATTCACGCTGTGCGAACAAGTTTGTTGGTAACAAGTAGAGGTAATGGTGAATTTATCCTGAGAAATCTGTACATAATTGAATGACTTCAATAGACTTCGTAATAGCCTTTATTGGTAAAACTAATTCAAAGGGATTTACTTACTCGATGATTCTACTCGGCTGAAAACATTCTAATTCAAGTTCTACAATTGTTAGGGTTGCAATAAGGTACTAATCGTTCAGGCTTGAATACAAATGAAACTCTAGGTATAAGAAATTAATTCATTTATCCAACTCTTATCGAAATGAAATATCTACCTATTACAGCCTTAATTATCTATTTCTCTGCTAATTTGGCATTAATGGTTAAGTTTCCTTAGTGTGACACCGTTACTAGTGTAGATTAGACCTATTGAAAGTGAGGCAGCTGTCATCAATGACAATGTATGATCGTCTCACTATATCATACATTAAAGAAAGTAGGAATTCTACCATTGAAAGTCAGTTGACCCAGTAGTATAGACATTCAAATGTTCCATATGAGATCCGAAGACCACTTGACTGAAATATGTGTAACTCAACATCTAAAGCTCAACTCATTCATCTCAGTTCTCCCATGAACACATTAAACTATCCTCCTAATACAAGTATTGTTTGAATTGGATTGTGACTACTAAGCAAAATCCAAGACATGCGTTTTGTCTTATTTAAAACTTGTTAGGTAGATGTATCTTCATCGAGGTATGGATATCAACATTGGAATGCAGGTACAGCTAGCTCTGACAAGTTCCATATAGGACGAGACGTACATCTTGGATTCCGCTTACCAGCCACAATCCAATCCAATCCAATCAATACTTATAAACTATCATTGTATCGAGACAATCTGTTCAGGATACATATATATAACAACAGAGACTGATCGATTCCAGTCCATGACAAGTCAACAGGAAGATCTAATCACATTCTAAATTGTAATTCAGAATAGGCATATATCTTCCCGTTGATTTGTAATGGACTGAAATTGGTCAGCCTCTGTTGCCATATGTGCATCCTGAGCGGATTGCCTCTATATAGCGGTAGTACACAAGTTATATTTAAGTTGGATTGTAACTGGCAAATGGAATCCAAGATGTACGTGGTGACAGTTTGACACGAAGCGGACTGAAGTTCGAATCCCAGTGTGAACATCAACATTAGGATGTAGGTACATCCAGCCGATGAGTCCCAAATAAGACGAAACGCTCGTCCTGGATTCCATTTGCCAGTCACAATCCAACTTAAACATTCTAAATTGGTTCTTTGAGTGTTTCTTCAAACAGTTTTAACAGTCCATTTAACACAATCATTGTAATATTCTGAAGAAAAATTCCATTCATCAAATGTTTATTAAATTTTCTTTTCTTCTCTTTTTCTTTTAATATTTTTCTTTTTTAGAATAGAAAATTTTGTTTACGAGAAATAAAAAAAAATAATAATAACACAAAACAAACACATAAATTACTAAAGAAAAATGGAAAAACTGAAAGGAAAAAAACAAAACAAAAAGAAAAAAAAACAATTAGAAGGTCACGTGTTTAAGTGTTAGGGAGTGATGGAGTGGGGAAGGCGTAGGGAGGAGGTGAACGATAGTTACGAATCTTACCAGTAATATTAACAATGAAAAGAAAATAATTTTAAAGAATCAAAATTTTCTGATAAATAATTTTTATCTCCATTATTGATTAGTATTGGAACGAGTAGTATTGGTAGTGGTCGAAGTGGGGGGGGGGCGTTGAGGGATAGAAGAAGTATATATTCTCTGAGAATTTGTAACGTTTCAAAAAGAAATAGAGATCCTCTTCAATCAATCCTTAAGTTGATATATGCATTATTATGATTATAATGTAAGTTGAATTGTAGGTATAAAATGAAGGGGGGAGGGTGAGGAATGGAGAGGAATGATGGTCTTTTGTTTTATATGACGATCATCTTCTGTTAGACATACCTTCTATTAACGTATTGCAGTGATACATATATGCAACGGATATTTATATATGTGATTTGAAAGTGTTTGTATCTTTCTGTTAATGTTGTTATAGATGGAAATTGATCAATCTCTGCTAATATATTGAGGTGTTTGTCAGCGATAATGAAACTTTAATCATACTTATGAACTATTAATGTATCCAGGCTATTTTCTCAGGATATGATGACAGAGATTGATTAATTTCAGTGCATAGTAGCATATGGATAATTAATAATTGAACTCACAGAGAATATTTAGTATGACTAGTATTGTACCAACATTTTGGTTACACTGAGTTCTATGAACTAGATGATTTAATTGTGGAGCTTTTGTCGTCATTCTGAGCAACTTCATAGATGCAAACTTCTGGTTGAAGTTTTGTAATCTTCTTCTAAGCTGAATTAAAGAAGATTCTCAGTCTTTTATATTTTTGGATATGATAGGGAACAGACAATCATAATCCTATTTCATTTGCTTGTAAATGACCCTCAATATGTAATTGGGTGCTGTGAGAATTGTTGAATTTGAATTAAACATCGCGAATTAATCTGGGTTATACAATTATTCAAAACCAGGAATTATCACTGGATAACTGTTTCGTCCGAGTAGGAAACTCTTTGACAATGTACATCCGCACCTCTACCAGAGAATCGAGTCTAGGAACTTCAAGCTTCATAGCGAATACCTAACCATTAGACCGATAAACCAGCTTCCAATGGTTGATATCCTTAAGTCAGTCAATTAATTGATTATCATTGATGAGTAACTACTTCACACACTTCACAGGTAACGTCTTCCTACTAGGACTGTAGAAATTACTTCCAGAAGTTAGTTACAAGTTGACCGATATTAATTGTAACTGAGTGTTGCTGACCTAAAATATCAATAACTTAAATGAATTCAAAATCATGTTGATATTTGTCTCTATAGTATACTTTATAAGAAAGTCGATTACTCGGCTGTGTAATACGATTGTTATTTACTGATAAGATTTTCACTCTTCTGTTCATTTGATAGAGCTAAGTCAATAGATTGAACTATTCCTCAACTTTCTAGAAATTTCCATATGCGCATTTACAGTGACTTTCTGAATTCCTAAACTATTTTCTACGTATTCTCCAGCAAAACATCTTCATGTTTACATCATATTTCATCAGTTACCATAGTGATTATTAATTCATATGCTCAATTATTAGACAAGTGATAAGACTTGACTTCATTCTCTACATTGTATTGTGTAATCATTGAAATTTATGGAAAATTCTCATTTGAGGTGGTTTTATAAGGAATGTTGTTTAATTTCATTGTTTTTGTTCCCCATATTAGTGTTGATAGTTAAACGTACACTCGACATTTGAAGGTCACGAGTTTGATTCCCTGACAGAATCGAGGGTTTGCATTGTTGATTATTATCATGTTATGACAAAACAGCTGTTTAATGCTATTCATTTTCTAATGGTATCTAACAAAGATCTATTTTGAGAGACATACAAACATTAAAATCCTCTTTAAGTTGGATTGTAACTGGCAAGTGGAATCCAAGACTTGCGTTTCATCCCATTTAGGACTAGTCTGCTAGGTGTATTTGCATCCCATTGTTGATGTTCGCACCGGGATTCGAACTCAATACAGAGAGACTGACCAGCTTCAATCTACAACATATCAACACGAAGATACAAATCCATTTTAATAACAGAATTTTCATTTGTTTATTCATCATCATAATTATCATTAAATAGATAGAGATTATTCTTTATGTAATCATAAGATAAGCAAAGAAAGTAAACAATCGATGAAAATGTTTAGTGGGCGAATTCATACTTTCCAAAAAGAAAAAACAAATAAATAAATCAGTTAGGATGAACTTGTATCTTCCCATTGATTTTTTATGAACTGTTTAGGCCTCAGTGGTCTAGTGGTGAACGTGGTAGTGCTTTACAAGAAAAGAACTGAATTCGAATTCCACTGTGAACATCAACATTGGGATGTAGGTACATCCAGTCGGCAAATCCCAAATAGGACGAGATGCGAGTCCTGGATTCCACTTGAAAATAACAATTCAATTTAAAGTAATAAATCAGTTGTCTGTATCTATCATAGATTAACGTTTGTTAAGTACTACTGAAACCAGAAAGTTCTGGACTGCTGTTTTGTTCTAGTATGAAATTGTCAGGGTTCAGACTTGTTGTGGGTAAGGTATTTATTATCATTGACAATCGATGATTGTCGCACTGTATGAAAACTCGATGGAAGTAGGAATTCTATCATTGGACATTTTATCATTGTTCAGTGATTTAGTTATGTAATTTATTATTTCATAAGGTTTATGTTGTTTTTTGGAGATTTGTCTTTTGATTTACAGTTTGTAATCGTCACAGATTGATATCGGGTAGATAGTGTTGAGAACCAAAGAAATAATGTTAGGCAGCTCTTTTATCCTGGTAATTTATTCTTAAGTTTTAGTACGAACTGATTATCCCATCACGGATCAAATCCAAGGAATATGGTACTACTGAACGACAGTCAAACAACCGAATTTACATTTCAATCAACTTGTGACATGACACGTAAGCAATTTAGTTCTATTAGTGTTAAATGAACTCGACTATTCACAACTTTATACTACAATTTCGACAATCTTAAATGGTCCCAAGGTGAAATCAGTTTACGACAGCGTGCGTTAGGACCATTGCCTCGTCAGGATAACAATTATTCTATGAAAACACAGATCTTCATACATAATACATCCATTACTTTCAATTAGATATTTCGACATTCTTTGCGTTCTTCTATCCATGTTGGTTGCCTTCATACGTATTGTGACCATACTTTGCTTCGCGTGGCCTCATAACTCACCATGTAAGCTGTTTACCATCGTCACTTTCACATGACGTTCTCTAATCTATTACTTACAGATGACCTTATGAGTAGCATATACTACAATGGAACAATAGTTATGTAATTATTACAGTACATGTATATGTGTGTTTGTGATACAGTTGAGTAAACGGGTAGATTTATGTTAGATGGGAGCAGGAATAAAGTACAATGATAATGAATAGATACTTAACAGAAATATGAATGGATGATAACATGGAGTTTGTGATATTCACGAATGTAATTAAGTTGGATGGCACATGTACTTCGTAAGCAGAGAGACTTGATATAATCATTCCTTTTAAAGACATTTTGAAAAAAAATCTATGAAATTTAATTGGCATTAAAGACAAGGAGATGAGTTTTGTTGGATTTATTTCTATCTGATTGTTGATATTCATGTTATGATGACGCTTGAAATGAATCATAATGAAAGTGAATATGAAATAACTAGCAAATCAAAAGAGAATGACACATTTGAAGTACTGATTTTCAGAAGCTTATTCCATATATTTTAATGTTATTTAAGAATCATGACTTCATGAATTGTATCATCATAACTTAGTATCACTATGGAGTTTGAAGATTTATCAACGAATTTATTCCATTTACGGGAGAAAGTACAGTAATGGAGTAGCTACATTTTGAAGTTTGAGTTAGTGTAAACATAATTACGATTGTTTTTGACATAATGAACTAGTCAAGTAGAGTGGCTAACTTGAAGTACTATTTTTTTTCAGACGATTATTATTCCAACTATTTCGATGTAATATGTATGAAGAGTTATGTTTCTATTACGTATATGTTCCTATCGCCCTAGCTCTTCATAGACCAATTCACTGTGATTACATCATTTTTCAATAAAGAACTATAACTGATTAACTATGTACTTCTGACACCACCTCCAGTCTCCTATCATCGTTTTCTTTGCTTTGTATTGATGTCATTTTTCTAATTAGTCTGCCATGAGATCAGGTTTTTCATGTTATAAGTGAATGTATAAATGATTATTAGCTGATTGGTATATCAATCTCTGTTCATACAATCTAGCTGAGACTATTAGTGGTATCAAATAGATATACAGGCATAGAATAACTATCTCGTGTCACCGCTCACAGTATTGGATGTAGATGAGGTCATCATTCCCTTTTTTGTACTAATCGGCTTTTAGGACACAAAACAGTATCTGTGTATATATCGAACTTAGGATGCATGAATGTGATTCTGTGTCTTTGAATTTAAAGAATGAACGATAGAGGAACACGTCCATATGACTGCAAAACATTTTTCCACGAGATCTATAGTATGGTCTTAGGTAATTATTTAGTCCGCCTCACATTTATATTGTTTGTATGCACTCCAGTATTTGAATCAACGAAATAATATTAGTGAATTACCACTTGATGTCTGTATCGTTGACACTGAAGGCACTTATTTAATTTTAAGTCGTCTGTGTATATTGTTGTGACAAGCAATGCATATCTTTTAATTATTGGAAGCAAAGGTTGTGACTTTTCTATCTGATAAGCTCTTAAAATGCTTCATACCCTGAGTTCTGTCAGGTATTTCATGACCACAAATACAAAACATTGGCTTCTAAGTACTTCCTTTATCTCATAGATAAGTTATTATCAGCTCTTCATCTAAATTACTCAGAATACGCTTCAAACCCAACATAACTGTTCCATCTGTTGCTCGGTGACCTTGAAAATTGCTTCTTAATTCTCAAACATTTGTCCGTATAATTTACTTCTACTGTATATTTAATTCATCAAACTTCATAAATCATATTGATTGACATTATGAACTATCTTCAAATGAAACTTTAGTGTGATACTATGGTTACTACAGTTGAAACAATTTAACCCAAAGATCATTATCATCATTAATGATATAGTTGATGATACTGAAGTGATTTTGGAGTGACTGTGATGACGTGGGGAGTGGGGGGGAGGGGCATTAGCCAATGGTACTTATACTATGACTACGACCTGACAGACTTAGGAAATGATGAAACGAATGAACACTAAAAAACAAGAGTTAAGATCGAGTTGTATATTAAGTAACTACAACAGCTTTTATATGTCATATACTGAAGCAATTAGTAAAAGTTAATGCAAAACACACTATAAGCTGAATTACAGTAGTTGTGTACATTGTTTGCGATAATTGCATCATAACATGGTAACAATAATTACGAAAGGAAAACAGATATAAACAATCGTTTGTAAATCTTTGAAAAACTTTTAATTTTGAGTCATAAAAATATTATATTAACTGAATGTTTAACCAAATGCTGTGGTTTAGAATCATGCGTCTCTACAGCACAAAGAATAGATTCGGTAGACTGTGATTTCTGATTCTTAACCTCGATGTATAACTAAAGTTAATTATACAAAGCATTGAATATCATCTTAGTTGTCTTAAGGTTAGACGTTTACAATGAAACGTTGAATATCCTACATTTAATCTGCGATTTTAATGACTTTTGAATATGGATAATGAAAAGACCATGGAGATAATAGTAATGAGTCTATGAACAGCCTACAACTTAAACACTACAAAATATCATAGTTACTAAATGATTAATAGATACAGCTTAATGACAAGAGTCTTGATAACATACTTACTTACTTACGCCTGTTATCCCCTCACAGAGCAGCATAGGCTACTCACCAGTATTCCCCATTCAACTCTGTCCTAAGCAATCCTTTCCAGCTGTTTCCAGTTACTGTTCATCCTTTTGATATCTGCTTACTAATTCACGACGCATTGTGTTATTTGACCATCCCCTTTTCTCTTTCCCTAACAAGATTCTGAGTTAATGCTTGCCTCGTGATACAGTCTGATGATTTGCGCAATGTATATCCTATCCATTTCCAACGTCGTTTTGTGATTTCCTCTTCAGCTGGAAGTTAGTTTGTTCTCTTCCATAGTAAGCTGTTGCTGATGGTTCCCGACCAACAGATATTCAATATTCTGCGTAGACAGTTGTTTATAAATAGCTGTACCCTCCTGAGGATGCTTGCAGTAGTTCTCCACGTTTCAGCTCCATACAGCACAACTGTTTTGATGTTTGAATTGAAAAGTCTGACTTTGAGGTTTGGTTGACAGTTCTTGATAACATGATGAATAAAAACGGCATAGTTTGTCATTCCTGATTCTTTGTTCCGTCATGATAAATAATTGTCTAATTTAAGGTCAAAAAAAAAAAATAATTTAATTATTTCCTCATTAAAATATTTCATAGTTTCATACTTTACGTTTGTCAATTCTGATAACTCATAATTCATTCATCAATATTCTGTCTCTTTCACTCTCCCTCTCTTACTCCCTCCCTCTCTCTGACATCCACTTTTCTCCTTCTCTGTTCATCAAACTCATTCATAAAACAAATAAATAAATAAACAAACAAGAACAAACACCTATTCATTTTTCTCACTTTTATTCTCTTCATTTACATACTATTTTTAGAAATGTTTTTGTTCTTCATACAAGTTACATCACGTGTTCCTATAGTTATCCCATCTCTTCGCACTCCCCACTCTCCGCCCGCCGCCCCCCCTCCCACCTTTCACATTACAATAATGCCTACTCTATCTATTCTACACTTATGAGTAGATGAAGGCATAGATACAATGTAAGTGAATATTACTATAGGCAGATTTAAATGAGGATACACTTAAGTGAGATGAGTTTTTTTTTCTTTCTTCTTTTTTAAATGGGCGGTTTCATTTATTTAAACAAAAATTCAATATTTTTGTCCAATTGATAGTTTATCATGATTTGATTAATAAGTAAATAATTTTTATTTTTATTTATTTTCTTTGAAAAAAAAAAGGAAGATAATTGTGTTTATTTTTGTTGTTTATTTCTCTTCATAATTGCAAACAACAACAACAAAAGGAACCAATGAAAATCTATTTATTTAGATCTTTTAACGAGTCCCGATTAGGACGAAACATGCTTCCTTAATTCCACTTGTCAGTTATAATCCAACTTAAAGCAAAAATGTATTCAGTTAAACAGGAAGTACATGAATTGGTGTAAAGTTAAGTGAGAATTTTTTCCACTGGACTCTATCTCAATTGGTATATTGGGTTAAGTGTTTGCCAACTTGATATTCCTAGGTTCGATTCCATTAACGAGAATGAGGGTATGTACTACTGAAGAGTTTCATACTAGAATCGAACGGTTGTTTAGTGCTTTCTGGTTTCTAGTGGTAACCTACAAACATTAATCTGTGGTGAATTTAATCAACTAAGTTTAATACTAATCTTCATAAGACTATCTTAATTTAGTAAAACGTAAATAACAGAAAGATCTAGGATAATCAAAAGTATTTGTTAGATAGTTCTTTCTTTCTGTGCTAGTTGACTGACTACTTACTCTATCCAAGTAAGTAGTAAATAATTTTGGCGTATACACTATTATTATCATAATGATAGAAATAATCTATAAGTACTAAATGATACTTCTATTTTTGTCAATATTTAGTTCAATAAAATAACGATTAGCATCGATTGATTGATTGAATGTATTCGACACGGTTTGATGTTAGTTGGATATTACTGAAACCTAGAGAGAACTGGGCAGCTTTTTGATTCTAGTGTGGGTCCCCTCAGCTGTGGACACTCAATTCTCTTAAGGGAATCAAACCTAGGGCCTTCATATCACATGGTGTTAGGCTAAATCCTCTGTAACACTGTGCTAATCGTCGTCCAGTGGTATAATTATTACTTCTATCAAGTTGTGATATACTGCGACAATCATCCATTATCACTCGTGATAAGTCTAAAATTCATTGAATTGTCGGGCTATATTACTTATTGGTAGAGATGGGAATTCCATTACTGGACATCAGCCAAGTGATGCAGATGGTGCAGATGACATGAAGGCCCTAGGTTTGATCCCTTGACCGAATCGAGAGTGGAAGAGTCCTGAGGAGTCCTACACTAGAACAAAACAGTTGCCAAGTGCTTTATGGATTTCAGTTAGTCATCAACTAACATCAATCTGTAACGAATACAAACAATTAAACTTAATATTATCTATACAAAACCACCACAATTGTATTTATGAATTTTTGGATTATTTGAAGTTAAAAATTTATTTGTAGAACTTTATTATTGTCTTAGAAGTCAACATCATCAACGATTATTTCATAGATTTAGTCAGTTTCATGCACTCAATTGTCTTCATTTCATCATTTGTTCCTGTTGAATATCTTTTTAAGTTGTCCTTTAGGCACACGATGCTACCGAACAATTCTTTAAACATTCATTGAATTTCGATTCAGAATTTCGACGTTTGATCATTCGAATTCATTTCAGTGATTGTCTATGTGTATTGATATCAATGACATAGCATCGTGTTTTTTCATTATTACCTTATTCAAAACGTTTTAAGTAGGGAACTAAAGATGGGTGAAGTCTAATCATGTTACTAAAGATCGTGAAACATCGTAAACATACTGAAGTTGAAAATATAAAACGCTGAATCCGATTGCATTAGTCTACATGGAACTTGCCAACTAAAGTGCCTAAACTTTGTGTGTGAGGATTGTTTATAAATACTAAAATTGGTCAAAAATGCAGTGTGATAATCCATGGTTTTAAATAGTTATCTAGTTACAGTCACTTTGTGTTATGACGAGTGAAAGATGCAGGGTGTGATTGGGGTTGGATGGATGAGTGCAAATGACTTGTGCCTAGTTGGTTATTGCGCGCCTGCCCCTGTGCCCACTTAGTCCCAAGCCGAAATAAGAAAAATGCGAGCCAATAGGTCAGCCAGACAGAATCGAATCTATATTTCAAGCATTCTTTTATATATACATAAAGTCAGATCACCCAGCAAACCAATTAGAAAATTAGCATGAATACAGAACGAGGGAAATAGTGGTAGTGAATAGAAACAACTTGTACACAACTAATTGACTGTAGTCCATAACAACAGACAATATAATAACAGTAATTGTGCTAAATAGGAGGATAGGGCAAGCGGAGCGTAACAACAATAGAAACAAAATGTTTACATTACAAAAAGTTCGAATAAATGAAATAGTTTTCGCAACCACAGTTCTGAAAGTTTGTTACACTTCTTTGTGGTCCGGCATAACACTTTGTTACATAATAATGCTGTGAATAAACTTCATTAGTAATTCTGTGCATTTAGCTACCTTTAAGATTAATCATTAATCAACTGATAAGTTGACTTCTTGATATAGGAGTCCATGAAAAAAAAATGTTGTATTCTATTTAGAACTCATTTAATTGGATTATAATAATGTTTCAATTGTCCATGAATTCACTAAGGAATTTAGCATAATACCTTTAAGAGTCGTGACGAACACCTAATTGTCTACATAAAGTCCAAAGACCTTGATTTTGACTCATAGAAATGGAGTTCAATACTAATAGAAGACAGAAGTATCAGTTCCTGGATTTCACAAGCAATTTAATGTAGACCAATTCATGATATCAGATTTAAATCAAACAATCTCCATATTGTCCAGTAATGACAATATGTGTTATGTCATGTTAATAGATGTATCCTTTAATAAATCTATTCAACAAGAATATGATCAGAAAGAAAGTACTAGCTTAAATTACTTTCACCTGACCTTTTATCACCTATAGATTCAACTTGAAGATAGAAGTTCATAAATGTAATGTACCCAGGAGCTTTGATGAATTTTCAATATATTTAGTTAATGGTTTTGACATATTAATGTGTAAATCTTCGTTGAAGATTTCGCTTTAATCGTCTGGAGTTATCCAACGTAATTGATTTCTGAATATTTCAACTTAACCTACTAGATGTGAAACTGTGAACATATGTGTAGTGACCAACTTTGTAAAATACCTATAACACTTTAACGTTAAATGCTTTTTCTACTTGTAAGTAGTAAAGACTTAGATTATAATGTGAAAAATTGAAAAGTGATTTTGTTAGCAAGCCATTAGGTTATAATTGATTGAATTCACTACAGATTGATGTTGACAGGGCACCACTGAAAACCAATGAGCAGTTAATAGCTATTTTGTCCCAGTATGGGACTCCTCAGCTGTGTACGCCCTAGATTGTACCCCAGATGTTTCATGCTGGAGAACACCTAATTCTGTGCGCAACTGGGCCTGTGTTCAATGACAAATTCTTACTATACATCGACTTGTGATACAATGCGACGTTCATTTATTGTTATATAGGATTACTGTTTCACTCACGACAGGTCTGAACTCCACCATTCAAGACTTCTCCTCAGAGCCTCAGGAACATATTGAAATTAGTCACAAATCAGATAATTATTGTAACTGATATTACGATATGCTGTACTTACTTAGCAGATGAAAGGAAAAACGAATAAAAAATTACTGCGCAATTAAGCACCACTGATACTAGGCGGGCTTCTAACCATATTTTTCTCATTTCAATCGATTTGTGGTATAGTAATACCATAAGACAGTCCCAGTGGTAGTAGCTACCGCATTCTTGTACCGATGAGCTCAACTGATAGCAACTTATTAATAAAACATCTGGAACATTTTGAGGCCAGTAACTAGTGACTTGATGATTTAAATTAAGGTTGGAATGGTTTTTTTTATTGAGACAGGTTTTGTAATTTTCTGTTTTTACTCATCATCGATTTACCTCTTTTTACTTAACCACAAGTTAATTGAAACGCGAATCTTACAACTGAACGTGCTTTCAGTGCTTCTTCGGACAACATTAGTGCCACTCCTCTTGTGTAAGAGGCATTTTCTTTATTATGACCGGAGTACAAATGTATCTCTCCCAAGGCTAATCTCCAGCGTGCAATCAATCATTTTCACTTATTCCAAGTATCTCTAGGTTGCATCTTTTCACTTTTCTAAGCTATTCAGATGTTTCTACCAGTCTCGCACATTTTACGAACGTTTCATATATCTATATTATTTGTTGCTTTGGTTATTAGAAGACAGACTGCCCTCGTGACTTTCGAATGAAACTTGGTTTCTATCATGAAGCATTATAACTCTTCAAAATCAAGACCTTCTAACTCCCTAGGCAGAGTTTAAATGTTTTTTCTGATTAGCCTTCTTTTTTTAGCAAGTTTATTATTCTTACACGATGTAGTTGCCAACGTTTGCCCAACCCTCTTCTTTTATCCAGACTGACAGTAACTACTAGAAATGACTCCAGGTTGAGTTACAACAAACATCATACTGAAAAAAATTATCTGCTGTACAAACCTAACCAATATTTTTGCAGTAAACTACAAAATGGCTTATAGAATGACAGAAAACACTACAATCACCACCAAATCACTTCAACATCATGTATATTGTCTTATCTTCATTCTTCTAGTCTTTTACTTCGATATATGCATAGATCCATGGTAAATCGTTAAACGATTCCTAATGGCATATATATATATATATATATATATATATATATATATATACATGTAGCTTCATGTATGCCTTCCTTTCTACAAAACATTCTTCTTTTCTTTTCTTTTTGCATCTACATTCATTGTATATTCTTCTCTGCATATATCACATTATGATCTATGCATAATATTAACAATGAATATATGTAACTTATTAAAACAAGTAAATAAATAGATTCTATTGAACATTGTATAATTCATGCTGTTAATTGATCAACTATGCAACAATGTCAAATTATAAGTCGTATCTAAGCTACATAACAAAAATAGAAAATTTTTATAAAAAGAAGAAGAATGATCAAAAAAAAACTGATATTTAAATTTATGGAAATGAATTTCATTTTAGTAATCGATAATTTTTCGTTTTTTTCGATAAAATCAATATTACTGAAAATAAAAAAAATGTAAAAAACAGTAAAAAAAAACAAAATAAAAGAAAATTTAACGTTTATTTCAAGTTGTTGCTGCTGTTATTGTTGTTGTTGTTTTTGTTGTTATTGCTAGTGATGATGGGGATAATAGGGATGTGGTGATGGTAGGGGGGGGGTGATAGTGATCGATTATTATTATGTTGTTACATAAATGAATGAATTAATCTACATAATTTACAATGATTCATTTGAATATTTAAGTAAGATTGTGACTGGCTAGTGGAATCCAGAACACGTGTCTTGTCCTATTTGGGACTCATCGACTGGATGTACCTACATCCCAATGTTGATATTTACACTCGGATTCGAACTCGCGTCCTAGATTCCACTTGCCAGTCACAATCCAACTTAAATATTACTTGTGTACTATCACTATATCGAGGCAATCCGTTCAGGATGCACAAATGGCAACAGAGGCTGAACAGTTTCAGTCCATTACAAATCAATGGGAAGATACAAGCTTATTATGATTCATTTGAATGAAAATTATAAGTTTATTATTATCTGTGCATAGATAAAAATGATTGATTTATTGGTCACTGAATTATGACCAATATCATCTTTACTTAGTGGATACTTAGTGATGAATTTCACACATTTGAATCTATAATGTTGATGAGTTTGATTCGTTTCGTTGATTTGATATGAACTGAAGTTAATCAAAGAAAAGATTCATACTCATTCAAATTAAATATACATAACTATTAGACAAGTTCATCTATCTGGACTCAATAGTCTGATGGTGGATAAGGTAGAATTTAACACTGAACTAACTGAGTTCCAGTTTCCACATGAACATGAAAATCGGGATGTAAGTATATCTACCTGAAGAATCCCAAAAATGACAAAAGGTGCTTATAGAATTCTACTTGGCAGCCTAAATCTAATTAAAATCATACAGTTAAATTGTTTTTAGATAGTGTAAGTTCTCTTAAGATTCAAGGTATGACTTGTCGTTAGTAGGAATGCTGAGTTAAACGAAATATCTCAGTTAACTCCAATCAACAATACATTGTCAATGCAATATTGTACCATTTAGACTGGTGTCTACATTATAATTTAATTGATACAAATCTACCAGTTAATGCTAAGAAATAAGCAAACATAGTAACAAATAACGAAGACTAACCGAACATTATCAGCATAATCAAATGCACTAACTACAGTAGACACTACATTCGATAAACTGGCCGACATCTTCACCTACTCATCTCCGCCTCCATGAACATCAATTAACCGTCAAGTGACAAGAAATATCGTCTCTTATTTCAATACATATGGACACTTGTAGACACAAATTTGACTTAAAGAAACTTGACAATTTTAAACAGAGGAAACAAACAAAAAACCAGGGAATTTTTAGAAGCTCAGCATTCAGATTAGTCGACAATCAATAAACACACTAAGATAGATACAATTTATCAGCTAATTATAAAATTAATAATCAAACTACAGTACTATAGTTGAGATCGAAAGGGAAAAGAATCAAAATAAATGTGGAAAAAAATAACTAAACAAGTGTCTACAACAATCAATCCAATTCAGGGTCGACAAAACAAACTGCTAGTCACTTGTGGAGAAAACTACATAATTCACTTCTGTCAGAAGTTTGCACCGATAAAGTCGTCCAGAATCACGATGAAAGCTTTGCAGTTAAACGTGATCAGACTAAAATAATCACTATACAGTAAATAACCATAGGAAATATCTTAATCTAACAGGAGACTAATCACTATCTGAATGAACCAATAGCAATTAATTTGAATCAAACATGGAGTATTTATTATCTTAGAATCACAAATACACCTTATTGTTTAATGTCAACTAACACGGGACTTATGTTAAGTCGAGTTTCTTGTTGACTATTGTCAATTAACTAACACCACTGTTGGCTCATGTAATAAAATTATTGTAATTTCATATGAATTCTACAACTTATCACTTATCTTGGTCAAATAGATTAGTGTTTGTATAGATGAATTGTAGATATCAGTGTAATTCAGGATGTGTTTCAACTTATTCATTACTTGCCAGATGAATGTGACTAAATTCGAATTTTGTTTGTTACTCGAACACAATAACTATCACTATGCGTTACTGAGCTGTTGTGTTTGGATAACTACTACCTTGGTTAACGGGTATATATATATATATATAATAGGACGATCTTATCATTTATTTGTATTAAGGACAGTAGTGTTTCGGTCTCAACAGCCAGTTGAAGAAAAGTATTGGTTATTTAAACTTAAAAGTTTGTTGAGCGATACTTTGAGTTTTCGAAGTGGATGATACACTATTCAAATTCGAAGTTTGATATCAACATTAGGACGGTGCAAGGATATCTAGATGACGAGTCCTATGTAGGACAAGTGTGTTTCCTGAATTTCACTTTACTAAAAGTTATAACTAAAGTCAACATCTAGGCTATCCTTCTCAGGATACAAATATGCTAATATGGACTTAGAAATAGCGATGAAAGTTAAATCTTTATGTGTATGTAAAGTCAAGGTAATCAGCGGAATAGCCCAGCTAAATCTATGCTCCATGAAAGGATTGCATACACAGAATCATAAGAGAGTTAGTGTTTTTATATTAAGAAGTACTTTTAAAGATCAACTGAAGCTCACATAATCCAATGAAGCTCAATGATTTGGTTTAGAAGCTTACATAGAGAATATTCTTTATTTTTTGTCTGCAAACACACCTCGCCTGATAAATATCAATTAATACGAAAGCGACTTACATCAAAATACAAGTCACTCAATAATGACAGTACATCAAATGAAAAGACATGGTTCATATGTCCATATTGCTTTAATTCAGTACAACCGTCTTACAATTAAAAATGAAATGTACAATTACGAATAGAGTAGAAACAAACATTAAAGTAGTTAAATTACATAAAAATTGATTTTAATTCATCTCGTAGTTGTCATCAGCTTCTGCTTACACAACCTAAGGTGTTCCGAAATTCAAAATAAATGTACAATAGGCTGAATGTACTACTTACAGAAAAGAACATGACTAAAATCGATGTTGTTGGTACTTGAAGTTAGTATTATGTAATTGAATTAAGTGATTTTGTGCAGATAAGCATTAAGCACTTGTGGTTTGTATTCATCACAGTGAAAAGTCATGACTGGTGTAGTTTAGACTTGTTGGGAGTAAGACAGTTATTACTAGTCATATTGACTGATCATCAAATTATATCATGAACTAATGGAAGCGGAAATCCTACCAACAAACCTTGACGAGCTCAGTAATGTAGAGTTACGTGTTCGCCAACCTGATGTTCCGAGTTAGATTCCCAGGTGGTATCGATGACACGTACTGCTGAGGACATCTACCCAGTGCTGTCTGGTTTTCAATGATACTCAATCAACATCATACTGTAACGAATCCAAACAATTAGTATTATGTTTTGCAATTTTTAAATGTTGTTTACTGATAAAATCAAACACTATTAATGTATAGATTGTATGTAGAAGAACCTTCTAGAATATCAACAGTATAAAAATGTCAGGCAATTAGAAACAAAACATTACGTAATTATTGATTAATAATCACTAAGGATGAAATTAATGAATTACAAGAGAGTTGAAAAAAGAAGAAAGTAAGGATACAATACAAGCTTCATAATCATTCCTTCTTGAACACATAAATCAACAACCAATGACAATAACCAGCAAATTGTAGGCAGCTAGTGTTTAGCAGTTCATTATATAACTTCAAAGATTTTAAAATATCAACCTGATATCTGGTATTTCAGATAAGCCCATAGACTGTAATACTCAACATCCTTCTCTCTCTTGAGGTAAGACATTCTAGAATACATCAACCGAATCTGTATTACGACTTCTTTTTTACTTATTCAGTATTGCTACTACCGTAAGTTTATGTAAATTTATAAACACAGTTAGCGGTAACATGATAGAAGTAATTGTATACCTTCAACTGAGTTATTGAGTAAGTTATTTTACACAGGATTATAACCGTTTGAAAGTTCATCATCTTCTTAACTAGAACCTACTCTGTGGTTAAACATCCGATAGATACAGGATACTACATTGACATTTTAAAGTCTATCCAGGTGATTAATAAGCATCTAAGCAGAAGTCGTTTGGAATTTGATGAAGCTCTTGATTTCAGTGTTCAACAACAAACAGTTACTGAGCTCTCTTTATCTTTTCGCTATCATCTTGCTTTCATCATTCTTTTGTAAGCCATCATCTAAATCATTCAAATCCCCGTGTAAACATCACCACTGAGATGTGAGTACATCCGGATGACGCGTCTCAAATAGGACGAAACGCCAATCTTGGATTTCACTTATCTGTCACAATCCAATTCAAACAATCATTAACTTCATTTCTAATCTTATAACATAATCTCCTGTTTTTAATTCTTTAACCTTTAGTCAGTATCACAAATCCAGATAACTTATAGTAACATATTTTACAGTCAACAACTAGTAACAGACTGTTCATAAATGGTATTCAGAATTCTTTCTTACTTTCTATATCTTACCAATCATCTTACTTTTTATTCCATCAAGTTGAATATTGGAAAATATGTACATATATATTTGTCAATGCTGATATCACGAAATGATCTGAATCAAACAACCATTGATCACCTGGAAGCACTGAACAGCTGTTTCGTCCTAGTATGTAACTCTTCAGCATTGACAAGTTAACTATCTCCATAACAACCCCCCTTCATATATTTGTTTAAGTAAGATAAACAATATTTCACTGTAATATACATCGTAGGTTAAAATTGTATACATAATTGATATCCCTATCACGACAGTTTGTTCTTCATTATTGAACAATGAAGAAACATTAAGATTAAATTCAACAAACTCTGCTACATAACTAAATCATAACATGAAATTCACTTAATTGTCATCTTATTGAACTACTCAAATATGGATGCTTTTCTCTTCAATCTCTTCCGAAATCAATAAAGGTTACTATGTACAATAGAAGAAAGTTATTGGATAGAAATAGAAGTTTAAAAAACAAACAAAACAAACAATCAAACATCAATTGATTACATAACATTTCAATATCATTCAATCAATTGTTTCTTTATGACATACCTATTTAATAATTGGCATAGATACAAAATAAATGTTTATCTGTATTCATATCATTGTCTACTTTACAATTATCAATCAATAAATTTTTGCCCCCCAAAAAAAAAACTTATCTTCCCAAAACTAATTTTTAAACCAATCAATGTTAACTAAGAAGTTCTCGTGATTGTATTTTTCAATCAGTTATTACAATCTAAGTAAAACAGTAGAAAGAATAGTTAGTTGGTTGAATAAATTTCAATGGTATTTAGAAAATAGGCATGAAATAATTAGTTGACATTTAGTATAGGCTTGTAAAAATCAATGATACAAGTTAAACTGGACTGACTGACTGACTGAATGAATGTGAATGAATGAACGTAAAGTAAGTAAAGTTAAGTAAAGTAAAGTGAAAGAGTAAAAAAGGGAAGAAAGGAGAAAAAAAGTGACAGAATGAAGAAGTTAAGATGTATGATTCTTTGACAGTTGAATTTAATACTGTTACTATGATTATCTCTGTGTTCTTTTTTTTTTGTTTCTTGAGGTCATTTGACTAATTGACATCGATTGGAGAATTAAGAGGAAAACTAAAGAATAGTGGGTAAATGTTTTACTATTGTATATAGATAATCAGTATTCTATGTACACTAGAAAATGAACCAATGAACATTAAATTGCTTAGATTGTTGTTTTCTGATCAATACAACAGAGTTTATATTGAATCAAATTAATATGAGTTGAAATCCAATTAAAAGTAAAATAGCATCTCCATAGTCAGGAGAAGTGTTGATTCTGTGGAAATGGCAGCATGAGAAGTTGAGATTAGATCTTAAAAGGTGTAATTCAACGGTATAACACTGTATAAAGCTCAACTTTGGATGTTGTCTTTTGGCTGAAGGAGGAGATTCAACCAGGTTACAAGGGATAAAAGTTAGTAGGTTGTAAGGTTAGTGATGTAGATTGTGAGTAAAGGTGAAATCAGTGCGAATTACTGTCGAGTTTTCCATGTTGGTGGATGTGGGTAAGAAGCATAGAGTAGTGCAGATAGGTGAAGTAGATGGATTCTCGTACACTGTGAGGGAAGTTCATGAGGCAGACGATGACGGAGATTATGCAGAAGAAGAGGTGATGACTAAATCTGATGGTGGATAGGCATCGAGGATAATATAATACGTTAGTAGTATGATTATTACCAGAGTCAATTAAAGGATTAAGTTATGAAAGCGTCATGGATTGTTTGTTCATCATAACAGAAAAGATAAAAAATCTGGAAGTCGGAGTAGCCTTGAGGACGTTTGGGGCAGTTGCAGTAATTGGTGGACAGTCAAGAGTAATAGGAGTTTCAGGTGTCAGCTGAACTAAAGGAGTGTGAATTTGAAATAATAAGACGGCGGAGTTGAAGGAGGCTCCTGATATCCTCATTATTTCAATTAATGTAGAATGGATAGCAGTAGAGGATGATGGTGTTAATGGAAAAATGGTAGGTGTTTGTGAGACAATTATTGTGTATGGTGGGCTGGAGGGGGTGAAGAGGAGTCAATATCATGCATTGGTTTCCATACCAGAGAAGCCAGACGCTTTTGAATGGATTTGATTCACTTATTTACTTTAAGAAGAATCGACCTAAATTTATGCCAAGAAACATCAGGAATTTAAAGCTTTTGCACAGTGGGATTTTATAAATATACTATTTATTATAAATTTATCATTCTATTTAGTATTGATAGTTTATCATCATTTAATCAAATGAATAGATGGGTTTGTGTTGGGTAGAATCAGAAATTTGACAACTTATTGTGACACTCTAGTGTTATTTCCTCGATAGTAGTTCATTTGATAAATATTCGTCAATATGAATAACCCTTGGGAGACGGTGATGATGTAATATATTTCAAGAAGTTTAAATAAAATGTAAACTTGTGATTATAATTTGATATCAAGAATTGTTCTGAGTTAGATAACCATTAAAATCAAGAAGCACTGGGCAGCTATTTCATCCTAGTACGAAAATATTCAGCAGTTTGCATTCACTACTCCACCAGGGATCTAGACCAGGATTGTCAGACTTTGAGGTGAATGGTTAGCCATCCGACCGCTTAGTTAGACGGTTTTCGACTTTTTATTTAATTCAAACTATATTTATATCATTTCACCGATCGACATTAGTGGGTATCTATCTCACACTCGACATTCTTAAGTTTCATTGGTTACGTCTTCTCACTAGAAAGCCAGGAAGTCAGTTACCTTTGAATTAGTATCAACTATAGTTGAGTATTGTAGAGAATTCCAAACAGAATTTTTTAGGCGCGGATCCCAGAGGACTTCTACAGAGTTCCATACTTGAACAAAACAACTGTTAATTGATTTCTAATTTTTAATGGTTACTTAATCCAGGCGAATTTGTAATTTAGAATGCAAATTTATCAATGTTCATTTCTTTCAACTACTAGAGAATGATACGTCACAGAAGAAAGCATAAATATAACGACACCGACTAACTTTAGATAAAAAACAACTAAAATATCAGTTATCACTGGACAGTTATTTCGTCATAGTATCTGGTTCTTCATTAGGTCACATTGACGACCCTACAATCAGTCATATTTAACATCTTCAAGTACAATAAATAAAGAGCTTAATCATCAAATTAATAAGTTGACATCTAATAATTTCTAAAAACAACTTTAATCACAATCAATTATAGATACTCAACACTAAAGTGTTCTTTGTTAAGATGAAATATCTATCTAATACTTCCAAATTTTCACATAGTTGACTAGATGTATTCATTCCCTTAGATCAATAGTCTACACAATAACCTTATCATATTCACATCTTGTTTCATTTTGTTACTTACAAATAGATTATTTATTAAGAAATAACCTAGTAACAGGTGTCAGTAAATAAATATTTGTTTGTTTTGGTTTTTTGTTCTAATAAACAAAAACAAATAGTTTATGATCAGTTTCATCAGTTCAAGTTGAACTGTTTCATGAAAACAATAATTGGATAAGAAAGAGAAGAAAAATAGTCAGTGAGGTAAGGATAATGAAGGATAAAGAAGAGAAGAAGAAGTGGGTAGGTGGAAGGGGATACAACCATGAAGACTATTCCGTAGGATTAGAAGAATGCAGGAATGGATACATAAGAAGCTCCATTTTGAACATCTTGTAAATGCGCGTTATCTAGTCAAAACACTTAGATCTTCAAGAAGTCAAATAGCATTCTTCCAAAGATAATAACCTTTTGACTGTCTCACATTACTGATGCTTTTGTCATATATATGGAAAAGTTGAAAATGTATGTACAAAAGAAACTTCACTTTTGTTATGGTTTTAGTCTCGACTACAGTGTATTATAAAGACGAGTGGGTGCGATTTTACCTTATCTATAAAGTGAAGAATTGTAGCGTAAAACGCTTGTCGTAGACTAATGATGATGAAAATATGTGAAGAGAAATGAGATGATTACTATTTCAGGCATTCCTATTGTTACTGTGAGAAGTATATGAGAAGAGTTTTCGTTTATTGTGGCTTCAAGCTCTGTCTATGACAAACGATATTGCTATTGGTGTACTGGTTTTTGACCAGTCAGTAAACAATTCGGCAGTTTTAACTAATGTTATTAAAGTTAATTTTGTGCAATAGTATAAATATTACAGAGTTATACGAACTGATATGTTGAAGATCTTAAAACTATCATTCGTTTGTGTCGGCAAAATTGTTGACATAGAAGCTTGTGTTTAGATAGATGAAAGTTTGACAAGAAAGCCTAAAGATGACAAGAAAATAAGAGTTAAGGAGAAATGATTAAGTAGAAAATCTGATTATTACATTTTGACGGTACATGGGACAGGATTAGCTTTAAAGGATACTTTCAAATGTTAAGATTGGACAAAACGAACTCTGATACCAATGATAAGGAAAATCTTCAACCATGATCGACAATATATAAATAGATGATGCATACGAACAACTTTTACGTTTGGCTTATATCCGTCATATAATCATTTCTAAGAGGCGATTGTGGATTTATTGACAATTGTGCACACTAACGACAGCAAGTCGTTCTAGAGACGATTAAGAAAAGTACTTACGTTTCTATTATGTTTCCAGGTGTTGAATACTATTTAGTCAAATGAATGAGTTTCAATATAGTCACAATGATTGTTTAACTGAAGTAACTCCGCTACAAAACTTCGGTTAGTTTCTTAATCATGAAAAACCTTTATACCTTCTGCAGTACTATTATTTTTTCCCGATAGTATCATTAGTTAAAAGTGGTAACTGGATCGTGTCCCTGATTAGTTACTTAGTAGACTTGGCGCTGACAATTTAAGTGTCGAGTATATTTACCCTTAAAAATATACTGTAGTCTTAATCTCTAGCATACTGAAAACCATTATTCTCTAGAATGAATTCTATTGCTTCTACTATTATGCAATCATTTTTTGGTAATTATTGATTCTCATCTAACCTACATATAATCAAACAGAATTGTTAATGTTCTATCAATTTTTTTTTAATGCTTTTATCGTTACCATGTTCCCTGTCGCTATGTGAAACGTGTTATTGATTATTCCTTGGGTAAAAGTAAACATTTGAGAAAGTGAGCAGTTTTAGAAGTGAATTGGCCTAAAACAAGAATTCTTTATTGAATTACATCTTTGTTATAAACATTATGAAAACGTGAAGCTTTTTTAGAAAAATAAAGCATCTTTCAAGATGATATTATCATTGTAGTATGGTTCCATGTTCGAGTAACTTTTAAATGAAGTTGATACTTTTCGGTTGGTACTTGATCAATCAGAAAATAATATCACTGTAAATGAATAATTACTGGGAGAAAATGAATCATATTGTACAGGATTCACAATTTGGTTATACATGCGTTATGAAATCTTCCACAGTAACCCAATCGTTAAGCGACAGAAATGACTAAAAGGGAATTTATGTATGTGTCTGAAAAGACATCGAGTCGCTTAGTGAAGAATTCGAAGTGAAGACTGATTACAATACACCTCTTTCAAGAAAATCTGTACACAGTGGTAAAGTTATATTCACAGGTGGATGCACACCACGGTGGTTCCAAACATAAACCATGTATTTATATAGTTTTCACTATAAATTTTTATTTTACTCAAGGTTTCTATGAAAACGTCATACTATGATAAGCCTTATTTCATTAGAGATGCAAAAACCTGTTAACAAATAACAATACAACTACTCATAAATGCTACTTTGAATGACAGTAAGGTTATAATCCTAATTATAATTTTAAATCCCAACTTTAGAATAAATTCAAATGCTTATAAACTATTTCCGGAATAGCACTACGTTAGCTTAGTCTTACAGCAATACTGAAATTAAGTTCAGGAATAGGACTAAGAAACAAGACTAGAAAGAGCATTTATCACGTGAATTAATATTAACGAGGCGATTCACTCAGGATGCACATATAGCAATGGAGACTGACCAGTTTCAATCCATAACAAATCAATGAGAAGGTACAAGTTCATCCTAGTTACAGATGGGCCTGTTGTACACGCGTGACTGTCTGGACTCAGTAGTCTAGTGGTGGACGCGGTGGAGTTTGGCACGAAACGAACTGAGTTCAAATCCTAGTGTGAACATCGACAATGGGATGCAGGTACATCTAGCAAACGATTCCCAAATATAACGAGACGCAAGTCCTGAATTCCACTTGGCAGTCACAATCCAATTGAAAAAAACAGTTAACGACAGTGTTTTGAAATTCTAGGATTTAGCGTTAAATCCTATTGATAATATTGATCCATACACTGAATGCTGTTTTCAGCGTTAAGTCGCAATCGTATCCTTGAACCTAAGTTAATCAGTACTATAACACTGGGGAAACTGTAGTTTATTGTAAATCAAACTGCTGTAACACGAAAAGCTTTAAACGGCACTACAAAGTCTTTTCTTTTCCAACCTTAAACAATATGACACCAGCCTTTTAGTTAACCGGATTAGTTCTAATTTTTACTATAGAACCCTATTTCTTACTCGGTAACATGACCCAAATTAAAAGCCCGATTTTAACTGAAATGCCTAATCTTTAGTCTAAATACTAATTCTAGCTATGATATAATGTCCGTAGTATGTATTTTCAGTTCAAATCGACAGCGACCCTGATGTCATTAAGACACCTCTCATTTGTTAATTGGGAAAATTTCTCTCCATCATTTAATTGTCATGTTTGCTTATTCTTCTCTAGCCAATATGATTACAATAGTTTCATGTGTATTACATAATATACACAAGAAAAATTAATGTGCTTAATACCCCTCATAATGGTAACAATGATAGTTTTAAGGATTATGTGATTCTGATACCATAGTCTCCATTCCATATTTTCATTATAAGAATAGAAGTCAGAATTTATTTCCTCAATTTTGATTGCCTAATACATATCCAGTATACATTTATCCAATCTTGTTCATATTGACCAATGAATGACTTCATTTATTGACTTAAAATGTTCTATCTTTCTTTAAATGTATTACTTAAACATTTCAGTCTATCAAAAAAAATCATTCTCATCTATATAATTTATACGTTTATGCATATATCACTAACTATATCTCCTTAGTGTCAATATACTCTCCTAGACTATAGTGTTACATTTTGGTTACCATAGTGATATTGTGGGCATATTGTTTATTTTCTCACTATAACAGTTCCTAGCAAAATATCACTTTCGTTTTAATTTCCTTTTTTTTTCTTATTTTTTAACTTAATTAAAACTATTTGCGTAACTATGGTAACGTATCATTTTACAGTATGAATACAATCTAAGTAGATTGTTGTGACAGATAAAATTGACTTACAAAACATAAAATTAAAAATGTGAAAAGTTAGTTTTGTTTTAAACATTGAATAGGTGAATGATGGAATGAGTACAATTAAGTAATTTACTGTTGTAGAAATAAAAGGGAATAGGAATAAATGTTTATTTTTCTCAGGGGGATCGAGAGGAGAAATGAAGTAAAGATTAAACTGATGTCGATGATTTGTAATTGAAAACTGAGGCGCTGTAAACTTAACTACTTTGCATATTTTAGTTAGATTATGATTGGCAAGTGGAATCCAGGATGCGCGTTTCGTTCTATTTGGGACTCATCGGCTGGATGTACCTGCATCCCAATGTTGATGTTCACACTGAAAGTCCCGAATAGGACGAAACGCGCGTTCTGGATTTCACTTGCCAGTCACAATCCAACTTAAATATTACTTGTCTACTATCGCTATATTGAAGCAATCCGCTCAGGATGCACAAATGGTAACAGAGGCTGATCAGTTTCAGTATATTACAAATCAACGGGAAGATACAAGCCTATTCTACATTAACTACTTGGCAATTTTCAATTGTTAAACGATAAAAGTGGGAAATATGAATTAAGTAATGGAAGCAGTAAGAATATTTACATTGTAGAAACCTTAGCTACTTCCATCTTGAAGATAATAACACTCATTTAATACGTATCTATGTTGATATGTATGTTCAGCGTGTGACTTAACAGGATATATTAGAATTGGAGGATTACTTGCCTTTCTGAGTGCTTGTGCTTTATAATCAGTTTCAAATACATTCCTATCTAAATCGTCACTGTTGACTTGACAAGAATTTATATGCTCACTGTGTTTATAAGTAACAAACTAGACATAGGATAGTGCCCTCACCTAAAACATGATTGAACTTTATCGTGAGATTCTACGGACTTCTGGAATATATCGGAACTTAATAAAAGCTTACTCTCTTTGTATGATGATGATCATGTAAGTATAATTCCTTGTTTACTTTAAGTTTTTTTTGAAGATTTTGAAGAACATTAATGGAAGCACTAACATTATTTTCTTGGTCTATGAGAATATTTTCGAAGAAGCCTTATGACGTCTAGTGAATGTTAATTTTAATTTAAAGTTGACTACTGTCAAGAATGTTGCTGTTAAACTATGAAATCATTGGAAATTCTTTAGTGATTTATTCAGACTAATCTAACAGAGATTAGAACTATAATTTTTTTATTACTAATGATATGTATAGTAACTTTCAACTACTGAGCTGGAGTTCACCTCTCAAACAGTTTATACTCTTGAGTGAAGTTACTCAATACAGTTGGTAGGTGATAACATTTTACCGGTAAACAAGATATATTAACTGGTTACTTTGTTAAGTAGCTGGTTAATCATATTTGCCTTGTACTTATATATTACAGAATTGGAGATTAGCGGTATTTTATACTAATCTAAATATCCTCAGATAAACATGGTTAACACTCCATGATGTTGGACAGAACTCAGGACTTCGACGGTTAATAATAGTTAGCAGTAAATTTGTTGGTATCTATCAGCTTGTAATTTTTTTTAATATAGGACGATTGTTGTTCTATAATCAAATATTTACCATGATGTCTAATGAGGAATTACTTATTAATGGGTCTAGATTGATAGTATCTTTTATCTTTATAAAATAACGAGTATCTATGTAAACTTCACAGTTGAATTGTTGATGAATGTTCACATGAAGTCTTATTTTATATGCCATTCACAGCATTTGTAGTTAGTCAAAAAGAGGAGTCATCTTGGAAGAAATTATACTCCCATAGTATTCTATCATGGTCACTTAAATTTATAGTCAAAGATGCTAATACTATAAGATAGAAAAAAATGATGCTAGTCATCATTTAGTGACCAATCAAGGTAACTACCTCAATCTTAGAATAAGTTAATCATAGCCTAAACAGTTTACTGCTAATGTCACAGATTGGAAACTGGCTAATGTAAATTGAAATCCTATTGGCAGTACAAATTCCTGTGCCAACGAGACTCAGCTACCATGAAAAGTAGGTTAAAAATGTTTCATTCAGAATACCTCTAGGCATATTAATGTGAAAAAATGTATGTTTGCACTGCATTGACCAGCCTCAATGTTAGGTATCACGCATGACCTGTTCATAAGGTTGAATTAAGAAGTTGTAGCCCATCTAACAGTGAGTATTATAGGTATATATATATATATATATATATATATATATATATATATATATATATATATATAAAGTTATTAGTATAGGCAGAACTGATGATGTGATTGTTTATACTACTTATATTGAGAAAATAAATTGAGTATTACCAAAACAAGTAATTTGTTGGTAATATTAAGCAATCTAAAAGTTACAATGATTTATGCACATTTATGATATGCAGTCATAAGTTAAAACATATTTATTATGTAAACAGTTGGTTATATTCTGTACCGACTATGCTAACTTCTTTCACTTCACTTCCTATATGAAGAGATAAATAGTTGTACATAAGAAAATAATCGATACATAATAACACTTATGCAAATGAATATATGTTGACTGATGCCAAATTTTAGAATATATACATCCATTTTGCTCTCTATTTCTCTCCTAATTCCATGAATAAACATATATACACGTCTAACTATGCGTTACAGTCTAACTGAACAATGACAGTCACGTCGTAACCGTATATATATGTATGTGGACAATATCGAAACCTTTAAATAAATGGATTGCAAGTTATATTATACAGTCAAGAAAATTTCAAGTGGGTAATTGTCAGGCGTGTTGCTAAGCTGCTCGAATGTATTGAGTCGAGAATGATTGAATATTAGTTTGTGAAAATTCTTAAAGTGCGTCAAATATCCATAGGTATATTTTACTTATTATAAAAGAAACAATCTATGTGAATTAAGGGATTCATTGTGTGTAACTTTTGCTAATCACACACAATATTAATATATTCTGAGGTTGTTATAGAAGATAGTTGTATAACATCATTCGTAATGACCTGGTTCATCAGTTATTTCAATTGAATATTTAATGCAAAGATGTTACGGCTAAGATGGATAAGATTGTTGGCGAAATACATAGTCATAGATGACACTATATTAGTTAGATACTTATCACTAGAAATAAACCTATAAGAGCATAGTTATTCTTTAATTATTAGTTTAATGGAATTGAAATTCATATAGACAGCGACTAAGATGAAAGTGTTTAAGTGATCGATGTCGCATAGGATAGCAATATACTTTGCCAACAAGGGAACTAAGATGCCACGTTTGAGTAAATAAGGAATCGAGAACAAGGAACACAGGACGACAATACATAATGACCTAGAAGTGATGAAATGAAACAGTAGAGTTTATCCTTACTCAAACCTTCTATAAAGAGATTTATAATAAAAGCTAACAATTAGATAACAAAGGTAAAACATTAACACATTAACATAGAGTCCCTTTAATTCCATTCATAGTGTAAGCAATAAACCTAATTTAGTATACCTAGTTTTGTAGTCTAAGGTACAATTCATTGCCGATAATACGAAATGTAGAGCTATAGTGGACGATGGACATAGAGACATGAAAATAAGAATCATCAATGATTTACTTTTAATAAGTAATGGGTAAATTTATGGTATAGATGTAAACGTGCTTTTAGATGGTGTTGTACGTCGTATTAATGTTGTTCGTAATGACTCTTGGGGTATCAACAACCATACTTTTTATGTATATTCTACACAGATATTTAGGAATCTTATAATTGGGTGTTGTAAAGAGTGATGGGTTTGATGTAACAAATTAACATGGGTTAGGCAATCACTGTAAACCAGGAACTTGTATTCCTGGATGGCTGCTTTGTTAAGGTTTAGCAAGCACTCGTCATCAATCATCATCACAGAGCAAGCTGATATCTTAAGTATTGTCAACTGGTTAAATTCTGCTAATCAACAAGAGAGTATAAATGGGCTAATTCATTTTGTTATTATACCAAGTGGCTAATTTTTAGGTCGAAAGGAAATAAATTCCAGTTTTTAAACGATTCATTCTTCAACGTCAATTTGTATTCGTCATTTTGTTTTTGAAACTAAAAAAAAATCCTGAGGAAACTGCATTTTTCATCCTAACAATTAATAATTAGTTTCACTTAGTTATTGTAATTAAGATACGATTGTCTTTTTTGACAGACAACATACTACATCAACAGTCAAAATCAAACGGAAGTCAATCATTCAGTAATTAGAAGTTTTGCCACTAGAATTAGAATTAATAATTGCAATAATAATAATAATAATAATAATAATAATAATAATAATAATAATAATGGTAGTAGTAGTAGTAGTATTAGTAGTAGTAGTAGTAGTAGTAGTAGTAGTAGTAGTAGTAGTAGTAGTAGAAGTAGTAGTAGTAGTAGTAGTAGTAGTAGTAGTAGTAGTAGTAGTAGTAGTAGTAATAGTAATAGTAATAGTAATAATAATAGTAAATGATATCATATATATAAATCTCTTATAGGTAAGATCGAAAAAGTAGCGCTGAATTCAACATTTATGTTTCATTTGAAGTTGTATAACGCAGACGGATTGTGGATGAACAACCACTGGAATATAAAAGTACTAGCTGGAAGTTGTATCTTTCAACAGCTTGTATCCATAACCCTACCATTGGTCATAATTAGAACCTGCTACCTGTTTGATGAACGTTTAAAGCTTAGATTATTAAGTTGTTATTTTAGGGGTACAGTTGGTTAGCGGTATTGAATAATCATCTTGAAATGCAATTTAAAATAGACCTACGATGATTGAACTCATCTTTTTATGGCTTCCGCATCGAAATTGCGCATAACTTCAGTGACATATTTTGTCATTACCCAATTTTTTCAGTGGATGATTATTGTAATTATTGCATACGATTATATTTAAAACTCCATAGTTAGCCATTTTTATGTTTTCATGTCAGACCGCACTCTACTGACATGTTCACGATAAACAGTTGAGGTTAACTTCCAATATACTAAATGCAGTCTTTGATAAAAACTACTTGTTAGTATTTAACAGTTATTCAGAAAATCAGTCGAAGAATGCCTGAAAGTATTGGCGGTTACAAAACACATAGCTACTAGTGAAATCATTGTGGATAACTTCAGTTGAATTAGATGATTTATAAAATAATTAGATAATATAATTGTTCCTATATTGATAGACGAAGAAAAAACAGTTTTCTGTTATTGTTACACAAAGTTTCATTGAACTAAGCAATGAAGTGTGTCCGATTGGAACTAAGCATTTCATCTACTTTGTTACACAGTATTCGTCAGTTGCGTATGTTAACTTTTAGATTACTGTAAATTAGTGAAACAGAAAACAGGAAATCTTAACAACGTTACATAATAAATGATTAGTTGTTCTTTTCGGTGGTCTAACGAAATGTTACAAGTCAGTTATTTTCTACTTACTTACGCCTGTTATCCCTCTCGGAGGAGCGTAGGCCGCTCACCAGTATTCTCCATTCAACTCTGTCCTGAGCAATCCTTTCCAGCTGTCTCCAGTTACTGTTCATCCTCTCAATGTCTGCTTCCAGTTCTCGACGCAGGGTGTTCTTCGGCCTTCCACTTTTCCGTTTTCCAACAGGATTCCAAATTAGTGCTTGTCGCTTGATACAGTCTGATGATTTGCGCAATGTGTGTCCTATCCATTTCCAACGTCGTTTCCTGATTTTTTCTTCAGCTGGAAGTTGGTCCGTTCTCTTCCATAGTAGGCTGTTGCTGATTGTTTCCGGCCAACAGACATTCAATATTCTACGTAGACAGTTGTTGATAAATACCTGTACCCTCCTGAGGATGTTTGCAGTAGTTCTCCACGTTTCAGCTCCATACAGAAGAACTGACTTGACGTTTGAATTGAAGAGTCTAACTTTGAGGTTGGTTGACAGTTGTTTGGAGTTCAATATATTTTTCAATTGTAGGAATGGTGCCCTTGCTTTGCAGATCCTTGCCTTAACATCTGCATCGGATCCTCCTTGTTCATCGATGATGCTTCCCAGGTATGTAAAGGTATCCACTTCTTCCAGAGTTTCACTATCAAGTTCAACTGGGTTGGTGCTCTCGGTGTTGAATCTGAGGATCTTGCTCTTACCCTTATGTATGTGCAGGCCTATCGATGCTGAGGTTGCTGCTACGTTGGTTATCTTCACTTGCATTTGCTGGTGTGTATGGGATAGAAGTGCCAGATCATCCGTGAAGTCCAGATCATCGAGTTGCATCCTACTTGTCCATTGGATTCCGTGCTTCCCCTCAGATGTAGAGGTTTTCATGATGCAGTCAACCACTAGAAGGAAGAGGAAAGGCGAGAGCAAACAGCCTTGTCTGACGCCGGTTCTCACTGGGAATGCATCTGTCAGCTGTCCTCCATGCACGAATTTGCACTGTAGTCCGTCGTAGGAATTCCGGAGGATGTTGACGAGTTTCTCCAGTTATTTTCTAACTGAAATTAAATTGAATGATTATGAATACTGACTGTTGTATCTACTCATTACTTACTATGTTTAATAGTCTTAGGATGTAATCACAACTGTCATCATAATTCAGTCCATTACCTTATCCAATGAGTGAATGAAAATCAAACTCATGAAAGTTTATGCATCCTGCCTAAAATGGATGAAAGTAACGGTAGATTTAACAGCTGAACTAAGTAGATTGAGGTTGGAAGCAGATACTGTATGTTAGAGAAAACATCTATTAATTATGTTTCCTTGAAAGTTTTGCACAGTTTCTTGGAAGCAGCTCATAAATATCTATTGGTATCAATTGGAAATGTTATTTTGTTACTATCAAACACCTAGTTTGTTCTTCTTATTCTAAGTAATGCTACCTATGATACAAAATAACCGAATAAGTTGTTGGATTCACTTCACTCTGTTGCAATTCATTTTTAACGATAACTTGGTTTGGTTATATTACTGAATAATGGTACTAGTAATATGTAATATTAGAGCCAGTCATTTGATAAGTCATTGTTCCAATATTGATACTGATCCCTACCAATAACAGAAAAACCCACTAAAAGACGACCGACTAGAGTGATTTTTATCGGTTGCCATAGTTTCTTCTTCTCTAAAACTTTAATTAGAAAACCCGAATAAACAGACATAACACCTTAGTACTTAAAGACTCATGTGTTGTTTATAGACCACTACACACTACAAATTATGAAACATAAACTGTGCTAAAGTGAATCATTAGGCCGAAACCCTGAAGTTATGGTAGCTATTTTATTGTATTTTGGGATTACCTAGTTATAATAAACACTAACGAACACAGTACTCATTTAGGTCATATGTTTGATTTGTAGATCATTAAGTTAGTTAGCATCCACAAGTCTTTACTTGAATCAGTTTGTGTTATTGAGCGGTCATTGTAGATTGTAAGTGATACCATTTATTTCATGCTCGATGTAGTTGAAATTTCTTTTAGCATAACTTCTCATATGATACAAAATTTACAAAATGTATCCAATGTGCACTGAATAGCTGTTTCGTGACAAACCAACGGGGAGATCCAAATTCATCCTAATTAACAAGTATCCAGTTTTTTAACTATTGACATTAATAATATGTATCGGTTTAATTCCGGACTCATACTTTTGTTGTCAGCTTATTATTTATAAATTTTCCAGATTCATCTTTAAAAATAAATATGAATGCTACAATATTAGAGTGCAATGATGTTACGTAATGGATCTTATGTAGGAAAATTCACTTATAAGCAAATGACATAATATTAATGTGATTATTAGGAAAGCATAAATGGATTATAGTTAACATTAAAATCCAAATTGTACATTTCAGTCGGATGTACATTAATCCCTATATTGATGTTCACATTCAGAAGTGAATACACTACCTTCTATTTCGAATTTTAATGCATCTTAGTGTTTGAATTTAATTACTAGTATGAAAGTGAATCTACTTAACCTATCGTAAATATTTTAAATCATATGTCCTGAAGATCACTTTTAATTAAAATTCCATGATTTCAACACAAAATAACACTTCATATAATATAATTAGAATGTATTTGGATCTTTCAGCTGATTTATCATGAAGTGAAATTGATCAGTCTCTGATGACACATGTGCCTCATCAGAGGATTGCCTCGAATATAGCAATAATTCATAAGTATGATTTGAAGTTTAATTGGGATTGGCAACAGAAACCCAGGACTCGCGTCCAGTTCCTATTTAGGACTCATCGGCTGGATGTACTTGCATCCTAGTACTGATGCTCACACCGGGGCTCAAATTCAATTCGTTCCAGTGTCAAACGCCACAAGGTTCACCATTAGGTTACTGAGTCCAGACAGCCACACCTGTTCAACGGGTATGTATTTATAATTAGAATGTATTTAGATCTTTCAGCTGATTTATCATATACTGAAATTTATCAGTCACTGTTACTGTTGTGAATATCAACGCTGATATGCAGGTACATCCAGCTGACGAGTCTTAAATAGGACGGAACACATTTCCTGGATTCCGTTTACTAGTCACAATTCAATTCCAACTTCATAAAACAACTATACTTAGTCATTCATTTATGTTATACAAATATTAACTAATTAAAATTCAGTCTTGTAATATTAACAATTGACTAGAATGAACTATTTCTAATAGAATAAACAGATACCATTTGATATGATTTTTCTTTAACATAGATTTATGCATATGAAACAGCTATTCATTCATCGTTAGCTTTTCTATTTAACTCATTCATTCACTTTCATTCAATTATACTTATTTATTCGACTGTATTCCAAGCAGATACTTAAAAACAATAAGATTATAACCATAGTTACATGAATAAACATTCAATTTTTGTATATAAAAATAAACTTTAACTAGATGTATATTTTATAAGACTTCATTGAATTCTATGAAAGCATTGAATGAATATTAACTCATTTCAGGTCATCATATAATGAATTGAATCAACAATATCGAATTAATAAAATAAAAAAAATAAAAATTTAATTTAATTTGAATTGTGACTGGCAAGTGGAATCCAGGATGTGCGTTTCATCCTATTTGGGACTTGTCGGCTGGATGTACCTGCATCTCAATGTTGATATTCACAGTAGGATTCGAACTCAGTCCGTTTCGTGTAAAACGCCACCGCATTCACCACTAGACTACTGAATCCAGGCAGTCACACTTGTGCAATGGGCGAAATGATAGTAGGATGAATTTGTATATTCGCATTGATTTGTTATAGACTGACCAGATTCAGTCTCTAACAAATCGATGGAAATATACAAATTCATCCCATTAAAAATTGAATGTTTCTTCTTGAAGTAAAATTATCATTCAATGATTCAATTATCATTGAGCTGAATAAATGAACTTTTCTATTGTTTACTTTAACATTGTAATAATAAATAATTTTATAACATTTTCAAGAGAATAAGAACAAATAGTTTGTGCAGAATAAGATAATGATTCATTTCATTTCGTTGATTTCTCATCAGCTACTTCATACAAAACTGGAATATTTGAAACAAAGTTTTAACATACACATGAGAATGCATGGAATCGGTTGAAATCAACATTATATAAACATGTTAAACATATGAACATGACTAAAATGTTGGAGGAAATACTGTAACCATATCTACCAATACAAGAGAAGGTTCAAGAAGGTAAAATAGAGATCAGAGATCAAATGACTACACAATAAGAGGTGATTGGAAATATTTGAGAATAATGTGAATTAAGCTCAGGTGTTAAACTTAAAATGACCTAATTAAACACCAAAGTTGAACTTAGCCATCTAAAAACACGGTGATGTAACTAAAAATATGTTAAATCCGGTCTTGACGATGAAAATATTGACACTAAAGTTAGTTTACCAGAAGTAAACTAAGGCTTATAACAGTTTCCTCTTGGACACAAGTTTAGTTTCAATCGTTTAATGGCAATTGCTTCAGCATATTGTAGAAGATTTGAGGTTTTTTGTCTATTGAACACTTTGAACTGATCCACTATTATGAATGTGGTGTTCTGTGTCAGTCAGATGTTTAGCGAATTGCACTGTTGAATGTCTTTATTCCTGTGAATCGTAGATGTTTTGGAAACATATTCATTTAAGCATAGGTAGGCTCTTCTTTCTGTTCAACTAATATAACTGCTACTGTAGGTGCACATAAATTTATGCAGACAGCTTTGTAACATGTGTAACAGAATGAGAAGAACTAACTTCAATTAGTCATCTTAGTAACTTCATTAAATTAATAAACTCAATATATGATTTTAGACATAACAATATTTCGATAACATGTTTTGTTGATTAAGTAACTTATCTATAGGTTTTGTATTACTACAAATTATATAGTTTCATAAATATCTCATTCTAATTCGACATATAAAGAATATACAGTGGTACATTGACTTTAAAATGAGATGGAAGTGTATACTCTCAATGAAGTAGATTAGCTATTTTTAACTCATTTTGCATAAATCTCTAAAAATATAATAAAATTTTTAAAATAGAGTAGAAATTTTTTTAAACAGGAAACTGTAATTTGTATTGTAACTATGTGAACTTGTAAAATCTCGAATGGTACTAGAGTTATGAGTGGTTAAAGCTCCCCCCTTCTTCATTAGTTGACCGACAGCAAGTCAATTTGCAGTGGACTGTTTATAGAATTGGTTATTTTTAATCCCTATTTCCGCTATAGGGAGATAAATTCGTTGAAAGACTACTTTTCTAGACAGGGACAGTAAACCCCATTTCTGTCACTCTTCTGTACAGCCGGCACTATTTCATACCCTGGAGATTTTAATTTTATTTCAGTCAATCATACTGTTCTCTTGTCTATCTAATTGTCATACTAAGATCTAGAGTAACGAGTGCTCCAGACAGTATATCTTAATTGAGTTATTCAATATGCATGTCACGTTGCGGTATCAACTCTCTCTTTCGGTCTTTTTAATTTCAAATAAACGATATCCTCATATTTATTCCGTGCGACTCCAAACTACAGTACAATTGGTTATTATGATAACAGCATCCTTTTTTAATTTGTCGAATTTTACACTAATAACTCACCAGTAACTAATCTAATGTGTTTCTAATCATTTAATAGTAACAGAATTCTGACATTAAATTGTTGAAAGTTGTGGATTTCTTCCCAGTTGACTTCTCTCAGCTATATACGTCTGCAGCCTTGATAGAACTGGTACTCCCTTGAGAATACAAACCAACCTCATTAAAATTTACTTTCTTGAAAGCTATCATGACTTAAACTGATTGAACATTCAGTAGTGATCAGTGTCCTGTTTGCTTAATCCTTTGGTACCGACTGATTGATTTATATCGACTATGTTTCAATTTGCCCTTATTGTTTTAAAATGACTTAAAATTGAAATGGATTATGTTTAAGTGTTACGTGTCTACAGTCTCTGTTTTTGTTAAACTCCGTGCTGTCTGATTCTACAATACTGTGGAAATCGATGTTCCTTTTACTAAATGTTACAATCACTAAGTTCATAAAGTGGTTAAAGATGACATCTCTATCAATTATTTCTACTCCGGTTTCTTAAAATCAAATAACACAAACTCTCAGTCTAACAGGACTTCCAATCATTTGAATACATTCATTTATGACATATGCTATTGTAACTTAAGTTGACTTTTGGTTATCAACAATAGGTACCAAACGAACTAAACAAATAAACAATTAATCGCACTGTACATGAACATTAATCACATTAAATCAGAGTCACTCCGATGATTTGACATCCTTCCTTCCCCTCTAGGTGTACTTTGATTATGAATGACTAAGGCTACCTCACAACCACGCAACTGCATACACAGTAGTGATTGTAAATGATTCAGGTGCATATCATTATCCTAATTAGAAACAATATGAAATTGTGTTTGTATTACTGTTCAGAAAATTAAATCCTTTGAGAAAAATGTTTATTCACCTCTGTCACATGCCAATGAATTTTTAATATGTAAATGGTATTATTCACATATCAACCTCATTTAGGGCACCATTGATGATAAGGGTTCAGTTTTATTTTAATAAGGAGTTCTAATACATTGTACTTTAAATCTTCACTATGGTGTCGTAAATGATGTGTTTAAAGTCTCTCATATTATCAAATACTCTTCTAATTTTAGAATATAACACTTAATTATATTAGGTTCTCTGTCTTGAATGATTTTATTGGGACAGTTTAACTATCATCAAACAATCCAGCTCAGAAAACACAGTATAGATATAAAACCATCTCTTCCTGAGTTACAAATGTCTACTATCTCATATATCATCTATATTCTTCTGTCATAGTGAATGATGATTATTGTTGGAGATCTGACATTAAAGAGAGTTTTCTGTAAATCACGTGATTCATAATAAATAAACAAAGTTTCTAATTTAGTGTTGTGAATAATGCTGAAGTTGAATTTAATACAATGAATTGTATTGGGTTAGAAAATTTTTGAGAAATAGGAATTACTTGTGACTAAGTAATGTGTACCCAATTCCTGACTGTGGATATAACATTCAATTTCACAGCAAACACTTGAAGCATAAATTGCTGCACTGACTTCCATTAGTCGATAATTCTAACTTCAATTAACTTAAGAAAGTAATTTCAAAGGTCTACTAAGAAGAGATAAAAAGAGGAGTTTAATCATAGTGCTTTTTACTTTCTGGAATAGGGATGACTAAAATTATGCATCAGATATCAACCTAGGTTGGCCACGATTCTTGAAGATGATTGGCTCTTTGTTTTATGGAGACATAAGTGGGTATTATTACATATTCTCATACAAGGAGTAAACAGTTTTCTACCAATTCCTTATGATATTCAATGGCATTCTGACCACAGATCAATTCGTGATAAGTCCAAACAATAAATAGTAACAAACAATCACGTGTTTATTATTCGACCTTCGGTAAATGTGCTTAATAAACTAGTCTATTGTGTATAGTAAACATAAATGTATACGTTATGTGCGTACGTATTGAGGTGTGTATGTGTGTTTGCTAATTTTGAAATATATAATAATCGATACATGAATTTAACTCATAAATAGGCTGATGAATTTCCATTCCATTTGAAACTGACCAATCATATTATTTTGTCTTATTGATTAGTTTGCTTATTCTTACTACCGCCCCCCGCATATATATAAATATCATTGACTAATAGACAATTTAAATGTTTGTCTGGCATCTTAACTTGAATAGTTGATTTGTTATGCACATTGAATAAATGAGAATGTTAAATTGTAGTGATTTTAGTCTTGATTTGAGTATGCATTGTAAATTGAGTAGGGCTAGGGACCTGATTATTGTCAATGGGCATCTATTATCTAAATAAGGATTAAGCCTACAATGTTTTATGGAAAATGCTTTGGTAGCAGTAACACTTAGCCAACGTTCAATGGTAGGTGGTATACTTAATGACTGACTTGAAGTTTTAGTAAAAATTCTTTATTCGTAAAGTTCGGATATATAGAAAATGAAACAGTAATCATTAACAGAATGGAATATTCAACACAGTTTACTAGTTTAGCCGTTCACCAGTTGACTTGTTTAATACTGGCACTGGTACTAAACTAAATTTATCAGCTTATTGACTTCAAGACATTCTTGAAGTTTAAATGACAGGTGATGACTAGTGGGTTTAAGACAAGTTGGGAGTGAGACAGTTGTTACCAATGGTATTGGATGATCCTCGCGCTATATCACGGCTTAATCGAAGTGGAACTCTTTCCAATGAATGTTGGATAATCAAGTGATCTTGACGGCTGAAAGTTTCCCACTTGATTTACCTAATCGAAATCTATGGATTGAGTCACAATGTGGTCACTAGTCTAAGTGACTTGACGTCTCTGGCACTATGTTGAGATAGAAGGTGATCCGAGGAGAGGGAAAATCTGCACCTTCGTTTCACGCTATTTGGAACTAGCTGGGAGTAAGACGTACTTGCGAAAGGAGGAGGAGGAGCAATCTTCACTAATCAATCAATGTCTACATCTGAATCCCATAGGGAATCACTTGCATTTTGAATAGATCAGTGATAGTGGACACGATTGTGAAGCTGAGTGATCTGAGATCATTAGTAAATATTCCAAACCTAATGATACTGAACATAAGCTGTAGATTAATTATGGTTGGATGTTTAAATGATATCAACTGAATCAACGTTTTAAGTAATAAATCTACTGAAATTGCTAGTGTTACTCAAAACGAACATTATGAGAAATGTTTTATGTTTCATTCATCTAGAATGTCACTAGGTTAATATATTAGTCATTAGTTTTTGATAGTACTAATTGTTTTATTCAGTATTGCTACTACAGTAAAGTGAGAAATTCACAGTACCTATTATCTTATATGACAATGTTTAACTTCTGAAGATTGGATGTTAATAAATGAATTCTATGAAAATCGACGTTTATTTCTCGTTGGTTAGTAATGTCTGACGTAGCGTAAACAATAATGCGTATTATGTAATGCAACGTTCCTGACTGAAAAATCTTCTGATGTTAAAAAGTGCTACTGAAGTTATTTTAAAGTGTTCAGTTGAATGGGAACAACTGGTTTCGAATTCTATGTTGTGAATTTGGCTATGTTAAGCAACTACTGAAAATCTGGAATTGGGTCTATTAGACAGCTGTTTCGTACAGGTATGAGACTCCTCAGTGATGCGCCTTCATCACACTTTTTGGCTTCGTGGAAAACCTTTAACCGTTCGACCATCTGGAGCCCAATGATTGATACTACTAACCTCAGTCGTTTCGCGGTATTTTTTAGTGAACTCATGTTATGTTGGGTGACTAAAGAAAAGTAACTAACTTTGAGAACTGTATTTTGGAGGACTATTTCAATTATTTTGGTTGTGAGAAGTGTAAGCATTTCATTTCTATGATTGTTATGTTCCTCCTACTCTATCCTCTCGTTTAGTATATTTGTTCTTAATATGTTGTTTCTTACTATGAACTACAGTTAATTGGTTGTGTATAAGTTGTCCCTATTCACTACCACTATCTCCTTTGTTCTGTACTAATGTTAGATTCCTAGTTGGTTTGCCGTGTGGTCAGGTTTTATGTATATGTAAAGGAATGTGTGAAATATAATATGATTCTGTCTGATTGGTCTATCATCTTGTTCTTCTATCTCCGGCTTGGAACCGAGTGGGCATAGGGAAGATGCGCATTTATAGACTAGGCACACACAATCGGCGTTTGAAATATCAACCACACATCTTTTTGCGTCATAACAACTCATCTGTTACCACCAGTAGATAACTGCCTTACATCTGAATTTCACTGGACAGTCTTCTCACTAGAATTCCTGGTAATCCAACAGCCCGTTTTGTTTTGAGAATTGCGCGTGTTCCGTGATTCCAGTAATTCCAATCATATCATCAACTATGATTTAGTGTTTTATCGTTTGATAACTCTAACTATAAACAAGTCACATGCAGTTTCGAACCAATTTAATGATACTCTTTCTTAACCACTTCTGAACATCAAGATTAAAATGCACATAAATATACATATGTATACACAGATTTATACATGTTAAGTTATCTATATACAGTATGGTACATCGATACAGTATGTCTTCAAGAAACTCGGAATAGCGCTTTTTTGGATCAGATCCTAGTGGTGTATGTGGGTAAGAGATAAGCAGTACTGATGACAGGATACAGAGATAAGGGAATTGTGGTAAGTCAGTCGTAAACCGTCATCAACTAGGACATGAACTTTCTAGTGTTGCCTGATTTTCACAGGTGCCCTAATAAGATCAATTTTTGATGAATGAAAAGAATATAATTAATTTCTAGTATATTTTGATTGATTGGCTTAATATATTGAAGGTTCTTTCATGAGGTCGTTTCATGTGTTTCACAAGTTCATAATTCCACTCCACCACCCTGAACTTTCATTATGTCATTTGATTTTCCAAATATTTCATGTGAAAGATTTGAGGAAATCAATATATTTTATGCATAAGCCTATTATTATTCAAACAGGAAGTGAAAGAGTATTCTTCATAATGTATATGAAATCACCTTAGTCAGATAACTATTGGAATGCAGAAAGCATTGAATAGTTGTTTCGTTCTGATAATCTACATTAACAACTCTACCGTTTATTGAATTCGATAGGTTTACACCCTGAAGTAAACACTTAATACTTAGTCTGCCGGCGAGTATACTTTCATCCTTAAAGGTATAAATAACAAATGTGGATAACACAGTACTTCAGCTTAATTGCCTAACAAAATACCAGGTTTCATATGTAATCACCTTAAACGAATTAGGGTGTTCGGTATCGGAATAAATGTAATTTTTCGTAGTTTCACACCACGAATTGATATTTTCTTAGACAACTATTGAAGGAATAAATAGATGCTTCTTCATAATATCAAAGTCTACGATCATATACATCAACAATCCTTTCATTTATCCCTTTACTTTATTCTTTCCTATTGTATATCGTTGTCGTGTTATTTCTAGTAAATTCGATCTCGTCGTGCTAATGTGGTATGACAACTTGAAACTATTCGGAAACATACTACATTTTGCTTTACACATGATTGACTGATTGAAATCAACAGCACTGTCACAGAGATTAAGTTACAATACTTCAAGTCTCACTATAATCACTTAACACTTTAATCATCGAGATAGTATTCAATGGTTCATATTGTTACATCAGTCTATTCATGATATATTGATTGACCACAATTGATTGTTATTGATGATAGTTGTTAAGCACTCAAATACTGCAATACATTCATTTTACAAAGATTAACAAATGGATCACTAATAGTAACTTACTGATTAATCAGTTTAGTGAAGTTCGGCTTTGAACTGAACAAATCAATAATCAAAGAAAATGTAATAAGATAATATTGTATTCAACTAATTAATTAAAGATTTGTCAATGCTGATATCACGAATTGATCTGAATCAGACTACCATTGATCACCTGGAAGCACTGGAAAAGCGTCCTGTACAAGTATGGAACTCTCCAGAAGTGAGCATCCACTACCCTTGTTGGGGATCGAACCCAGAGCCCTCTGGCTCCACGACTAAGCGCTTTACTATTAGACCACCAAGTCGTAGTACCAGCGCTGAGAAACTAAATATCTCTACAACAACCCCCTTAATTGTAACTAAATATCAACTCACTAGTGACTAGCTCCTTAAGGTAATTCCTGAAGTTCTAGTGTACAGACGTAACCGGTGGAGTTCACTCGTATCAGATGTGAGGCAGTTACCTGCCGATGACAATGGATGAGGTCGAGCAAACGTATCACGAATTGACTGAATTAGTAATATCAACCGTTAGGAGCCGACTTAGTGGTCCAATGGTAAAACGTTCGCCGCGGAGCCAGAGGGTCTTGGGTTCGATCCTCAATCAAGTCGTGGATGCGCACTGCTGAAAAGTCCCATACTAGGACGAAACAACTGTCCAGTGCTTTCAGGTATTCAGTGGTTGTCTGATTCAGATCAATTCGTGATATCAGCATTGATAAATTAAGAATCACCACAACAATCCTCTTAATTGTAATTAAAGATTTGTTGAGAAGTAAATATTTACAGGGTATTATCAAGTACTTACCTGTGTATTTTTCTTCTAAATAACATTGCATTGATGGGTTTAATGCAATTAGAGGGAGTCCATAAAATTAGATTTCATGTTACTTGGTATGGATCAACATGATGTATCTACATCCACTCACGTATCTAAATACATAAGTGGGTAGTTTGTCATTCGTTATCATAGTTAAAAGCTATTTCAGATCTCGAAAATACCACTTCACTATCTAAACACTTAGTATTTAGTGATTTACGTTTGTATGCTTATCACTGATGATTATGGTGTTGATATTTATTTCTGTCTCGATATTAGCATACCCCCCCTCCCCATCCACACATGAAGTCATTTTCCGAAATTAGTCCCTATTGAGACACTGTATCGTACAAATTCGTATTGCACTAAACATACTATCGAATAAAGCTATTATTATTATTATTATTATTATTATTATTATTATTATTATTATTATTATTATTATTATTATTATTATTATTATTATTATTATTATTATTGTCAAATACATGATATTTGTAGTATCTGGGGTGAGCGGGGTAATGAAGATGAGTTAGTTATTCGTAATTATAGATGAATATGATCATGTTTAGTAATTAATCTCTTGTCATTTTCATTGATTTGATCAACTTATCTTTTACATTCAATACAATAATAACGGATAAACGGTTTGTTGAAATTATTTAGTCACTTAGTCGATCAATCAGTGTGAATCAATTAATCGATTCACTAACTGATCAATTAGTGGTCACAATTAAGTGCAATAATGGATATAGATAAGTAGATAGACAAATGGACAGGCAGTCTGAATGCTGAGTGTATAACAGACAGAACTTTTATTACGTATATATATATATATATATATATATATATATATATATATATATATATATATATATCACAACAATAAGTTAGGTGTATATCATTCATTTAGTCCATTAACTAACCTACGGAGGCTAAACGTTAATGACATAAAGATTTTTTACAAGATCATTTGATGGGTAGTAAAATTTTCTGCCATGTAAGAAACATTTCATAAAATTGTACTTCGTTTCTATGCAGCCTACATTCTGAGGTTAAACTGGATATGAAGAATCTCAATTAATCAATCAATCAATTAGTACCCGTTACCCTATGTGAAGCATAAACCGCCGATCAGCATTCTGCAGCCAATTCTGTCATGAACTTTCCTTTCCAGTTCTTCTTAAGTGCTACTCATTCTTCACATATCTGCCTCCACTTCTTAAATCAATGTGTTTTTCGGTCTTTTTTTTTTCTCGTTGGCCTTGAGGATTTGAGAAGATTTGAGAATAGGAAAAAGTTAGATGAATCGGTAACTATTTACTGAAGGAGAACTGTACTATGATGCTTTAAGTTTCGGTCTAGTTGTGATATTTGACCAGTCAGGCTTCAGTGTCGTTTAGATAAGCAGTAAATGACTTCATAGATTAATTTTGTTTGTTGGTTTAGTTGTACTTAGATTTGCTTCAATTTGCTCACAGTTAAGGTAGATGTTGGTTAGACACTAGTAGCTGCTAATCTAAGTAAGTTTACTGGTGGTTGGTTAAAGGCATAATTTACAGGATTCGGTCAACGGCAGAAGACATTTGTATTCATATAAAAGCTGTCGCTCACTGATGAATTCATACAAACATTGTTCAATATCATAATCAACGCTACACCTTTTAAACACTAATGCTATGTCTTGAAAGTCGTGCAATCATAATGTATGGAAAACAGTGTGACCTCTATAACACTAATCAGTGCACGAACACATCTGTTCTGTGACTACTGGTCCCCTAGACAACTAAGCCAAAAACCAGATAGTCAGATTACAATTCACTCATCCATTATTTACACAAAAAACCTGTGCACGCATCACACCAGTAGGGAGAATATCAATTATACAGAACGAAAACAATAATGACTAATGACTAAGGGTACAGGTTCATGATTGATTGACCATAGTTCCTGAGTGGCAAGTTGTATGATAGCAGTTTATGAATCAATTGGAAGGTTAACGCTATGAGAATATGACAAAAGTAGAAATAAAATAGTCACTCAACATATATTCAAAATAAATGAAATAGTTTTCTTGTTGTGACGGCTCTCAGAAACCTCAATGAAGCCTCCAGAACCCTTGAAATAGCCTGAGACATTCCACCCCATCACTGATCCACAGGACCTTCTAGAATCTCAACGTGGCGCGTTCTGATTGGGTGATAGTTGAAAACTTGTTAGTTTGGATTGGATGAATTATAATACTGATATTTTTGTTTCAGAAAACGATAAATATATGAATATTTTGTACAGAACGCATTCTCTATCTCGTTGAAATAAAGTTTCCTATCTACGCGTCTTCTGTCTTTTGAATTTACGACTAGGAACGTTCTAGGCGTTCGAGTACTAAAGTTGTCTGCATCTAGTCAAGCTATCAAGTACGAGTTACAATACTTCTAAAAAACAGCTTGTAAAGTTAGTTGTCCTTCTTGAATCGCTGAATATAACAACCACAAGCCGAGGGCCAACAAACGAGGAATTTAACTGATGAGATATCAACGAAAAGCTTTAAATGTAACTGTCGTATTTTTAATTGATCGTTGTCATTTAGTACGTACAAGGTCATATCAAGCAATTGGCTATACCAACCACGTCATAGTAATTTCGTTGTAAATTTTAATCTGACTAAAAGTAGTTCAAATGAAACCATGACAACGGATCGATTATTCAAAGATTAATACGTTTTTGAAGAATACTTGAGTGAGGTTGTTTGTAGTTATCTTGTATATCCTATTTGTAACTGACCTATGATGTATTAATTAAACTGATTACAAGAGAAATCGACCCTCAACCTCATTCAAGAGTTCCACACTTTAACGAAACAACCGTTATCTACCTTCTAGTGCTTTCTTATGATTATCTTATTCAGATCAGTTTTTAGTACCGAATTCAACAATCTAATTTGATCAGTATTCGTTATTCATTTCTCTGAAGAAGCGACTTACACTAAGCCGCGAAACGTCAGAAATTTTAATTTCTACTCATTGGAATTTTACAAATATATATAACTCAATTTATCAGTATTCGTTTCTTCTCTGATATCAGAATAGATGTTTTTGAATCGAACAACTTTTTTATTGTAATTAATTGATCAATAAAATTATCGTAACCATAGTAATTTGATTTAAGTTTGCATTTACAAGCAACATGTACAGTACACATTGAAATATTGATGAACATTCCAAGAGATGCATTCATCAATTGGTACGGTGAGATAGAGTTTCTTCTCTGAATATTAATAATTGCATGGTGATTATTGGTTGATACAATGCATAACACTTTCAATATTCACTTAGTGTTATGTATTCAGGATATTTGTATCGTTCGTTTGGTAGATTACATCAACATATTTGAGTGTAATTTTCATCAAAGATTTGCTTCAAACTTTTAAGACTATTCACAAGTGTTTACTAGAAATTGATAAAATACTTGTAAACGTTACTCGCATTCATCACAGAATTGATGGTGTACAGTACTGAGGAATCACATAATAAGAATGAACAGCTGTTTAGTATTTCTTGGTTTTCAATGGTATTTAGTTGAGATTAGTCAGTGACAAATGTAAACAATAAGTAACTGTCATTATCTTAAACCACTGGACATATTTTATATCATTTTCATGGAAAATTCTAAGAAACTTCGTAACAAATCATCGAAGAACTATGAAAATGTTTTAAAACGATTAAATATTCACATGATATTAACTAATGTGGACATTCTAGTGAAGCGCTTGCAAAAACATACAAAGATAATGATTACTGACAATAGACGTTACGTAATATCAGTAGCCAAATGGAAAAGTTAGAAGAGTGAAAATAAGTAACGCTTCAAGTATGATGTAGAAAATGGATTAGTAACTGTTAAACTGAAATGAGATTTTACTTACTTAAATGTTTAAAACTACCAGAACAGTTCTAATTTAACAATTGTTAACTTTTAAATGTATTAGTTCACTTCATCCTTTTGATAGCAATGGCTACGATGGAACATAATAAGTTAAATGTTGTTCGAGGATTAATTATTTTGAAAAATCTTTGAAATATTAATAACTTAATATCAAGAAGATGGAGAATCAAAGCACTTTTGAAAATATGTTGATTTTCAGGTCTTAGTTGTTGCCATGTAGACTCAGAAATATCTACATTAACCCTCTATCCTGTTTTATAGATGTAAGCGCTTGTAACACGATTATATAAATTAATAAACACAATTAGTTGTTACATACGGAAGAAATATTCCCACTTTTATCTATCATGATGAAGGGAGGGAAAGAGGGATAGATTCTTTCTAATCCAACTTTTAATCTGAAATTGATCCTGTTAGCTATTTTAATCATTAATGAAATTAAATCATCCAAGAATTGATTTCTTTTCATAGTAACACAATGTATTCTCATTTGCTTGTACTGACATAATATTCATTACATAACGAAGGTTATAATAGAAAAGTGTATTTCAGGTTGCTCTATTCAATGTCAGATGAATTTATGCAAGTTTTGTTGTCATTGTAGGTTAATTGAAATTCTAATGAAAAGTACATGAAGATTCTATTTTATAAAGAGATGAGTAAAAATATTAAAGTTATAAGTAAGTTCAAAGTAATTTCACCTGGAAGCCATAATTCATACGTTGGAATTAACATTGTTTCGAGGCAGTCAGATAATAAAGATAAGCGCGTATAATACACATAGACTGGTCACGTGTTAGCCATAGCAACAGAAACGGGAAAATAAAATGTAGTAAATACAAATATACGTACTCCATATACAACTGTTAATGTCTGGATTCAATAGCTCAATTTGTAATACAGTGGTATTTGATACGACTGGGTTGATTTATAGTCTCACTATGAACAATAACACTGTGATTTGACAAAATAAGGTTCACATGGTGTAGGATCAGTCAAAATGCTAAGATGATCCTGTATGGAACTGATGATAGACTCGCATTTTTAATGTAAATACCAAACCAGCTAATGTTCAAAAATGCGCTTAGATACCATTCGCTTGGCTTGGCCTTTGTAACTAACTTTATAAGAATAAGTCATTTTGCATGTACAGGTACCTCGGACGTGCATAACCAATATGAAAGCTTTCTGTACCACAGGTTATGTCAGAGCTTAGTACGAACTGTTATTAGAATTATCAGGGTTGCCACTTATTCCCCCCTTTCTATTTAGTCTAGTCACAAACATCCTAATAGAAGTTATATTTTATTTAAATTATCGTAAAGTGACTTCCTACTTGAAAACGTACCTATCAATTTAAAATATAGAGACTATATAATCTTATTCAATGAGGGCCCAGACAATATGTAATCTCCTGGACATCTTGAGTAACAATGCAAGTATATTTAGTAGTGCGTTTCTCTTCATTTAAACGTGAAATCTTACTTCAGAACTAGTCTGTTTCATTGTCTAGACTGGTTGTCGCCTAGATTGGTTGAGTATCTTTAAAACTTTACTTATCTCGAAAGTCTCATTAACTCTGTTTAGTCGGTGTTTGACGATATCTAACCCCGGATTCAGAACACTCACTTAGCATCTGAAAACTTAGATATTGCCCAAAGTGAAAATTGATTATCTACACATCGACGAATCATAGCTCACAGGAATGAGAAAATCTAAAGTTTAGTAGATCATGAAGATTTCTTTAGAGATTTTGAAATAAGATTTCTTCAACCATATCTCTTTTAAATTCACTGTTCATCACTACAGTCTTTTTTGAATTATTTCACATAGTATATTTTATTATCAATTATTTGAATGATGCTGCTCATTCCAACATCAAATACACAATGGAGTACGATAGGAACAATATCTTCCATATTCTAGATGTAAGAATTTATAGATTCCGGAAAGATACATGGAACTGACATTACCTCCATTTTCATAGCCCATGTCCATTTGGCCATAAGCGTGATTTAGTGAAATGACTCTACTATTGAGCTAAGCTGCAGTGCACTGCTGATAAACTCGAAGGTGAAATTACAAGCATAAAAGAATGTCTTCGACAAAATGGGTACTCAGAAACATTTATTAAAAAAGCATAGCAACGGTTGTAATCAAAAATCCGTAGCCAAAATATCTGGAAAGTAAAGGATATTCATTAAATTAGTATTTAGAAGAGATCTAAAACGATCGTCAAACAAACGTTCTGCTGACAAACTACTGACATTCTACAAAACATAATGTTTAATAAATCAAACAAAAGTCAACAAATACCGGTCTCTTGTCACCTCCATTTGTATTTACCAGTTCACATGTACTTACAAAGCAGGTACATTAGAATGACAGAAAGACGGACCTTTTCGCGATTCATTGAACATATCCCAATGAATGTATGCTTGAAAGAAGCAACCATTTTTAGAAGTTCAATTACTCGTCATTTGGCAGACAGTGACATGAGGTCAATGAAATAAATGCTTTGAAGTTATCAATAAATAACATAAATCGATTAAAATTTGCTGAGGCCATAGGAATTAAAAGATAAAAACCTGACCTTTGTATACAAAAGGAATCAGTTGTGAATCTTCACTTACCCTGGTAACATTAGATTGATGACCCAGTTTCCTCTTCCAACTATACATAACAGTAAGTCGTTTCACTACCTAGACAATCTAACGTTATCTAATAAACAGTTCAATTAGCAAAGCCAATATGTATTAATAATTTGAGTTATCTAAAATCAAATGGTATATATGTATCTGATGAGAATGCGACGAAATGCATTGAAATCATAGTATTCTGCAAATGTTGTCATTCTTGCATTATTCAAATTTCTGAAAGGAACAAATTGTATGATATCAGTTAGTTAGATCTAATCAGATCAACTTCTTAATGGTTAGTATTATGAATAAGATAAACATGATATTAGTTATAGAATACTTGGGAGTGATTTGTAGTTAAGTTGAATGCAATATGCACTGTTTGATTTCAACGACATATGCTTCAATATAGATTCAATGCATAAATCCACTTGGAGAAGGTTAACCAATCAAATAGCGAGATGACAATTAAACAAAGCAGTCAATAAGAAAAAAAATGAACATATTGAAAGATTGAAACTGATAAAGACCAGTCGAAAATAAAGTCTTTAGGACGGATCAATATAATTGTCGGTACAGTAGTCAAAAATTTACTTTTACTTGAAGTCATCACTGACATTATTATCCAGAACTACAATAATAACTTTTTTGCTGAAATTATCTTGGGGTTCGAACAACTTGGCATTACTTTGACTCAATAACTAAACAGTAGAAATATCTCCTTTTTTTCAAAGTGTAGTGTTACTTTATTACGAATCACTGTTGATATTCTTTATTAATGATTAAAAGACTAACAGGGAATATACACTAAGAATGTCATCTCCTAGTGCTTGTCTTCAGCTATTTAACATCAAATAAAGCATAAATATCATTGAAAATATTATAATTACGTAATCCATTATTGCTTTAAATAGCCTAAATATCACGTAGTGTAATTGACAATCAGTTATTAATATCAGTTTGTTGTGATTCATTACTTCTAATACTAATTAAATAACAATCACTATGCAACAGAATAAACCTGTAATAACCTTTATCTCATTATTACATAACAATTTAGTTATACAAAATATCATGTAGACAAGATAAACAAGTAGATTGTTTGTTTATTGGTTTCAATGTAAAACAATTTAATCAAAGTTCATATGATCTAATTTAATTGTCACTGTTAGATGACATCATTTAAAGAATTATTAAACAGATCAGTAGAAATTGTATATTTCAAGATAATAAGAACGTGGATTTCAGTTGATTGAAATGAATTCATCATATTTAGGTTAACATACTTATAAAATTTGAATTGATTTGAGCTAGAAAAATCGATGGTTGGATATGAACTGACTGAATGTTCTTTGGTTCGATTCCTTGATTAAATTGTTGATGTACACTGTTGTAAAGTAATGTACTAGGACGTAACAACTATCAAGTAACCAAGAGTTTATTAATCCATATCAATTTGTGATATTATCAGTCCCTATAACATTAAGCTGTAATACTTATATAAGTAAAGTTTGGCTGAAATTGAACGAAATAATATATCGACGTGATGTAGCCAACATTCAACTAAATTTTACATGGTTAAATGAAATGTTGTTAATATACTGAAAGCACAATAAAGGTTCTATAACATCGATTAATGTGATGTAAAAATTATGTCATAGTTAAATGAAGAGGTACAGAAGAAGATTAAATACATCATACTGGAGATTATGTACAGCGATAAAATTTCACGACTTGATTAAACCAACATACCGACCGACATGTATCCTTCTCTTGTTATCATCAATTGTTCTACCAGGAGCCTCGCTTACTGACTTAGAGTATGCTGATGACATAGTCCTATTTGGTGAAGACGCTGACAAAATGCAGTCTTCTGACTACCCTGAGCAACAATGCAAGCATGTTCGGGATGCGGTTTTCCCCCTCGAAATGCAAAATGTTGCTCCAGGATTGGGTTGCATCGGCACCTGAACTAGTGATAGGGAGTGAAGTAGTCGATCGTGTAGACCGCTTCACGTATCTGGGGAGTCTCATCAGTGCTGATGGCCTGGTGACTGACGAAATCTCAGCACGGATACAGAAAGCTCGATTGGCTTTTGCCAAGTTGCGTCACTTATGGCGCAGGCGAGATATCCGCTTGCTAACCAAAGGACGAGTGTACCGTGCAGCAGTTCGCTCTGTCCTACTATACGGGAGCGAAACATGGCCATTAAGAGTAGAGGACATTCGTAGGTTACTGGTCTTCGACCATAGGTGTCTCCGAAGCATTTCTCGAGTATCGTGGGACAACCGAGTGAGCAATGCTGTCGTTAGGAAACGGGTTCTAGGATAGGAGGGCAAATCAATAGATGAAGTATTGAAACTTCATCAGTTGAGGTGGTTGGGACATGTGTTACGCATGTCTAACTACCGTCTGCCTCGACGAGCTATGTTTAGCGGCGTAGGAATAGGTTGGAAGAAAGCTAGGGGAGGCCAAACCAAAACATGGCAGAAATCGATGAAGTCACTGACAAGTGGACTGAGTCATGTTGGTAGATGTAGGCTGCGTGGTTGGGGTCCGCGAGATGAAAGTCACCAATGGTTAGAGACCTTGAACGACATGGCTCAGAATCGTTTGTAATGGAGCAGGTGCATCCACTCTTTGTGTTCTCTCAAAATCTAACCTTCTGAATTCTCTATCTTTCTCCTTTCAAATTTATCTCACTGAATTATACTTTTCAAATCATATCTTCGCTCCCTAACTTTCTGCATTACTGCTAATACATCTACTATCGCTATCACTCTTGGATTTGAACTGACAGTTTCGTCTCTGTGCTGATGTGGTATGGCAACCTAAACTGATGTACGTACGTACGAAGTTCTACGTTGTCTGTCTGTCTGTCTATCATCAATTGTTTGTATAAATCTACGCATGTCTGTTAAAGCATTTACATCAAAAAAGGAAAATGAATAACCTAATATCATAAATTGATAGAAATGAGAATTCTCCAAATGAACACCGGTTGACCAAGTGGCGAAGATGATTAAGCCTTCGATATGAGACTTAAGATTATGTACTGCTTAGGAGTTGCGCACTAGAACGTGACAGCTATCTAATCCTCGTTGGTTTACAGTAACACACAGCTGACATGCATCTGTGATGACTATAAACAACTAACCTAATGACAACGAACAGGAACTCAAAAGTCTGAATAAAAGGAGTTGAATAAATTGATGTTATTCTACTGACACTTTTCCTACAAATCATTTTCAGTTAATAAAGAGACTAAAATGTTTATTATTACATAGTTATTAATTCCTAGCTAAGGACGTTTACACGAGTCCGACTCCAAAATAGTCCATCAGTAATTATATACATCGATGAAAATATGCCCTCTTTCTGTCTCAAATTCAAAAAGCATCCAAAGGAGGCAGTTGTAAGTAACTATGTTTAAAACACCCATTTCAATTGCTTGATATATTACTAAGACATTTAAAAGTATCCAGTCTAGTGGACTGGAGTCAACCTGTAGCGAATTTAAAATCACAATAATATGCAATAATCCCAGGATGTGTTTCACTTTTACTATTTCATTAAGGAATGATGAACGATTATCGTTCAGGCTTATGCATACACTTATATTTAATTCTTCGTTTCTTGGCATTCAATGGGAATAAGATGGGAGGAGGGGGGGGTTCACTACAAAACGGCGTCTCTGTTTATTAAGTAATTGATGTTAATGTTGAGGTTAGTTTACACATTTCCAATTATTATCTTATTCACTGTTATAGAATCTAATCCGATTGTGTAAATTGTGTTTTAGGATGCAACACTAGTTGAATACATTTTATGTAGTCTGAATGTTAGTTATATTCACATTAACAGTTACGAGTTATTTTCCTAGGAACATGGAGCTGTTGTTATTGTTCAAATTTGTCAGTATTGTCTATAAAAGCATAAACAGAATTCATAGTTATAGTTTATTCCTAATTGGTTACTTTCTATAGTATCATACTTCAATCGTCTAATCCCAGTTATTCAAATATGTCAGTACCAGTATCACTTGGAATCTAACATAATATCAGAGAATTTAACAGCTTGACATAAAGTTCAAGATGTATTTAACCTACTTCAAAATATGAGTTCGTGTTTAATCCGTAATATTTACAAGGTAACCTTTACAAACTATGTTATCAATGATGTCAAGTTACATAAATCTATACCTGAATTATAGTATCAAAGCATTGTATTTGTATGTGAAATTGACAAGTAAAGCAAACCTAAAGGTACTGATCAGATAGTAAAAGGATAATTTACAATATTAGTCATTTATTCTTATTAGAACAAAGTGTACAGGATACAAATCAATGATGTAATGAATAAGATACAACTTCAATGAAATCAGTATATTTACACTGAGGAAAAACGATACACAACCAATCAAGGTATAAAATGTCTATCACTAATGATCCATAGGTCAGCACAACTAAATATGACTTAGTTGCAAGTTATTCAGTCAATGATTTCTGTCATTGCTGATAATGAAGAAGTAATGAAATAGGTTAACCAACTATGTAATTATGCGAATTGATTTAAAGACGCCATATTGCATAAAAGCATATTAATGTTGTTTGTGTGCAATAGGTATTTTGTATTCATACTTTAGTAATTCATATTATGTTAATCTTGTTTACAGTTGTCATTGATATGATTGTAGTAGACACACTGCTGCTGGTGCATTGTACTTTTTATGTCTGTGCTTAAACTGAACGCCATTGTGCTAATCTTCTTTCTGAACTGAGTCGCTTACACTGATTGAGTGGACTAATATTTAATTCTTCTTTCAACGTCAGAAACGGTATTATTCTACGTTCTTGGCATCATTCTCAGACAAGGTCATTGTAAATTCATTATTCATCTCATCAGATGAAATCTATTGGATACTCTTATTAACTAACTAAACGTAAGTGTACGCATAAGCCTGAACGATAATGTTTCATCATTCCGTAATGAGATGGTAAAAGTGAAACACATCCTGAGATTATTGCATATTGTTGTGATTTTAAATTCGCTACAGGTCAACTCCTATCTACTAGACAGTATACATTTAAATGACTTAGTGATATACCAAGCGACTGAAGTTGGTGTTCTAATCTTAAGTACATACAACTGTCTTCATTGGGTGCATGCCATATGTAGTCATCTGAGATAAGAGGAGGACATATTATTGTTAAGATCCGTATTAAACTTGAGTGTTTTTATTCGTCACAGAATAATATTGGTTTGGTACCATTAGAAACTGAGAAACACTATTGGTTCGTCCTAATTTTGGTTCCTGGTTTTCAGAGGTACTCAATCAACATCAATCTGTGACGAATTCAAACAGTTGATATTAATACGTAACTCAATGAAACCACATTCACTCAATTACAATAATTAGCTCACCAGTGACTAACTTTAAGATCGTCCTCAAGTTCTAGTAGGATGTTGTGACTGGTAGAGTTTAAACATATTCTAAGTGAGACAGTTCTCACCAGTCACAATCGATAGTGGTTACGTGATACCACAAGTTGATTCAGGTAGTTATTCTACCACTGGACGTCATCCTAATGGTTTCGAGAGTTAGGCGTTCACCAACCCTGGGTTCGATTCCTTGGTTGAATCATGAGTGCACACTGTTACATTTATATTAATAGATAATATATCTAATGAAGGTTTACAACTAGGACAATATCATAGTTTACTACATAGTGATTATTTCATAAATTCATAACAATCATATGTTTGTACTACTTCACTGAAGATTAACTTTTCAAGTAACTTGGTTATACATGACAACCTATTTAAACAGTTACCCTTTTTCACCTAACAAAATGTAATTGAAACTACTGTAATCTAATTGTTAAGAAATAAATCATTATGATTTATTTGTGTAAATTTATCTTAATTACTTATTTAGAAGTGTGAACATGTTATTAGAACTTAGAAACGAAGTTACCAACTAATCTTACTATTAAACCTACTAATCCCTAACTACCTATCTATCTACCTACCTAACTGACTATCTACTTACTTACTTATTTACTTAATATTGTATTCCCTTTCTTTTAGTAATGCAATGACATACTTCCTGATTTACATAATCTGTCTATTGATTAAAATTGAGGCCAACAAAAATACATTTGGACACATTTGTCATAGTACAGTAAAGTAAAAATTTATTACCAGTAAATTATATTGGCTAAAGTTATCTGAAATGTTTACAGGGTACAGTATGTGTATTGTATTCTACTATTGTTGGTCATCTCTCGGTTCCCTATATTAGATTAGTATTACATATTAATATGTAATTCTCATCGAAAATTTCATTTCAAGCATCTACAACACTCTAACATGTTAATACAACACACTGAATGTTAAACTTCAGCTTTAGATATTGGTTATTTATATTCGTCGTAGATTCGATCTTGGATGGGTAAAATTAGAAACCAAAAAGAAAGCAAAACAACATATATTGTTTTCAGTATGAGACTCCTTATCATTGTACACATGTGATTGCATCCGCAGATCAAGTTCAATGGCTTTTGGGTCTTGTCGTTATCGTTTAGCCATCAGCACTGATTAGTGCGATATCCACTAGTGAGATTCTGATTTCAATCAATTCGGGAGATAGCTATCACAGACGGTAATGGATTAACATAACTTTGTACTACACCACGGTGTTGACTACTGATCACATGATAGTTAATTCTAGTTGAGAGGGGGGGATAGGATCATTGAATACTAGTGATTACACTGAATTATAAGATTTGAGTTGGGATTTAGTGTTAGGATTATGATTGCGAATTCAAGTTGGTGATATGGTTCAGGGTTAAGAGCAAGGGTGACAATAGGATTTTGCAAAGCAATAATGGCTAGATTTATGCATCATTAGTGAAATCGGATTAAACTTATAGTATTGTGACTGTTCATTGAAATCTTCATCAAAGTTTCATTCAATAAAGCGCCAATTGAACAACATATATGACGTAAAGATTAGAGGTTTTAGTTTCAGATAATTCTTTAGCCCTTAACTACAGAACCCAATTACAGAAGTGAAAGGGAACGGAGTGGTATAATACAATGAATTCCATAGTAAGAGGGGGGGGTAGGAAGTATCGAAATTGTTCATTTTAAATTTGATACCGTGAATTGATCTAAATTAGACAACCCTTAAAAAAGCAGGGAGCGCTGGACAGCTGTTTTGTATTAGTATAGGATTCGTAAGCAGTACACACTCATGACCACGCCAGGAACGTAACACAGAACCTATAAGACTTTCAGGGAACATTAAGCCATTATCAACATTTAGGCGGAGTCCAGGGTTTGGTTTCCAATTCAGTAGGTCCGTGAGACAATCACTCACCACTATAGTTGATAAATCTCTTACAAACCGATTGAAGTAAGAATTCCGCAGCTGGACGCCTTCCCAATCATGCTGATGATTAGACGTTAACTAAAAGACCTGAAAGTCTTTGAATTCCATCCGTGGATGTGATCATAGGTGTACACTGACAAGGAATCTCATAATAAAAATAAATAGTTGTTTATTGTGATTCTTAGTTTTTAATGTAATCCAATTAAGACTATTCATTAAAGAATACAGGTATTAGGTTGAAATTAATCACCACTTAACTACATCAATCATTGTAGTAATCAAGAAAGGAAGTTAATAATATGAGTTGGAGTTCAATTAATGTAATTATAAATGTGGTTTCCTTTGTTATTTATTAATAATATCGTTTGTTGCTCAAAGTGGGTGTATCTTTCATGTATTTCACCAGTCATCGAGTTTCATTTATTTTAGTAAGTGTCTCTTTACCAGAACCCTTATTTTACATTTAACTGTTTACTTCACATCAACGTATATACAAACATATAATACAAGACAATAGATAACAAGTACGTGAAAACGAATTGGTTTCAGCCAAGATTATACTCAACGTTCTTGGTGTTCGACGACTATGTTGTAGGGTGTACTTTCTGATATTTTTCCGTTAATTTAGTGAGTAAGTACTGTATATCATAAAAAAACTTTAGATGCAAGGGCTAATGTTAATTTTATTTGTATTTTTCCCTCTACAGTTCGGGCTGAACTAGGTTGATATGTTCACACTATACAGTTACAGATAAAACTAGCATCGAAGTTGTTTTAGATGAGTAAATATATGTCAACAGTTTGTCCCCCAGTTCATCTATACATATTTGATGTCTTGTTACATTGTTCTTCTTTAGTGGAATAGAAAGTCAGCACTGCCTAGAATTTCCACGACAGAACTACCTCATATATACAAAGCTATGATGAAGTTTTTGTGCATAACATACACGACAGAGTTAATAATTAATTTAATTGGAGTACTTTAATCCTATAAGTGGTTCTGAATGATCTCATTATATTTGTATTCACGACAATCTCGTCCAGTTTTCTTTCTTGTAGTTTGTTATTTTCTAGCTTCAAGGTTGTTTATTCCACTTATTGATAGAATACTTACCAACAATACTAAACTTTGGTGCTACTTAAAATGTTACTACCAACTTATTTTTATTTATATGTATGTATTACTCAGATCAATGTTAGCCTTATCCATAACCCTAAACTTCTATCATATTTATAAAGGTTTCAGAAGAAAATTGTCAAACAGCCATCATTGAATAGGCCATAGGTGACTTCAGTAAATTCATTATTCATGTAAAATTCTGTACATAATTTCTAGTATTACCGTTTTTTTCATAAAAATGTTCATTTAAAATACTTGTTTCTTGGTTGACTAAAATGGGATTCATTAGTTCCATCTTTGATTAGATTACTTATGCAGTTTTCAGCCCGACCCTCCTCCTTTTTCCGGGTTCGGGACCGGTAGCAAACCTAGGGGGGCTCCAGGCGGAGTTTCAAAAACATGAACACTAGGTTTTTACCTGCAAATTACTATATTCGCAATGAATATGAGGTCCAAAAAAGTTAGGAGTGAGAACATTATCACCAATAACAATCAATGGTCGTCGCGCTATATTAAAAGTTGATGGGAATAGATATTTTAATATTGGATACCGAATGGGAGAGTAGTGCAGATGGTTAAGCGTTCAACAATCTGAAGGCTCTAGGTTCGATTCTATAGAAGAATAAGTAAGTGTCGTTAGACAGTCCCAAGCTGAGATGAAACAGTTGTCTAATTCTTCATGGTTTTCAGTGACACCCAACCAACATCAATCTGTGATGAATACAAACAACTAAAATTAATACTTGTCTCCACAAAACCATCTCAGTTGAGTTCAATAGATTTAGATTATACTGAATATTGATTACTTTGAATACAGATATTATAACCAACATGTGGAACGTGACTGAATAATGAAAACCTCTTTCTTTATTGTTGTGATTATTCTTAAGTATATATTCATTAGACACTATTAAATGTCAACATTTGTGTAGTTACAATGTACCATAGTAAATGCAGTTCAAGGTGATGTCGGTTTGTATTGTTTGTATCGTTGTAATTTATACTAATACCAAAATTACTCAGTGCTAACATGTGACATTCTGAACCTTTGATGTGTATTTGCATGACTTTAAACTAGTAGGAAACGATTGTATTTGGCCACTGAATGATAACATATACATGAATATATATTTGGTCACTATCAATCTATGCTATTCAAGCTTTCTAGTCTAACCAATAATATGTAAATGATTGTTGATTTGATATCATGTATTAATTAGAATTAGACAGCTATTGACAACCAAGAAGTACCGAACAGCTGTTTAATCTTAGTACGTGACTCTTCAGTTGTGCGCATCCAAGCCCCCACTAAGGAACGAACCTAGAACTAGCTGTCTCCATAGATAACTCTTTATCGTAAGACTAATAGCAACTAACTTTGAAGGCGATTTCCGAAGTTTTAATGACAAGACGTGATCATTGGAGTTCAAATGTGTTGGATGTGAGGTAGTTAACCACCAATGCCAATGGATAAAGTCGCACGATTGTATCGTGAATTAACCGAGTTAGAAATATCAACCATTTAAAGTCAACTAGCTCAGTCATCTATTTGTTAATCGTTTGCAAATACTCGAAGCCTAAATGTATTTGGTTAAATACCCTGTTGGGGTTGTAGACGAGCGCTTTGGAAGTCTCATACTAGAACGAATCAGCTGTTCAATACTTCCTGATTTTCAAAGTTGTCCAACTCAAATCAATTCGTGATGTCAAAATCAAATTCAACAATCTCCACAGCACTCAATTACAATGACGAATTGTGTTAGAGAGTTCCACAAAAATGTCACAGAATCTTTTAGAAACCTTGAAATTGAATAAGTTTTATACGCCTAATAAAATTCCTTGAAGTTTTGACACGATATCATTCATTTGTTCTATGCTATAACTGGATGAACTCTAACGATAATTATCAGTTTATTATGCATACTCGGTTAGCACTATAACGAACGTGATAAGCATCAAATTGGTTATTATACAGTGATTAACCGATGTAAAGTTGGATTGTGACTAACGGATGATATTCGCTTCGTCATACATGGAACTTATCTGTAGCTGGATATAACTACATCCTCGTTATAAACATGTAAACACCATAACTTAGTATCTCTGTGGAAAACGTGACGGAGTTGTTAAACAATAATGATAACCCTGGACGGTGATAATTAACAGACTGATAGCTGTAGATGTCATTACATACACAAGATTGACTTGAAATTTTCAAGAAGTTTAGTATTCAGTAAACTCACTGAAATATGTCCCATTAATCAACCAGTCAGAAGAATCATAAACAATTTCAAAGTTACTGAATTGAGGTGATTTTACGGAGATGGATAATACGTTTATTTGACTGAAACTGTCACAGACTGATTCTGTTTGAGTCCCATTGAAAACTAGATGACATTTAACAGCTGCTTCGCTGTAATGTGGGGCTGTGCACACTCTAGATTTCACAAGGTAATCTAACCCATGGTGTTGGGCTTCATGGAGAAAGCCAGATGGCATCCAGTAATCGAATCCCACTTTCATCAGTTTGTGATATAAGGAAACGATCATTCACTGCTATTGGTGACAACTGTCTAACTTCCAATCTGTCTGAACTCCCCCCTAGTCAAGACTTCTGACTATAGCTTTAAGAACATCTTGAAGTCATTTACCAGTGATTATTATAATTGGGTTAAGATGATGTTTAGTTGCACCCGAATACAGAGAACTATTCACAAGATTAGTAGATACGTTAAGAGAATATGGTTTGACGTCGCATTTAATGAGATACTTTTAGCTCAGTATTACCTGGTTACTTTCACTTCGAATGCATGTATTTCTCTCTATAGAAAATAAAATTCCTGTTAAGTATTAACTTAAAAGTCTATAAGGATGTAGTTCAGAGTATATTCTGTAACTTATTGACGTAATTCGCAACAGCTTTTAACTTAATCCCTAACAGAATACCCTTTCCATGTGTGTATCAACGAAATAAAGAGAATAAAGGTGTTCCATCATAGAATAAATGTAAACCATTGATGTAGTTTTCTGTAGTTTTACACCACAAACTGACCTTACTTGGATAACTACTGAAGTTATAAACGGATGTTTTGTCTTAACACATTTCGTCTTACACATTAACAATAACAACCTTCACAGATTAAGTTTGCAATGTTTCATGTTTCACTATAATCATTTAACAATTTGATCATCGAGATGGTTCATACTGCTTGACCATCATTCATTGTTATTGATGGTAGTTGTTAAACACTCGAATGATGTAATGAGTTCATTCTACAGTTGATTAACACATTAATTTCCAATAGTAACTTATTGATTAATCAATTCGACATTGAACTGAACAAATTGATGTGGAAACTAAGTGTAATGAAATAATAATGTGGTAGATTTTTCTCATTGAATATAGATCTGAAGTGAGATCATTCTATATCTAGTGTCAATACATTCTTCTTAATCCTGATATCACCAGTTGTTCTGAATCAGACAACCATTGATCGCTTGGAAGCACTGGACAGCTGTTTCGTCCTAGTATGGGACTCTTCAGCAGTGCTCATCCGTGACCCCACTGGATATCGAACCCAAGACCCTCTGGCTCCCCGACGAGCGCTTTACTATTGGACCACTGAGTCGGTTCGTAACGGTTGATATTTCTTATTCAGTCAATTCGTGATACGTTTGCTCGACCTCATCCATTGTCATCGGTGGGTAACTGCCTCACACCCTACACGGCTGAACTCCACCGGTCACGTCTTCACACTAGAACTTCAGGAATTACCTCAAGGAGCTAGTCACTAGTGAGCTGATATTTAGTTAAAATTGGGGGTTCGCCAATTAAAAATATCAACCGTTAGGGGCCAGCTCAGTGGTCCAGTGGTAAAGCGCTCGTCGCGGAGCCAGAGGGTCCTGGGTTCGATCCCTAACAGGGTAGTGGATGCGCACTGCTGAAGAGTCCCATACTAGGACGAAACAGCTGTCTAGTGTTTCCAGGTGATCAATGGTTGTCTGATTCACAACAATTCGTGATATCAGGATTGATAACTAACTATCTCCACATCCCCCCAATTGTAACATTCTTCTTACTTTCGTCAAATGGTCTACTTCGACATGTATGTTGTAATTTAGAATAAAATCAATTATCATACGTTTTGTACCGGTGGAATTCTAAACATGTCAGGGAATTTCATGAACTATAGTATTCATATTCATTCTATTAATCGTTAAAAAGAAAAGTACCAAACAACCAAATTAGTCAATAGTCAAACGAAAAAGGGCAATCAGCATGAATACAAATCATGTATAAAGAAGTAAGAAATAACAACAAATCGTTTAGTATTAAGTAGATAAATCATTTTGAATATAAGCACATGACAACAAATAATGTGTAGTTGTTTGTGTTTATATCCATATTTGGTTAAATAAACATCAATGATGAATATCAACTGATTAGTAACTAACTTCTGAAAGTGATTTCTCTAGTTTGAATGACAAAATGTGATCGATGGAATTCAAACATGTAGAATGTAAGACAGTTATCTACTAAATGTCAACGGAAAAGAACTTTATAAACACTCACTTATTTGACTGTGTGCCTTATAAAGGAAATCAATATACACAATTTAATGAAGTTAGGTAGATAGTTGTCCTCTTGATTAATTAGCACTGAATACTTTTCATTGTTCCAATGCAAAGTAGGTGTTCTACAACATCTTGACATGTTGATTTTTTTAGTCCTCCACGATGATGGACTGCAAGGTTCTATTCTATATATATATATATATACATATATATATATATATATATATATATATATATATATATATGAGAATTCATTACCTTACAATAGATTGTTTATTGTTGAAAATGGACTTGATTGTTTAGAGTAGTTTTAGAGTAGTCAAGTTATCCTTATTATGTTATCTATGCTCCAAGCAATTCAGTTGTGAAATCATCATCAATATGTTTTCTAGACAGTGTCATCATTTGTTCTATACTCCACATGGAAAAATATTATGAGAATTCATTATCTTACAATAGATTGTTTTTTGTTGAAAATGGACTTGATTGTTTATCATTAACATTTGTCCTGCCTAATTGTTCTCTCTTCCCACCATTATACTTGTTAGCCTCGTCATTATTGTTTATAGCATTTCTTATTGACTGGCAAATTGATTCGATAACATTACATTTATTGATTATGGGTTGAAGTGAGTGATAAATATCCGAAATTTCTCTTTGTCTTTCTTTTTTCTTGTTTCTAATATCCAATACATTAATGTCTGCCAATACGTAGTTGACTATTAGAATAAGCTTGTATCTTCCCGTTGATTTGTAATGAACTGAAACTGGTCATCCTCTATTGTTATATGAACATCCTGAGAGGATTGCCTCGATATACCGATAGTACACAAGTAATATTCAAGTTGGATTGTGACTGGCAAGTGAAATCCAGGACGCGCGTTTAGTCCTAATTGGGACTCATCTGCTGGATGTACCTGCATCCAGATGTTGATGTTCACACTGGAACTCGCACTCAGTCCGCTTCGTGCCAAACGCTACCGCGTTCACCTCTAGACTACTATGTCCAGATAGTCACATTTGTGCAACGCGCACATAGGTATTAGGGTGAACTTTTATCTTCCCGTTGATTTGTAATGGACTGAAACTGGATTGAGTTCGAATCTCATTGTGAACATCAACATTGGGATCAGGTACACCAGAAGAGGCCTAATGGACGAAACGTTCCTGGATTTCACTGCATTACAATCCAACTAAATAACTTGTATATCGTATCGAGGCAATCCTCTCAGGATGTCATAAACATAAGGATGACCAGTTTCAGTTCTACAATCAACGAAGATACAAATTCAAAGTCACTACGTATTGGCATACTTAAGTTGGTATTAGAACAAAAAAAGAAAGACAAGAAAATTCGGATATTATCATCACTTCAACCCTACAATAATGTAATGTTATCGATTGCGCATAAGAATGCTAAAACAATAATGACGAGGCTAACAAGTATAATGGTGGGAAGAGAGAACAATTAGGCAGGACAAATGTTAATGATAAACAATCAAGTCCATTTTCAACAAAAAAGCAATCTATTGTAAGTTAATGGATTCTCATAATGTTTTTCCATGTGAATTATAGAACAAATAATGACACTGTCTAGGAAACATATTGATGATTATTTCAGAAATAAATTGCTTAGAGCATAGATAACATAATAAGGACAACTTGACTACTCTAAAACTCTATTTCATTATTGCTAACCAAAATTTTCACCAAAAATCGTAGAATTAGATTTATGGCAGTGAGATTAATATTGTTGAACGCTGATTGGTCTAGTAGTTTAGATAATCAAGTGGTGACCAACTTGAAGGCCATGGATTGAATTCCTTGCCATAATTAAGGCTGAACATTGCTGAAGTGTCTCATACTAAGACGAAACAACTATCTAGCACTCTTTAGTTTTCATTGATACCAAACCAATCTCAATAATATGATGAATAAACACAATTACTTACTTACTTACTTACGCCTGTTACCCCTCTCGGAGGAGCATAGGCCACTCACCAGTATTCGCCATTCAACTCTGTCCTCACCAATCCTTTCCAGCTGTCTCCAGTTATTGTTCATCCTTTTAATGTCTGCTTCCAGTTCTCGACGCAGGGTGTTCTTTGGCCTTCCTCTTTTCCGTTTTCCAACAGGATTCCAAGTTAGTGCTTGTCTCGTGATACAGTCTGATGATTTCCGCAGTGTATGTCCTATCCATTTCTAACGTCGTTTTCTGATTTGATCTTCAGCTGGCAGTTGGTTTGTTCTTTTCCAAAGTAGGCTGTTGCTGATGGTTTTCGGCCAACAGACATTCAATATCCTACGTAGACAGTTGTTGACAAATACCTGTACTCTCCTGAGGATGTTTGTAGTAATTCTCCACGTTTCAGCTCCATACAGAAGAATTGACTTTACGTTCGAGTTGAAGAGTTCAACTTTGAGATTGGTAGACAGTTGTTTGGAGTTCCATATATTTTTCAGCTGTAGGAATGCTGCCCTTGCTTTGCCGATCCTCGCCCTTACATCTGCATCGGATCTTCCTTGTTCATCGATGATGCTCCCCAGGTATGTAAAGGTATCCACTTCTTCCAGAGTTTCACCATCAAGTTCAATTAGGTCGGTGCTCTCGGTGTTGAATTTGAGGATGTTGCTCTTTCCCTTATGTATGTGCAGGCCTATTGATGCTGAGGTTGCTGCTACGTTGGTTGTCTTTACTTGCATTTGCTGTTGTGTATGGAATAGAAGTGCTAGATCATCGGCGAAGTCCAGATCATCAAGTTGCATCCTACTTGTCCATTGAATCCCGTGCTTCTCCTCAGATGTAGAGGTTTTCATGATCCAATCAACTACTAGGAGGAAGAGGAAGGGCAAGAGCAGACAGCCTTGTCTGACACCGGTTCTTACTGAGAGTGCATTTGCCAGCTGTCCTCCATGCTGTCCTCCTTCGCTAAAAACAATTAACTACCTAAGAAGTTAAAATCATTGAGTTATTACACATTTCAAATCTCTATCTCTCACTTTCTATCTCATATTACAGTTTTATCTTTTGAATTTAAAATATCAAATATAAACAAACAATCAGACAATTACAATGCAAATCAGTTCATGTTTTTTTTTTTTTTTTATATCTCTATAGTTACATACAGATTTACATATTCTACTATCAACTTATAGACTTTGAAGAATCATTAATTATCTCTTAAATAAAGAAATCTTAATGTATTCACTTTCATTTTCCTTAGCTATATAAATGTATCTACGTAAAGTTGATAATCAAATCTAATGATAATTAGTCAAAGATGGCAACAATAGAAAGTGTAAGTTAAGTAACTGATAATCGTGAATAGATGAACATAGCAACAAATATTAGAAAAATCAATAATGCTATTCTTATTTAGACTTTTCTATAATGATAAAGACAAGAATCTTCAAAATCAGATTGAGTAAATAATAATATAGAATGTATAGAATAGATAAAACGATGAAGATAAGTTGATTGAAAGTAATAATTTTAGATTTAGATTATGTAATAAGATAAATTTTTTTTTTAAAACAAGGAAAGTATCAAAGAAGCCGATGAAAACAAGACTAAACAATGTCGTTATCAGTGAGTGAGAGCGAGACAGTGAGAGAGATTGAAATTGAAAGAAAGAATAACCTGTAAGAATTTTATGAAATGAATTAAAAAATAGAATATAATCATGATATAAATGACAATATGTGAGTAATTCAGGTTGAATCCATGGTAGGACCATAGGTTTCTCTAGATGCATTACAACGGTTTCATTAATAAATAGGTGAAGACTTACTGATTTCGGTATGATATTGTTAAGTATATCGATAACTTTAAAAAAGGGATCCGAGTTGATTACTTTATCGGTACATGTTATTTCGTCTTTCATAGATTCTGTTGTGTCTGAGAATCAGTTATCTTCATTCAGTCAATGATACACACACACACACACACATGAACATAATAATACAAACTAATAGATTAAGTATTACTTCATACTTTTATGATTTATTTTAGTGACGTATAAAATAAGTTTAGTTGCTTATATTGTAAACAATAACATGGAAAATTCAGATGTAGTTCACAAATGAAATGATTTCAGTATTCATCAAGTAGATCGATTAAGTATCCAGTAGATATCAACATTTTCATTAACTAAATGAATGATGGGACATAGTTTACTACACTCTAGAGTGTATTGTATTTGTGGTATTAATTCGGTAGTTTGATGATTAAGCTACCATGATTCCATGTACATGTGAAACATATGTGGATACTTGCAGACTATTGAAATAGGAATATCATTATACAAATAGTCGATCAGGGATTATCAAATACACTGACAACATTTTGAATGTATGTCAATAACTAAAGTATCAGACATACAACGGAAAATTAATGAAAACATTGAAAATAGCGTACGGTTATGAAATTCTCAAACAGGATTGTGCATGAAACTTGGAATAATTAGATGGATAGATACATAGGTATATATATATATATATATATATATATATATATATATATATGGATAGATAGATAGATAGATGGATAGATAGGTATATAGGTACGTGAATGACACATTTGTCCTTTGCAAACAGGATGTTAGTCGGTCTAATATTCTCAGGCAATGTAACGAGGTTCACCGGCTATTAAATTCACATGCGAAGAAGAAAGTGAAGGTAAAATAGCATTTCACGATGTTCTGCTCACAAAATGAACAGATGACTCATTAAGAAGAAACTTGAACAAGAAAACCACATGTATAGGGCAATATACAAACTTCCTTAGCTTTGTACCTATAGAATATAAAAGGAGTCTATTGAAAACCTTGCATTATAGAATAATAACGATATGCTTTTCTGATGCGGTTGACGAAGAAACAGAAGCATTGCATAAAACCCTCAGGGAGAATGGCTTCTCTATAAAGTTTATAAATAAACATGCTATCTTGAAAAAAAATAGAAAGGAGTTTCAGACCGTAGATAGAAAGCCGCTTTTAATGAGACTAGCATTCTAAGGGGACGCGCCCAGCGAAACGCTAACGTCGGGGTTACGCAGCACCATTCGGAGAACTTTTAACACTGGAAAACTACATCTGGTGTTTTCCACCAGCCCCATGGGGATACCGAGGATAAAGGATAAATTACCTAAGCTTGTTAATTCATTTTGTATCTATCAGTTCAACTGCTCCTGTGGAGCATGTTACATTGGCAGATGCTCAAGGAATTTACTCCTCCGTGCTCAGGAGCACCTTCCGGTCTGGTTGACCAAAGGAGTTGTCAGAAGCATCGACAGTGCAATACTACCTCACCTAATTCAAACAGGTCATGTGGCGAGCATAAATCAGTCATCCACAATCATATTCTGTGTAAACAGTTATCTGCCAACATCAGTTAGACTCAAAATCCTTAAAACGACAGAGGCGATAGCTATACGAATCAAGAAGCCAGACCTGTGCATACAGAAGAAGTACGTTCAACCTCTTCTCCTGCCATGGCCGACTGAAGATCCATTAAACCACTCTCCACCTTAATCATACGACGATTTGATTTGATTAATGCAAATGTATTCTCCCTGTGAATGTGCATTTCTATAATTTATGTCTATCCTATCCAAATATTACTGTCTTTATTCACAATTATGCATATTATTATTATTATTATTATTATTATTATTATTATTATTATTATTATTATTAATGAATAAGGTACACAGAATGAATTTGAATATCACTCAATCTCCTCTCCTAACTTTATTGACTTGGTAACATTTTAAGATCAAACAAATGAGCTGATTGTAATTATGTCTATTATTGTTATTGTTACTATTTGATGAATTGTGATTATCGTTCACTCCATTTTATAAACTCTTACCCATTCGATTTCATTCTAAATGGGATTCAGGCGTTGTCTACAAACACTTGATCTAATCGTATTTCGCTACCACCCCATCTCTATGTCACCCATGCATACAGAGATACCTATCCATAAATATTTGATTAAGAATAATCTTGTTTATCTCAATTGTCCTTTACGGTTTCACAAGTTACATGATGATGATTATTTCAACACTAACATTCGTAGTTTTGTAAGTAACGCGTAAAGGAGAAAAACTTCATATCCAATTATCCCATGATATCTAAATGATGTTGCCTATCTGCCTTCAAACTTGCTATTTTTGTGACTAATAATTTTCGAACTAATAAATATAGAACCTACTGATGAGTATTTATCGAAAAGAAGACTATTCTTCGTTCTAACGTCTTTGTATTCAAAGAGAATCTGTTAATTTATAGATGTCCACTTCGTTGAAGATTAAGACATTCATCAATATCTAATAATTTTTGTTAAAGTACATTGTCTGAAAATTTTTCATGAATAGGTATCATATTTCATGTTTACTTAGCTTAGTTTATCGTTGCATAACAAATTTCAGAAAATGCAAATAAAGTAGATCAGTGCCATTTTCACTGTTTACTTGTATTGCAATATAGTCACCATAGAATGATTCAATGTATTATATTACTATGTGAAATTACATATATTCACTTGGTTTTTTTATTGGCTATTTATTATATTCATTGATCATTGAGTTCTAAGAAATGTGATATACATCCATATTGTTATAATGCTGTTAATCGAATTATATTTATCACTTGTCAGCAAGGATGTATTTACAATGTTAATAGAGTGAAAGAAGGTAAAGAAATGATATATCTTAATGGATTCCAACCTAAATTACACAATTTACTGGAGTTTCGATTGTGCTTCACGGACAACAGTTATCTCTTCATAACAGAGTATGTTGACAATGTCGATTTATCATAGTGTAATGATTACTAGGATATTTTTCTAATTCTCTATGGTGCTAATCAAATTAGTTTTGATTAAATTAAAATGTAATCATTAGTACTTTATTCTGATGAATACTGAAGAAAGTGAAATTTCAATGAAATAAAGTTTGTTTTCATATCCCTCCCCCCCACATAAGTCTTTTATTCCAATGTGTCTAGCATAGTGAATTGAGGTGGTTTGTGAAGATTAACATTAAGTTTTAATCAGTTGAGTTAGTCACAGATTGATGTTGCTAGATTATTATTAAAATTCATGGAGGCACTGGATATCTGCTTTATCCAATATAGGACTCCACAGCAGTGGATTGTCTAAATTCTACCACAGAAATCCCAAGTTGGCGAACAACAGATCCTCTGCACCAATCGACTGGTATCCAATCATAGAATTTCTACATTCAGTAATTTGTGATATAGATCAACAATCATCCATTGTTATCGATGATAAGTGTCTCACTATTGATAACTCTGAACTCTATCAATCACGACTTCTTACTAGAGTTTCAGTAACATCGTGAAGTTAGTCACTAATGAGTTAATTATTTGAAATTGATTTGAGATGATTCATGGAGATACGTATTAAGTTTTAATTGGTTGAATTTATCACTGATTATTGTTTGTATAGTACCATTGAAAATCAGAACGGAATCTAGGGTATACACCTGTAGCGGTAAATAATCCCCAAAATAAATAATTGCATAGGCTCTTGACATTAATGCTGACCATGTTTGTTTTAGCGGACACGACTAGTTGAATGCGCGCGGTCACTCATTACAACCAGATCACGACTCGAACCACCGTGGGTAGCATCTCTCTCTAGTTTGCCAGCCTAGACATTACTATCCCATTAAAGCTCTGTATACGAACAAATATAATTTCTCTTCAAGCCTTCAGTGCCTTCTGATTTCTCATTCTTAAGAGTGGGTCCATTCGACAGAAGTGGCTTTAGTTATACGACAAGTGTAACATAGTCATATACCCGAGTACACTTCACACTGCTAAGGAATATCATCCTCAAAGCATACAGCACATATTACATAATCTAACTGCTGTTTTATTACAATCTCTTATTGATTTTTGATTGATATCTTCCTTTTTTTTGTTTCTTTTTTAACATAAATTTCAAAATTTTCTTTAAATTAACAAAAAAAAGTGAAGAAAAAATAGCAAAGTTTTCTTCACAATTGAACATCAACACAATAACACTCTATTTTATGTTCATTTAAACAAAACAAAAGAAAATTTTTATTTTATTTCCATATAAGAAAAAAACAAAAACAATTTAAAATGAAGAAAAAAAATCAACTACAATTCAATTAATTGAATTTTGTATATAAAAAAAACAAGAAAAAAAAGGAATAGAAACGAAGCAAAACAAAAGAAAATTATTATTATTATTATTTAAGTGTTTTACATTCAATTTGCTCCTTTTTATTTTAAAGTTCAATTTTGTTTTCTTTTCTAGTAGTTGTTCAATGTTCAATATTTTGTTGAATATTCAATTTTCATTTTTTTTGTAGGATAGAAATGCTACTAATTTTCAAAGTACAACAAATAATAATAATAAAGTGATTCAAGGTAGATTGAATTAAGGTAAGATTAAGAGTAGGATAGTGAAAGAAAAAGAATGTAAAAGGATATTTGTAGGGTTATTTTGAATTTAGTGCTTGTCAGTAAGGTATATCTAAGATGTTTGAGGAGACTCATGCCACTCTACTCAGCAGATTCTATTCTGAGTTATTAAGTTTCACAGTCTATGACGGACTCTCCTCATAGTAGGATTAAGATGTATGAATTGGTTGAACACTGTTTTGTGATTAGTGTAATGTTTTAAAGCCTTTTATATTGCTGATCGAATTCTGTCGATCTAGTTATGATATGAAGATTAGTCTAAGTGACGTGATATTACTGGCATTATGTAGAGATGAAAGGTTATTTTTTTATGTCAAGTCACTTAAACTGGTGATCACATTACAACTAAGTCGATAAAATCTGATTACCACTATAAAAGACTTGAAAACATCATATTGGTCACTACACAGTAATCAATTGATGTTGGGGAAAGGTGTGCTTAAATTATTTAATAGATTATTAAATGATTGGTAAACTTTGATTGTTGTTTGCCATACATTATTCTTATCTGAAAACTGTTTAAAATGGACAGCTGTTTCAACCTAACATAGGACATCTAAGCAGTGTAAACACTCAAATACACTTAGAAATTGAACGTAAGACATCCAGGTCTTTCAACGAACACTTGAGAATAAGCACCATTGAGCTAAGTGATTAGTGGTAGTGTCCCAACGTCAATAAATTTGTGGTGTCGCTTCAAGGTCAGTAGATGCCATTTATGATAATTGCTTCACTCCTGCCATAGTAATCCTGATGGTTAGACGGTCACCGTAAAATATGAGTGTCATGTCCTTGATCTTCTGGTGTTTCCATTGGTACATACTACTGAAGACAGAACTGTGAATTAGTAGGATGAATTTGTATATTCCCATTGATTTGTTATAGACTGAAGCTGGTCAGTCTCTTTTACTATATATGCATCCTGAGTTGATTACCTTAATATAGAGATTATTAACAAGTATCATTTAATTTGGATTATGACTGGCAAGTGGAATCCAGGACGCGCGTTTCGTCCTATTTGGGACTCGTCGGCTGAATGTATCTGCATCCCAATGTTGATGTTCACAGTAGGAATCGCCAATTGCACAAGTATGACTGTCAAAACTCAGTAGTCTAGTGGTGAACGCGGTGGCATTTGACACGAAACGGACTGAGTTCGAATCCCAGCGTGAACATCACCATTGGGATGCAGGTACATCCAGCCGATGAGTCCCAAATGGGACGAAACGCGCGTCCTGGATTTCACTTGCCAGTCACAATTCAACTTAAATGAGACCAATGAATTGTTTTTATTTTTCGATGATTGTTTAACCCTTATCAATTCGTCATATTGAACTCATTTTAATTTAAATTAGACAAGCTAGTTGTTACACAAACTCAATAGTTTAATGGATAAACTGTTGATATTTAAAGTAATAGTCACATTTCATCGGTATAATTACTATTACTTACAATACTTGTACTACTACTACCACTACTACTACTACTACTACTTCTACTACTACTACTACTACTACTAGTACTACTACTACTACTACTACTACTACTACTACTACTACTACTAATAATAATAATAATAATAATAATAATAATAATAATAATAATAATGAGTTTAACGCAAAGGTTATGTCAAATATATGACATATTCTTTGTGTAAACAATACTCAGGCTTCACATCATGGATAGCCAATTAGGAAGCATATGTTACTTTTTCGTTGTCGAAGATACATTTAATTTCATTGATAATGTTAACATCATTGGAATGCGCGTGTTCCCCCTTGAGGTAAGCTTATTGTTCAAACACGTACCATTGACAGAAACGATATTCTATATGTGCGATTATATTCATTTGCATGATATAGATGTTGGTTTGCCAAATAATCACTTGACACAACTATTGTTACAATGAACTTTAAACGTTAAACTCATTAGTAATAACGAGCAATATCGGCGAATAGATGGGATCACAATGGGATCTCCTTTAAGCCCACTCCTAAAATATATCGTTTATGTCTAGACTTGAGACCAGTCAACGGAATTTCGTCGCCAAACAATCCGACGTTCATCGAAAGTGACGAGAATGTTTACACAATATATTCCTTCACTACCTGTCATCTATCCCTAGAATCAGTAATTGAAAATGAATCAAATTCATCAATCGTATTTCTTGATGAACTTTTCACAAACGGAAGTGACTGCAAGCTAACATTCATCTACAGAGCACAAACATGGTATAGCTAGCAAACCAATATTGACTACTTGGTACCACTGAGTAGGAAGAGGAATTACATTCACTAATCATGCCATCGTATAAGAAAAAAATGTGTGGCGATGAATGTTTTGATGAAGAAGTTGAATTTATAAGTAAAACAAAAATAAATATCCAACACATTTTATAGATAAGAATATGAAAGAATAAAGAATAAAACGTCCATCAGTTTGTCACCAAACAAATGGATCATTTCTGAATTTACAATTTGAAAGGTGTAGCAGCCGATGATACCCCTTGACATCTTGTTTAATATATTGTACTTTTCTTTGCAGCATATACACCGAATGTGTGATTAAACTCAACTTATAAGTTGATAACCTTCTACGCTTGTCATGATTCTTTGCTTGTTTGATATGCATTCAGTTCAAATATAATTTTCATAAACACATAGCTACTGACTTCCAATGTATACACTTATCCTATAAATTGTGAATGTGTCAATGTGATGACATGGTGATTTATTGACAATTCTAACTTAACCGACTGCCATCGTAATTCAATCTAAACAAAAAATAACGAATCATATTTCGAGCGCTTAATCGAAGACGTAGCTTATAACTTATCTATAATCATAACGCTAACTTCAGTCGATCCTGTCCTACAATGGAACCAAATTTCCAACATATTTATGTACCGTTTGTCAACACTAATCAATAGAACGTCTTATGCTGTTATACAACGCCTAACTTTCACAGGCAGGAAATTACTTTCCCTATCTTGAAAAGATAAACTCTCACATTTTATCACCTCTGTGTACACTTATAAGTTCACCTGTTTCTGTAGAGCAAGGTACATTGTCAGTAGCCAGAACTCACTTTCGGCACGAATATAAGAACACATCCTAGCTTAGTTCTATAAGGGTGAAAGAAAAAAATCAGTTAAATGTACTGTCGTTAAACATGTAATTGATTATGATTACTCAGCTAACCCATTCAAGATCTCTACATTCTCAACTACTTAAAATAGCAAAAGTCTTGACTATTCATAATATGAAGCCTGAACTTTAAGTAGTATATTTTATCTTCTACATCACTTTAGCCTTAAACTTATTTCGAATGTTATTATCATTATCATTAATATAAGTAGTATAATTAGTTTTAGTAGTAAATATTTTAACAAAATATTTCTCTCTCCATTCTTTATTTATGTGATAATTTATTTCTCCCACACATACAAACACACACACACCTCTACTTCATTCAAAAGTACTTTCAACATAATCGTATACCTCATTCTAAACCGTCAACTGAACTCATCTACAAAAGAAGATTATAAACATTATTATTATTATTATTATTATTATTATTATTACTATTAGTATTAGTATTATTATGTAACCATTGATGAATATTGGAGTAATTGTTCAACATTCAATAGTTCAATGGATTGAATCACTTCTTTTTCTATTATTATCATTCAATCAAAGTACCATAAATTCACTTATTAAATTAATTAAAATATTAAAACAGGTCATTAGATGAGTTCATTTTTGTTTTTTATTTTTAAGTGGGAAATTAAAAAGAAAAAAAAATTGTTTGAGTGTTGTTATGTGTAATTGTTTGTTTCTGTGAAAAATGTTAGGGACTAAATTGAAAGTCAATGCCAATATCACGACTTGATCTGAATCAGAAAACCAGTGATCACCTGGAAGCACTGGACAGCTGCTTCGTCCTAGTATGGGACTCTTCAGCAGTGCGTATCCACGACCCCGTCGGGGATCGAACCCAGGACCATACTAGGATGAAACAGCTGTCCAGTGGTTCCAGGTGATCAATGGTTGTCTGATTCAGATCAATTCGTGATATTAGCATTTACAAATTAACTATCGCCATATCAACCTCTTTAATAGTAACTAAATTGAAAGTGTATGAAAGTGAAATTCAAAATTATCATTAATAACTAATTTACTTTAGTTCAATTGAGATAGTTATTTTTGTGGAGATTGATGTCTAAATTGGTTGAATATAGTTACAGATTGACAGACTGGTAGAGTATGATTGAAAATTCAAGGAGACAATGGATAGCTGTTTTTACCCAATATGGGACTTCCGCAGTAGTGAATCGTCTAGATACCATCACAAAAGCCCCCAAATTGGTGAACAACAAATCCTCTGGACCACTGGACCAGTGTTCAATGATAGGATTTTCACTTTCATTAATTTGTGATATAGACCAACAATCATCCAATGTTATTGATGATAAGTGTCTCACTGTTGATAACTCTGAACTCCTATCAATCACGACTTCTTACTAGAGTTTCAGTAATATCGTGAAGTTAATCACTAATGAGTTAATAATTTGAAATCGACTTAAGATGGTGTATAGAAATTAGGTATTAAGTCAAATATTCATACAAAATACTCGGGTATTTCTAGTTTTCTGTGAAAATGAAATCATCATTGTAGCTCATTTAATCATCAAGTAGGGGCTTTAAGTGGTTGTTTAATCGAAATACTCTTACCTTCAAGAATTTGGAAAGTTCTGATGAACTGGTGATTAACGCGAAGAGTTTTCAGCTCACTCAGGGCTTCTGAAAGCATCGTCGAAGTTCCTCGAAGCCATTCCAGCGATTACAGAAAGAATTTTCGCAATTATTACATTATTCGAGTTAAATAACATTAGCAGTCAAATACACTGACCTACTTAATCTACACAGTAACGTTTACTAGCTACAATACAATTTTGAAAATACTTGAGAACTGGTGGTTTATTGAGACAATGCTTTTAAGACACTATATGGAATATAGAGATTGGTCAATTGTAGTACTAAACACTCACAATAGTAAGATGATATTACTCAACTTATAAATGCATTGTACTTAGTAGTAGAATCCGGGAATGAGCACAACCTCAGACAGAGGTACCTGGATTACAATATTAATGTACATAAAAACTTCTGTTATACAGAGGGATTCAAGAAGAATAATTAACTTTCAGAAGTGTCTTTTAGAATGATCCTTTCAATTGTTTTAGTTGTGTGTAAAGTAAACATTTCATTTCTACTGTTATACTGTTCCCTTCCCCTTTAATCTATTGACTAGTTAAGTATGTCATTTTCCATTTGTAAACTTATTTAATTGTGTACACGTTATTTTAGTTACCTATCATTATCGTCCTTAACATGTATCAATATCTAGTTGGTTCATCGGTTGTGTTCTTCCTATTCAGTGTGGGATGAATTAGGCATGAGGGTGTTACGTTACGGCACCGTTTAGACTGTTGTATTTGTGATTGATCCATGTAACTTGGTGTGTACAAGGTTATATCTAGCAAGTGATCATGCCATCTACCATAACAGTTTGGCAATATACACAACTTTTAACACTCGACGCATATCAGTGTAAGTATCAATGCTGATATTCTGAGAAATGCATTTAACAAATTCCAAATGCGATGAAACAAACATGATAACTCCCACCAATAGACACAAATCATCTGTATTGTACAAACATGTAACGTAAAGTTTTCATTATATTTCACTTTAAATGGCTTAGATCTGAAGGAAAAGTACAATGATAATAAAACTAATAAAAATAATGCGATACATAACAAATTTATCTATTCAGCTCAAAGAAATTACTAATTTTTTACAATCTTTGGAAGCTTTCAATTATGTATGTTGTAATTCATGAAGACAGTTCTTCTCTATGGAGCTGAAACGTGGAGAACTACTGCAAACATCCTCAGGAGGGTACAGGTATTTATAAATAACTGTCTACACAGAGTATTGAATGTCTGTTGGTCGGAAACCATCAACAACAGCCTACTATGGAACAGAACGGACCAACTTCCAGCTGAAGAGGAAATCAGGAAACGACGTTGGAAATGGATAGGACATACATTGCACAAATCATCAGACTGCATCACGAGACAAGCACTAACTTGGAATCCTGTTGGACAACGGAAAAGAGGAAGGCCAAATAACACCCTGCGTCGAGAACTGGAAGTAGATAATAAAAGGATGAACAGTAACTGGAAACAGCTGGAAAGGATTGCTCAGTACAGAGTTGAATGGAGAATATTGGTGATCGGCCTATGCTCCTCCGAGAGGGGTAACAGGGGTAAAAAAAATTCATACAGATAATAACTTATATAACATACAATACTAAACAAACATTGACATGGAATTTAGTCAGTTACCGTTTCTAGTTGGATCATTTTTTTATGTTGCATAATCTATACGAGTACATTGATTGATCACTTAATATGGCGATTGTTATCATAGTTTCTTTTATCAATGAGTTCTCATCAAATTCTAATTGCTTAATATGGTCAGCAGACTAAACAGAGGGTGCGGGGGGATAGGTTTTTTATACTAACCAGTTAAATACACCAGTATTCTAATATTAATGTTCACATGAAGACTTTAACTAAGTTCATTAGTGCTAAATTGAGTTACAGCCTCTAGATGACTACATTTGTGTAACTGAGTATATACATAATTTAAATTTATTTATTACCTTTGTATTAATCCTGTTAGGAACTGAATTCGGTCAGTTACTGCTGCTATCTGTACATCATCAGTTGATACAACTCGAGTTTATTGTGGTTGAAAAGTGAGATCAAGGAAGTGCGTTTCGTTCTATTTCGTACTCATACGAATGTATCAACAGAGACTAATCAATTACAGTTATTAACGATTTCAACTGAATTCCGCAAACATCAATCAAAATTGTTAACAATCCAATAAAATCACATCATTCTGAATGCCAATTGAGATAATAATATTGAATCTCCCTCTAATTGTGTGCTAGCACCACATACCATGTTATCACACTCATTAGTTCACATGGATGACTATATACAAACACTAAATCAATAAAAAAAACTCAAATAATGCTAGAGAATAGTAGGATGAATTTGTATATTCCCATTGATTTGTTATAGACTGAAGTTGGTCAGTCACTGTTGCTATATGTGCATCCTGAGCGGGTTGCCTCGATATAGCGAATATTCACAAGTATCATTTAATTTGGATTATGACTGACCAGCTTTCAGTCTATAACAAATCAATGGGAATATACAAATTCATTCTACTACCGATTCGCCCATTGCACAAACATGACTGTCTGGACTCAGTAGTCTAGTGGTATACGTGGTGGCGTTTGACACGAAACGGACTGAGTTAGAATCCCACTGTCAACATCAACATTGGGATGCAGGTATATCCAGCCGATGAGTCCCAAATAGGACGAAACGCGCGTCCTGGATTCCACTTGCCAGTCATAATCCAAATTAAATGCTAGAGAATGTTTAGAGGCTCAACATTTTCACCAATCTGTTCTGAAGAGATATACCAGTGTAGACAATATTTATTAATTTATACTGAAATGTAAAATGAATCATTTAATCAGATATAGAATGAACAAGTCAATCAAGCTTAACGACATATCTCGCTTTTAAGTCAGTTATCCATGTACAACGTTGAACCTACGACATATGAGTATAAATCCAAGTTACCATATTGTATTAAAGGACGAGATTAAATGTATAAGATCATCATGTAAGAATAAAATAAACGTATGTACGAAAGAATAATGGAACTTAAGATATAGAAAAACATGAATAATGAATATACTTGGGCTACTGTGATCGATTCCCAGCCATATCACCTAAGGCTTCCAGTCACTGATCATAATTATCACTCAGACTTTAATCAGGTAGTCTGCATGCACTAATATGGCTTTGACAAACAGTGAGAGACATCAAGAACTTATGCTATGTTTAGGGTTGCCTGCCATTAGCTCCTTTCCATCCAACTCTACGCCAGCCATTTTAAAACTGTGATAAGTCGGTGGTTATACACAAGCAACACATGTCCTCACCATTTTAGTCAATAAAAGTTTAAAATCTCAGTCAATTAATTGGTCAACATTTCCTAATACTCTGCATCAAACATCGAAATTGCTTATTTGTTTACTTGAAGATATGTGAGCGATATTGTAAAGACTTCTATTGTCAAAGAGTTGAAGCATATACATATCTTTCAATTTTGTAGGCCATGATTTGTATCAAGAGGTTAACATAGAGCAAACTGCTACTGCTGCTCAATACACACGACCTACCGTCTGTCACCAAAAAGTGGCTTTTATTCAAGGGATGAATTAATAAAATAGATATTCACAATTACAACGAAATTTCTTTTAATCAAATAATGATAAGCGCCTTAAAAAGATTGTTCAATTTTGATTTTAAATCATTTACCAGGTACAGATTTACCCATTTTACACAATAATCAATTATTCAAATGACTGAAGTTCGAAACTGGCGCATAATATCTGGAAATTGAGCACCTTATGAAATGAGCCAACATCTCACACATACACATACAATCAAATATTCAATTTTCAACAAATTATTTCATAATTTAAACAATCATAAAGATAATCATCATTGAATAGACAATGAAATCTTGATTCTATACGAAAAATCATATTCAATCATCAATCTAAATTTGTTTAAATTGTACGTATGTTTCTGTATGATATACAATGACAGTGTTCATCACCGACTTATCTGATGACATAATAATAATAATAATAATAATAATAATAATAATAATAATAATAATAATAATAATAATAATAATAGCATATTGATCCATTGAATAGATCATATTTTTCAGTACGTAATTCAAAATGTAATTTACAATCAACTTATGATGTAGGAATAACTAATTAAGGCAGATAAGTGAAATTAGATTTTATCATGGTAACAGGATGTGAATGTCTATACGTAAGTAGTATGTGAAGGTGTATACGTATGGGTTGATGAACTGTGCGGTAGATACACATAAATATAAATAAATGTTTTTCATAAAATCATTGAGAATGTTAAATACAGTCTAAAAATCATTCTATTTTGGACACCGTATTATCAAATATGTAGTCAAATTTATACAATACTACTACTACTACTACTACTACTACTACTACTACTACTACTACTACTACTACTACTACTACTACTACTACTACTACTACTACTACTACTACTACTACTACTACTACTACTACTACTACTACTACTACTACTACTACTACTACTACTACTACTACTACTACTACTACTACTACTAAATATATTCATAACAAAGGTGTTATGTATGGGGAAAGATATCGAAATCACAATCTACAGAATCTATTCTTCAAGATATCGGGACCCCTACTCCTACAGTGCTTTTGTTGAAGATTTAGTAACTACACTACTCGTGTTGCTTAAGTTGTAAACTCTTTATAGACCTATAAACTGTTGTCATATTCGTTTTTCACTTCCTTTTCGTCCTACTTATGACTTCCTTAAACTGATTTCTGTAAACATTTCCACTAGTTCAATCCTCAGTGTATTTTGCATTTTCTATCACTGTTTTGCCCAGAAAATAATGTATAAAAACCATTGATTACCATTGAATAAACGACTTGGTCTCAGCTAACATCCATTAGTGATTGCTGTCTTTATCCATATCTCTGAGGTAGGCTTTAGTTGCTCAGGCATATTGTCAATCAATCACTGTTTCCTAAGTCTATTAGTTGACATTCATAATACAAGTTCCCTTGGCTTAGCCTCCTCCAGGCAATCACTAACAAGGTCATTATAAAAAGATTGTAATTATTCACAACACTTTCAATGTTTAATAAATATGATCCATCTAGAAATATTGGTCATTGAGATCTCTTACAAACGTTATCTGTTTGTGTATAATCAGATAATGATTCCTCTTATTTCGATGGTTTCTCATTAGCTGTATACAACCTGGAATAATTTGACGTCAAGTTTACCGAACTTATGAGAATGAAACTGGTTGTTACTTTCAATAACATAAACATGGTACAGATTTAGACAAAAATAAAATGTTGGTTAGAATATCGACATTGCAAAAGAACATGTCAGAAATAGTTAACAAAATAGTTGTTAGAGGAGTTTGAGTGATTATATAACACGAAAATGAAAAAAAACAACAAACAGTTGATAACACTTGAGAATAAATTAAGCCCAGTAGCTGCTGTTGTTCCTGATGTGGTGGTCAGACTTGCCTATTGTGATGAACTAATCAGGTTATAGTGGCTGAAACATTCTTCCCCTATGGTCCTACCATACTAGCAGTAAGAGTAAAAGCAGAAGGCCTAAGTTCCAGGGACTAAATCGTACTATGTGACTGTATTAAGGCATTTCGTTCCAAACAACTAGGATGACAGTAACACTGCCTTCCCATAAACAAAGAGTGGGTTTAGAAAAGATTAGCCCTTAGAATGTACACCTCACCTTACTCCATAGATTTCCGCCTTCGGTGACAAGGCCTTAACAAGTAAGGAGTTAACTCACCAAAACCCACTTATAACCAGGCTCAGTCAATTATCTCTTCTGCACTGGGGTCACACAGTCAAGTCGTCAAGACCTAATTCTTTTCCAGGAATATCGAGAACCGTTCTATGATTTGGGGCAACCAAGAAGTGGTTACCGCCTTAATACATTTAACAGCACTGAAGATTATCGACGTGAATTAAGTTTAGTTACTAAAATTAAAATGTGATATGATATAATTGAATGAATTAGACTCAACAATATAAACTGTGATGTAATGAATTGAATCTGATTCGAAGAAGAGGTCGTATGCAATTAGCAGGAAACCACCTGAAATCGAATGAATTATCTGCACAGATAGTTGTTCTTGCTCTGTTCGAAATTTAAATGAGTACATTGATCGTCCTCTGAATAGTGACAACTGTTATATTTTCCTGATCGAATTGTTCAGTATGATCATTAGTCTACGTGATTCAAATTGAACATAGTACCTGACACTTTAACAAATGAATGAACAAGTATCTCTATTCATTTTTAAGTTGGATCGTCCTACTTGAGACTCGTCGGCTGGATGTACCAGCATCCTAATGCTGATGTTCTAACTAGGGATTCTAACTCAGTCCGCTTTCGTGCCAAACGCCACCACGTTCACCACTAGACTACTGTGTCCAGACAGTCACACTTATACAACGGGTACATAGGTATTAAGATAAATTTGTATCTTCCCGTTGATTTGCTATGAACTGAAACTGGTCAGTCATCCTAATTACATATAAACTTATTGCATAAGTGTGACTATTTGGACTCAGTAGTCTAGTGGTGAAGTGCAGTGGCGTTTACTACGAAAGCGGACTGAGTTAGAGTCCCAGTGTGAACATCAATATTGAGATACTGGTACATTCAGCTGACGAGTTCCAAATAAGAAGAAAAACGCGAGTCCTTGATTCCGCTTACCAATCACAATCCAACTCAAACAATGCTTGCGAATTATCGCTAAGTCGATGCGATCCTCTTAGGATGCACAGAGACTGACCAGTTTCAAGTGCATAGCAAATCAACGAGAAAATACAAATTCATCGTAGTCTCCATTCATGTTTTGGTTTGGATCAGACTAAGTCCGCATGTATTTCAATTCTATCACACATTCAGGTTCGTTGATAGCATACCAATAAGTTTTCCCCTTTGGATTCATTCACACTTCCAACATAAAGAAGCTATATGAATTGTAGCCAAGGACTCTAGTCTCTATGTACATAAATAAATGTACGATACGCCTATCCTTTGAATAGATAAATAAGACACAATAAACAATTACATGAATTCTCTTGTTATTTATTTTTAATAATCTAGATTTATACATTCACTATCACCTATTATACCTACTTTTATTTATGTTAGTCAAAATGCTTCTTGAAGTTAGCGCCGTTGTTTAATGTCAATCAGTTCTAATCATTTATTGTAGAAGATGGTGTATATATGCATCGGTTCAAGTTTACGAAATGAAGACGATTGTAGATTTGCATTATGTGATAATTTAATCAACTTCTATTAGTTCCTTTGAATTTTACCCTGCAGTAATTAAGGTCGACTCTAAGAAGATAAAACTTCATTTTGGCTTTCAGATTTCTGTCGCTGATTTAACACATTAGTAATACGCAGCTAACACATTCAAAACTATGCATCGATAAATTGTCTTCTGAGCACTGACGCCGAGTTTCCTGGTTGATAGGAACATTCGCAGTCTAATTTCTCATTTAAATGCTGGGATAAATACCTATATACACCAATTGAACTAGAGATTAATCTGTTTACAATTAAATCTCTCCTTGTTCTAATATTCTAATTGTTTCTCATTTCTATCACCGTGTCATTAGTAGTAACGCGCATCTCAGGCTTCCTGAAACCGTAGTCTAAACTATATGTTCGAGCCTGGAATGTTTGGGACGCACACGATAACTGAGATTTGTGGTCGAAGACATGGTTCGAATTGCTGATAGAGGCACCGATTCATTCATTCACTATCTTCTTCTAGATCGCAAGCCTCATGTGAAAATAGAGCCCCTTATTAATTTATCTAGACCCACTTTAGTCAACTACATGTGTTAGTAGTAATTCCTACATAGCTTTATTAGATGAAGCAGATGTATTGATATATACAAAATGATATGACAAAACTAAGTAACTTAAGTTGAGGTCTCACAACCGAGAGTCATATATCAGATCATGGATGTCCTCGAAACCACCAAGATGACAAATCAGTTGATTCAGTTGTGAATCTTCATCGAATGAGAGGATTACAATATGTATTATATTTGCAAGACAACCATCTACCCCGATGTACAAGGCCAATCTGGTGTAGAAGTAGGATCGGAGGAAGCTAGGGATAGCTTGATCAAAACATACTATCGAGTGATTAAGTTGGTCTAAGCCATTTTGGTAGATGCGAATTACCTAATTGGCATCCAACTAGTGACTATCGTAATCGTGGGTTAGAGATTTAGAGTAGCATGGCTTAGAACTGGTAAAAGTGAGGCAGGTGTATTCAGTGTTACAATTCCATTGAATCTCGACCTTAAAATAATATGCCTTCCTTTCAATGAATTACAGCATACTTTTATAATCATAATCTCATTACTACATTTTGTGATACTACTACTGATGCAAATAATACTTAATTACTAATCTTGCTGAGCTAACCGGATGTTGTAACGTGAACCAATGTACATATGTGCTAAGTTCAACACTGTGCATGACAAAGCTAACGAATCACTCTCAAATTATACCAACCGATCAATCAAGAACAGCGCAGAACTTGAAACACACATATCTGTAACATATATGATCAAGTAATAGTAACCTATGAATATCATCTAACATTAAGGACTGTTTCACAATCATATACTAAAACGTAGTGAACTACTGTATAGTATACTGGCTTTTTTGATTTCCGGATGAACATCTCACATACAGCGCAGGTGACATAAGCTAGTGAAAGCCAGTTGCTTTGTATCCATGCCAAGATTATATCACATAGAACACATATGGGTTGATCTGACTTCTTAATAAGTGATCGACCAACTCAACTACTTTACTCGCTATCTTTAATTCAGGCGATGATACAGACCTGTCCTAAAATAACAGTTTGTATTTAGAGGAAAGGGGGTGGGGAAACGCACCACATACTTGAACAGTTTTTCTAAGCAATTACACGACTGTGTATCATGTCAGTATCTTTATCAAACAAGACTATATAACCTACGTATTTTAAGCAAATAAGAAGAATTTATGGTACATTAGTTCCTGAGAATTCAGAAACGGACAGCATTATTTCCACTAGTGGGTCCATGATGAATCCAGGCAGAAATAGGGACTACAGACAGGCTCAATGTACATTACTTAAGGTAGTGAATTCAGATGACAACTAGCTATAAGCTCTAGCATAATCAATGTATTTTTTTCAGTAGTTTTGCGACTTTCAGTAACTATAGTCCTCTTCAACTAAAGCACTAAGGAAATCAATGAGGACAACTAGGAATACAACAGAAAAATGATTGATAATAGAAGAAAATATTGAAAAAAGAACAAGATAATGGCTATCCGTTGTAGACATATAAAACGTTATTTAATCAATCTACAATTAACGTATGTAAATCCTAAACAAATCGTTTAGATATTATCCTTTAGAGAGGTGTTTTTCACTAGGAGTAAAATCTAGAAATTGCCAGCTGGAAGTATCCAACGTATCAAAGTGTCAAAATGATACGTGAACTCGGTAACATTCACAACAAACGTTTAACATGTTTGCAACTCATCTGACGAGTTCAGATATCTGGCAATTTATTCAATAAAAATGGGTATTAAGGCATTACTAATTATTGGCATTATTCTATCGTTGTTATCATATACAAGTTCTTATAATTAATAGTAGAATTCCAATTGTATACATTTCATTCTACTTGAGACTCGTCAATTGCATAAGCCTACTAAATCCTAGTCTCAGTCAGTTACAACGTAGAACTTTGTACATGCGTACATCAGTTCAAGTTGCCATGCCTCAATTAGCAGATAGAGGTTAAATTGTCGGACCAAATCCCAGAGTAGGGGAAGTAGTCACACAGTAAGTACTAATGGAAAAGCATAGAGATCAGAGATGAAATTTGAGATAAAAGGTGATTCAGTAAAGAGAAAATTATAATAAGCTCAGAAATTAGAATTTGGAGGAAGACAAGGAGTGGATACACCTGCGCCATTGCAATCGATTTTGAGCCATATTACCTAAAGTCTATAACCATTTGTTACGATCATCGTGTGGGCCCCAACCAGGTAGTCTACATCTATTAACATGGCTCAGGTTCCTTAAGAAATCCTAGTGTTATTGATATTCATAATGACAGTAAAACTAAGCGCAAAAGAAAAAAGAAATAAACTTGGCAAATGAATAGACGTATAATCACAATGAAATTATCTTAAGAAAAATACAGTCAACAATTATTGATATGAAAAAGGGAATAGTTCAACAATGAAAGAAAACATCAAGAGAGAAAAAACATCACAATGATAAAAATTTCTTTTTTTAAATTATCTTGTAGGAAATTAAAATGTTTACAAGTTAAGTAGATAATGATTGTTGTGTTAGTTAATGAAAACTAGGAATGAAGTAAGTCAATAAAAAAATAGAAGAATGATAGGTGGGTTGATAGTAGTAGGGAGTAAAAGGAAAGATACACTTTAATTTCATTACCATGGAGATACTTTTTTCTCAATCAATCTTTAGTTTTTTCAATAACTATCTATGTAAACACTACTACATAGTATATGCGTTTATGAAAAATAGATGATCTAACTTCATTTAAATGACTTTACTTATGAAAACAAGATACTTAAGTTGTTGTTATGATGAAATGAAATTGACTTATCTCAACTGATATAGGTAGTAATAGTTTACTGGTGAATGTGATGTTTGACATGAATGAACTGAATCTTTTTGTGAACTTCAACATTAGGATACAGTTATATACACTTTAGAATAAAGTGGAAGTCACGTTCTGGATTAAATTAACCAGCCACTATTCAACTAAGCTTATCAATAATTAGTGATCTAGTCTTTGTATTGTTTGAGACAACAGTGTATGAGAAAATGCTCATGCATATAGAACTTTGTGTAAGGCGATCATGATAGTGCGAGTGCAACTTAAACATTCTAAACGTTAGTTTTCAGAGATTTCTCAAAATGATACATTAGCGAACCAATCTATACACAATCACTTCAGTGTAATTATAGTAATCTACCGATTAGTGATCGTACATCAAGACTTGCGAAATTTCAGTGAAAGTTGGTTGGCAGAGTTCGAACAAGCTAGAAACGAGATGATTATCATCAATGGTAATGGACGACCGTCATATTATGTCACAAATTGATTTAAATGAGGATTCTGCTACTGGACACCAACCTAGCGATGTTGATGGTTAAGTATATTTCCCGCCAAATCAGAAGGCTCTAATACAAACAACAAAGTAAAACTGCAATAGAGGATGTCTTGGAGAATGACTAAACCTCAAGAATTACCTTTCGGGAGATCACTTAATAAATTTCGATTGCTAATACATTTAGTTATGATTGTACTATCTTTATATTGCACCTCCTCACCCGTAATCCAAACCTCCTATATGATCTATCAAGTATCATTAGTTTGTTTTCTGTTGTGTAAGTGTGACCCTTTGTTTCTTTATCCTGTGTTGTTGTTATAGTATTTTAATTAGCTTTAGTCTGTATGCATATATATGTATAATTGAGTGCCTGAAATATGATGGAATAGGAATACGACATACTATCTGGACTGACTCATCTGTCTCCTATTCTTCTAATTCTGGCTTCGGATTAGTTGAAATCACACAGGCTTACAGGCGTAGAATATTAGTCGTTGTTGTTTATAGTCATTATATTGATACCAGCCAGTTCATTATACTGTGTAGTCGGTATTAAGGAAATAATAAAAACCTATTTCTAGAAAATCACTTTCGCCTGAATAAAGCATTTTTTGGCACAATTGTAACTCGCCAGGCCTTGAACCAAAAATGCTTTATAAGAAGCTTATTAATTTTAAACCATCGAATTGACATTAATCAATTAATGAACGGACAGAAACACTGATTAAATGCTTCTTAGTATCCAGTGGTTGTCTAGGTAAAATCACTTAAATTGATCTACAGAGGCAGTCATAAATAAGATACACCTAAACACTTATATGCGCAAGCTCAAGCTGTCTTACCATCTTAGACGAGATGAAATTAACAAGATTAATTCCAGAAAATAGTTCAACGAAAACGAACGAAGAAGATAAGTAAGAGAAAATGATGCAACTAAAGATCGAGAAGATAAAGACTGATTACAGTCGAAGCAAATATAATCAATTCTGAGCCATCTTATCCAATGTCTTTAAACTAATTCTATCACAAGAGACCAGGAATAACATTTCGTGAACTCAAATTACTAGCATCAGAGGCATGAGGAGATAAAGTTAAACGAGAAGGGCTAGTCGTAGGGATGAGATCTATTAAGAGTTTAGGGTGGGATTTGACGTCAAACAAGATGATCTTGTACGCTGTAAGACGTATGAGGGTGGTTTCCGCTTTCTGGCTGCCCATACCATGGAAGAATATTACTTCTAGAGGTACCTGAAAAAGGAGCTGGGGTGGTGTTGGTCTTGATGATTTGAGAGCGCAATCGCAGAGCCCAAGGTAAAAGTTCTTGAGGCCGATCACACACAGCCTTATTATAGGGAGTTTTGGAATTGTTAGCTCTATTCTTTAAAAGGTCTTACCGCCGGAGATAGAAATCTGAGGAGTAAGTTGGGGGGTGACATTTTTAAGGTTGATCTTTTCAAATCTCTTGCTTCCGTTCAGAAGGCAGTATCGCTGCGGATGCTGGTTATCCGAGGAAAGCACTTTACTGCCATCACATCCCACTGCAGTCAGCGGTAAGACTTCGCCCTCTAACCTTACTGCTCTCCAATAGACCTGCATGGGAAGACCTAGAGGAACATGTGTTCTGGCCAACATAGCACAGTTGGGTCATCACAATAGGCAAGCCCGACCACCGCGTAGGGGCTTAAAATCATTCGCAAGGGCGCATCCGTTCATTGTCCTACTCCGAATTCTAAGTTTCGGAATTTATTATTATTTTCTGTTCATTAAATTATATATATATATATATATATATATATATATATATATATATATATATATATCGCAAATCCTAACTTCGATCTCTAATTTTTTCAATTAATAATAACTCCACTACTCTGGGATTTAGTCCGATGATTTCATCTCCATCTGCTGATTGAAGCATAGCAACTTGAACTGAAGTACGCACGTATCAAGTTCAATGTTGTAACTGACTGACAGTCGTTAACGAATACATACAGTAAAAATTTGTTTTGAAATCAATCTATATAGACTCCTCACAATAGTGGTGGAAGTTTGAAAATATATAACAAACACATGGGATAATCTGAATTCATAAATGAGATTTATAATGATTAGCTGTCATTGATTGAACTGCTTTCCTTAAAGTTGATACTTATTAGGAATAAGCGATTACTTAATTATATAAGCAGAGATTCACCATAATATACTCTCTGTGCAAGAATATCGAACAACTTACCACAGTATCATTCAATTTGACTTAGCTACTTCATCTGAGAGACTTGATTTCTAAAGGAGACTAAATAGATTACTACACCTTTTCAATAAATTATATTTACATTGTATCATTTAATCAATGGCATACAAGTAGCCATCATTTAGAATTCATTCAGATAGTATTTATCCTAGCTTCAACATGCATAACACCTACGTTATCAAGATTGTTGCAGATGAACCAACATATAAACGAAGGGTGTAATTAATGAATATAACCCATGATTACTTTTAGAACGTCATGGTTAACTATGAACAACATCGAACTACATTACTATGATGATGAGGATGAACACAAAGAGAATAATCATCAATTATTGTAAATTCTATTTATAGAGAGTCCTACAAAAAAAAAACACGTCAAATTGAATAAATCAGACACGAAAAATTGTATTGAAATGAGAAGACTAGAGACAAAGAGAGAGAGGGAGTGAGAGTGAGCGAACAATTAAAAGACAATAAGAACTGATGATTATAAGTGCAGAAAGAAGAACCAATACGTATTATTTCTCGTTCTGTGTGTATGACAGGAAGAGAAGTGAATGTGACCAGTATACATACATACATTACTATCATGAACAAAAATTAGTATCATTCTTTGTGTATTAAATGATTACACTTGAAACAAAGTCGGCTATCATTTAACTGGACAATTTTAAATATAAAGAAAAGGAATAATGACAAAAGCTAATCATGATAACAATAACCACAATGAAACAAAAGCGAGAACCAATCAGGGAGTTGTGTACCGTAAAACATCCCCATATATTATTTGAGGAGAAGGAATTCACAAAAATCAATGTAAACAAAGACATCTTGGAAACAGAATTATATACGATACAGCTAAAAGAGATAAAACAACCTAAACTATTTCTAAATATTCTATACGAACAAACTACAAATACTTGATTTAATACTGGCGACAACCTACATAAGCACACACACATACAGGAATAAAAGAATGAATATATTTATCACTACGTCTTCTATCTCCTCGACTGGATATAAAAATGAAGGGGAAATGATGTGAGGGATACGATGAAACAGACAGATAGACAAACAACGCAAAAGCTACATGAATGACACTAAGTGAATATAAAATCACCGCCAACTGATTGTTATTGAGTAGCAATAGAAAAAAAATATATTAAGAGATCCGTGTATGGAGTAGAAGTGTTCTTGGAGAGAATGAGGTAAGACGAAAAATATAAGACGACTTATTGAACAATGATGAAAATAGCAAAATTATCTACTGATATATGAATGAATAACTTCTAGACGTATATATGTATGTAAATTAATCAAAGGTTTGGCTGTAATTTCATGCTATCGTTATCTTCGAAGTAGTAGTAGAATGACAGGACAATAAATTTGCAGTAAGCATATAATGAATTCAATCCGAAACCCTCATCGTAAAAATGAATTGAATGCATACAGTTCATCTTGTTATAAACAGACAGAGAGCGAGAAAGCGGGAAGGAGCGCGAACAACCGTGACATCAACAAATATTGAACTTAGTCTCGTACACACGGTTTGTCGGTAAGGATCAAACATCTTGAAAACACATGTGACAACTAGGAATCTACTACTTCTCATGTTGATGGATACATCTTTCTGAAGGCGAAGGAGGGAGGGAGGAATTCAACGAACGAATAACTAAAAAAGGCTAACAGGTAAAATATATTAGAGAGTGAGAATCAAACACAAAAGAGATAACACTTAACAGATAATTTAGCATAGAAATCATGACGAAACTGGACAAACAAATGTTTAAATGTACAAAATTAACAATAATTATAAAAACAATCGATGAGAATGAGAAAATAAAGGCCAAAATTGATAGGAGTCTGAGAGTGTATGCAAGTGTGTGTGTGTGTGTCGGCATATTCAACTACTGTAGAGAAGATCAAAACTAACAAACAAATATGCTAATTTACTTACTACCAATACTACCTATATCAGTAGTAGTAATTAATGATAATGTTAAATTCAAAAATAAAACTAACAAAATGTTTTGTAAAATAAAACACATTATAAATCATATTTTTTATCAATCAGATTTTTTATGTATAAGGTGCATTTCTATGTGTAATCTAAACTAGCTTCTGTAGTATAGTGCCACAAGGAACGCATCCACAAGGGATTTCGGAGCTAAACAAAATGTTTTACGAACTTTCTTCTTTTAATTAAGAAAAAAAAAGAATCACAAATGAAAGTCGACTGACAAACGATCGATTTCGATTTTAACACGGAGTACAGACCTACCGACTGTACTAAAAAAAAGTAAACACAGATCACCCATCAAAAAACATGTTTCAAGTAATTTATCCAATCAGTTCAATTTAGTGCATAATGAAAACCAATGTAGGTACGTGTGTGAGGAGAGAAATAAGAGTACAAGAATCAATCAGTTGAGACTGCAAGAAGTGTGCAGTACACATGTGAAGAGAAATGACAAGAATGCATATACGTATTTAAGTATGTATGTATATATTCTTATATATAACAAAGGGAGTGAAACAGGGGGGAGGGGAATTATGCTATAACTACAACTAATAATAAGTTTCTTTTTCAAGCCACGAACCAGGCGGTAACCGTCTTAGTAGAAATTTCCTTACTTCATCATAGACAAATATTAAGAAACTGAATGGTAGACCCGGAAGCCACCAAGTAAATCTAAAAGAGAATGGATATGAAACGAAAAATTAAACACGTAGAAAAAGATGAAAGTGCAATCATTATGTGAGTGTGTGTGTGAGGGTTTTGACATTATAGGGTTCGATAGGAGACCTTAGAATTCAATTTATCAAGTCACAGGTCCGAACTCTGTATGAGAAATATCAGTTTTCTCAAAACATCAGAAACGCTTTACTGATGGTAGAATGAATATAATCACCACTCAGTGATCAATCAATGTGAAAATACCAATCCTACCAAAAAAATAATCGTGGTCCAAGCAACTCAGTAATATTAGTCACAGACTGTGGAACTGGGTGAACCGGGTTAAAATTCACAAAGAAACATTGGCTCATTTAAGATTGCAGGTGCGAAACAACTGCCATAATATAGATCCATGCACTCGGCTTTTCCCCACATTTTGTGTGAAGGCAGATGATTTTATCTGGTTATCCAAATAGAAGCGTAAAGGGACTTGTTATGTTGAGTAATTAGAAAAGAATAATAAACTTTCAGAACTTTTTTTAGAAGACTATTACAATTATTGCAGTTGTGTGTAAATTGAACATTTATTTCTATCATTGTTACTTTCCCCTTGACCACATTTACTGTTAGTATATCATTTCTCATTTATGAACTACAGATAATTGATTGTGTACACGTTACCTCAATTCACTACCACTATCCCTGTTGTTTTGTACTAATGTTAAGTTCCTAAGTGGCTAACTGTGTGGTCTGGTTTATATACATATATATAAAGGAATGTTTGAAATAAAATATGATTTGTCTGGTTGATTCATCGTCTTATGTTCACTTTATTGAGTGGGCTTCGGGCAGACACACAGGGACCGGCTAGACTTTCATTGGCGTTTATGATTGTGACTTCATGCGCACAAAGACATATTGAACAATTCGTCATACCCACATCAGTTATAATAGCTTTTTTCTCTGACGTCATAATAGACTAGAACTAGCTTACTTTAAAACTATGTATTGTGAATTGGTGTGATATGAAGACTTCGCTTAAAGTTCTTAAAGTATAGACAGATTTTCTGACGGGATCATGAATGGATACTGTTTAGGAAATGATCACAAACAATAACAAAAGTGAATAATGCTGTTAGTTAAATTTTCAATAGCTTTATAATTGATGTTGATTCATGGTAAAAATCTTTCACTATACCATACATTTGTTTATAATAATCAGCAGAAAACTTAGTCAAAATTATGAAAGTGGAATTTACTTTTCCTGATGGCAATCATTTTGAAGAAACTATTGCATCAACCAGTTCCAACGTTTGAAGCCTAAGGTTTTCTATCATCAGCATTATAATGTGCACGATATAAAGTCCCCTGGACTACCGAATAAATTCTGATTCAGTCAATAAATCCTATCAGGGGTTTATTTTCCTTCATATTTCCTGGATTATTTCTAGATATGCTGCTTATTCTAAATGTTTAACATATTGTCGTTTTAAGATTTATATTCAAGACAAGAGAGAATTAGACAGCTATTTCGTGTTAGTAACAAATTCCCCAGTTTTTCCCAACCACGACTTCACAAATCTAGAACCGCGTTTGCAGTTAAAACTCTACTCAATAAGAGATGTGTTGTCGCCCGTTATGGTTGAACACCACTAGTCAGTTTGTCAATAAGATTCCCGTGATTAACTCTTGAGGACATTTTAGTGCGAGGGTATAAGTTGTAGAGATTGAGTTTTTTGAAATTTGGATCTCTACACTTCTCCCCCTCATACTAGGTGTTAAAAAAATTTTAAGCTTCCCACTCAAATAAGAAAAGCAAATCAACACCCCTAATATTAAGAACTTACCTCATCGGCATCATACGTAGACCTTTATCCAAACCAGGACAGTAAGATAAGAAGATAGCCAAAGTAGTTTCAAAGAATAATCCAAATGTTAAGTGGTGATTCCACATGCCTTGTTGAAATATAGAATTACGACGGGTTTTACATATCATTAAATCAGTCCATTGAACAATAACAATGGATGCAAAAAATGCTGTATGACATGTATATTCTAAGCGTTTTCGTTGACTATATGTCTGTTAATAAAAAAAATAATAAGACTTTAAATTTAATTGAAAAATATAACAACAACAACCACTAATAATAATAATAATAAACATCAAGAGCAATAAGCCAACAACATTGAATAAGAAAACTGATTAAATTTGGATTATTTCTAATAAGTGAAATCAAGGGTGTGAATTCCATCCGATTTAAGACTCATCTTCAGTTAGGCGTACATACCACATTTTTGTTGATGTTAACCCATAGGCTTGCACTCAATGCATTCACTTAAAGTACCATCGCATTAACCACTATGTTATTGGTTTCTGTATGTAAACAACAACAAGAGGGATGTAGCAGGAATATTCAGCTAAACAAAATCCCGAAATAGAACGAAATGAGCTTTCGATAGTCCGTGATTCAGTTACAATTTAACTTTAATAAGAATCATCTCATTTCTACCCATTGTTAGAACGGACGCTTTTTCCTATCTATCAACTTCGTTAAGATGTCTAGTGAATCGACAGTCAGTAAAGAAATTAGCCCTGAAAACAAAGAATCAGATTGTTCTACCATGTGGAAAATTCCCCGGGAATCACTACAAGAATTCCGAAAGACTAGAATCAACATTGTTGATGAACGTCTATTATACTAACGGTTTAGTATCATCTCGAAACACTTAGTTTAACCACTCTGCTCACTCCAAACAAGTTGCTGAAATGGACCTACAGAAATCAATTGTATGCTATTATTTCTCATACCACGGCAACCATTCATAAACTATCCACCTCCCCACTTTTTCCATTTAGTGTAAGAGTTTACAAACAATTCACCACATTAAACGAAATATCTTTGCTGTGCTTCAGCGTACATTGCCGATAGTCAGCATTACTAATATGGTGGTGCAATTGGATAACGGAAGTCATTCTGAAACAATGATTACCGAACTCAGAATTTCGCCGAATATGTTCATTTCAAAGGTTTCAAAAGATAAGAGCAGTAATGACTTTAGTGATATATTGTTAGTAATTAGGCAAACCCGATGGAAACCTATCTATCTCTGAACACCATCTTGTTTGTAATTGAGTATTACGAAGAATGTTGAATGTTAATTTGATATCGCGATTTGGTTTAAATTAGACAACCAGTGACTACCAGGAAGCAGTGGGCAGCTGTCTAGTTCCAGCACGGAAATCTTCAGCAGTGTGTATCCACGACCTCAGTAGGGATCGGGGTCTAGGACTTTCGGGCTTCTTGCAAACGCTTAACCATTGGACCGTTGAGCCGACTCCCAACAGTTGATATTTTTAACTTTGGTCAACCGATGATATATTGTTAACTTGACTAACATCAAGATTGCCACCACAAACGCAAAACTATAGTCTAACTATATATAATCGAAAACTCCATAATCTCTCTACTGGTTAAATGAAACAGACACTTACCCATTCTTGCCCATATGAATCCGCTAAATCATTAATCGCTTTCGAGTCCCATTCACGTCTTATTCCGAGTAGACGCGATGGCCAAAATCCATTTTCAGCCATTATAACGAAATAAACAAAGAAGCCACCCGATGCTTGTATCATTCCAATTTGACCATAAGCCATTGAAATTAAACGTTCGTTTACTAGTTTATCATGCAAAGGATCACGTGGCATACGCTTCATAATATCTGCTTCAGCTTCTTCATAAGCCAGTGAAATTGCTGGAATCTGATCGTCGACACCGTAATAATATCAAAAATTGATAAAAAACCAGTTGAGAAAAAAATACGACAGGTATTACTAGCACTGTTATAATATTCGTTAAATCAATACCCTCTACACACAACACCCGAACAATTAAGCAATCTGAATACTAATAACAACCCCACAGACAATCAAATATAAACAAAGCTACAAGGACGAATCGCTGTAATGTATAAAGAAAAAGTTGACTTCGTATGTGAAGTAGGTGTTGATATTGTTGCCATTTTCGCGGACATATAATCCAGCTCAGAGAATATGATCACAACTACAAATAATTAAGCTTTCAATGAAAAACTTTCATCCCATTAGTTCAATAAGAATAAGGTAATAATACATAAAATACTTACCATATCAGTACCTAAATCGATACATAGAATTGTTATTGTACCCAATGGCAATGGAATGTCAGCCAAAATATACACTAAAAATGGTGTAATTTCCGGAATATTCGATGTTAACGTATACGCAATAGATTTCTTTAAATTATCAAATATAATACGACCTTCTTCAACTCCAGTGACAATCGAGGCAAAATTATCATCTAGTAAGATCATATCAGCTGCTTGTTTACTCACATCACTACCAGCTATACCCATTGCAACACCTAAGTAACGACAAAACCAGAGAAAATGAAGAGAGAGGATTTACAGAACAGATCCTATTGAGTGTATCAAATAATCATAGTAAAACACCACCGAGTGACTATGGCAGTGACAATCAGTGAAAATCAGGGAAACATTGGATGATTACTTGATCCTCCTAAGGGACTCGTCATCGGAAGTGAGCATCTGTGATTACCGATAAGGATCGAAATTAAAATCTTCAGGTATCGTGCTGTGTTCGACATCTGAAATACTAGGGGGATTTAAGGGTAGATGGCTGGTAACTGCTACCGCTGAGCTACTTGGTCACGAATGACCTCCTTTAGGACTGACTCGTATATTTATATTGATTGACCACTGAGTAGTGACAGTTGTGATGCTTTCCTAGTCCTATATTGTGATGACTCAATACCTTACACTTAATTCCAATTCGGAAAATACTGAAGATGCCTTAAGCTCTTTTTTCGCATCCATGGGAGTTTAAGAATCCATATGTTGTAAGCTAATCAATACGGAAACAGTTATATCGTTTTCATTTCCATATTCAAGAAGTAAAACTTACAGGAAACTTAAATAATTTAAGGATGCAGAATTTTCATAACTTTGTATTCGTATCACTTTTCACCGACATAATATCCATTCACTATTCCTATATTATGACTTAAAAAGCAAAATATTTATCATATATTGGCTCATCGGTCCACGTAAATTTAACAAACTAGTCGCTGTTGGCACCAGTACATGAAATATTTGACAGTCGGTCTAAGCCATGCTAGTGAATGTACGGTTAGGGTCTGTGTTATAATCGCGAACAGTGGCTGGAGACACTGGGTGACATGACTTAGAATTGGTCACGGTGGCTCGAGTATAACCACTGACCAGTTTCTAGGTCTTAAGTGTCATTTTTTCGTACGCACCATTGCTTTATACCTCCCACTTGTATTCTAATGTCGTGTTAATGTCGCAAATTAGATCTCGTCGTGATAATGTGGTATAGGAACCTGGACCTATGGGGCAGGTTCTACACTGTCAACAACTGAGTGACAAATTGCTTATAATGACTATTCACTACAGACCGTTTTAGAATACCTAAATATCGTCCCTAAACTGAGCTTTTACCGACAATTTAAAAATAATTGCATAATACGTACCAATATCAGCTTGTTTTAATGCTGGACTATCATTGACACCATCACCTGTTACTGCAACAATTGCACCTTGTCGCTGACAACCTTCTACAATAATTAACTTTTGTTGTGGACTAGTACGTGCAAATACAATTTCTGAATGATTTAACAGGACCTTCATCGATTTGCTGCTGGAGTCATCTCACGTAAATCAGATCCATGTATTACACATGCTTGTGCATCTCGTGGATTAACCTAAAATAACAATCATAATTGTGAATAATAATTGAAAATTATACAAAATAAGTAAAATCAAAGATGATTCATTCAATAATGTATTCGTTATAATTTAGGTTTCAGTTGGAAGGAGGTGTCATAAGAACAGTGAGGCATTAGATAATAATGTTTTTCAAGTATGGAGCTCATTAAGAGTTTCCGAAACCATGACCTGTGTCATGGATCGAACTTAGGACCTCTGACTATGTACGAAGTTGCAGGTGCGTATTGGTAAAGGGTTTCATAATAGGATTGGAACGAATGTTCAATAAAGATACATTCATCGGTACCTCAAAGCGAAATCAACCCTTGACAGCCAACAAAGGTTGGCAATATTATTGAGAGGGAGGAGTAGGATATAGGTAATATGATGAGGGATTTTAAAACTCATTTTACTTATTAAGCTTTATATAACTGGATCGGTGATCACAAGGATGTTAAGTTTTGTAATATGTGTCTAGAAAAAAGACTAAAATTGAAAATATGAACGAATAGGGTTTTGACTAAGTGATTGGATAGTTTATGCACTCTGTTAGAACTAAACGAGCTCAAAACATGCTCGCGAAGCTGTGTTATGATTGGTTGATTCTTAGCCAATCAGAGCCAACGAACGATCGGGAAGTTACTGTAATACTCCTATATCCTATGTTTATATAAACTCTAGTGTAATTATTTGCTTTAGCTTTTGCTTTCTGCTGTTATATTCTCAATGCATCTTGCTACCTGCTCTACACTTGTTCTGATTTGGGATCAAGTCACTATCGTTGTCGAACCGTAGAATACTAAGAGGGATTAATACATAATATTATTGAGGCAATATAGATAACACAACTCAACACACTCACACATGAGAAGCCTTAAACTAGTAATCTGATGAAAATAACCTTCCCATCTCAAAGGTGAATCGCCAAGTGTATTTATAAAAACGTGTAGAAGGACAATAAGTAAAGGTGAGGGACAAACTTAATCAGTCAGTCACGTGGAGCCTTGACATACGTGAGCGTTAGCTCCAGTCCTCATACCACATTATCACGAAAAAACCAAGTAACCTGTATCAACCGAAACGGCTCACACAAACTACGGCTGCCAAACTACATCAGTCGAATGAGGATTCAGAGACAACTCAAAAGCCGATTCGCCATCTTTCTGCACTGTGTTTCTATTTTCATAATCATTTATTCGGTTGTCCTACGAATATCAAAGCGACATTTTGAAGACAGGAACAATCTGCAGTCAACGAATGTGGCTTGCTTTGATAACTCAAAGTCATAGCTTTATACAGGAAAGATGGTAGGCTCTTTATAGTTGCTTTCCAGTTGCCAGGCGGATAGGTCAACTACGCCATAAGTGGAGCATCATGGTAAAACCGAAACGAGCTTCCTGAATGTGACGAAACTTTGATGGGTGTTGACCAACCACAGCGAATGAAACTTACTTACTCGTTAAGTTTATATTTTAAATATGTCTTATTTCGATGTTGGGGTCTTTGATAATTTCTGGAAAGGAAACTTCCAGAAGTAAACATAATGGTGAAAATACTGTCACCAATGAAGCATTCTTTTGAAAATTCCAAGTGAATTTTAACAAACAGTTGAAAATGTGTGTTATGCTATCCCTAAATCGACTTAATTATTAGTATTAGCATGATTTCAGAGTCATCTAGAATCTTGAAGTCTCAAATAAACAAGTTAATTACTTTGTCTTGTGAACAAAGGCTAACCAAACAAATAAATCTCCTTCCAAACATCCCCCCCAATTGTATTTATCTGTTCAGCTCTCAAAAAAATTCCTACAAATTAGGGAGTCGATTAGTTTATAAGCGTCCGAGTACATGAATTATTACAACGGACCAACAATTCAAGGCTAAATGTTTAATTTCAAGCAGAAAATGTGAGGGTTGACTGCATAATTTCGACAAGAAGATAACGAGTAAGCTTCCCTTAAAGTTATTCCCTGCTATTTAAATTTCCAATTCACTAAGTTTCGGGTCCAACACCCTGCCCAATCCAAGTAGTATCGAGTGGCATCACTTATCATCACCTTTAAAATCTGACTTTAGGTCAGTTATACCTGGTTAATGAGTTAGGTACGTTTGAATTGCCTAATATTTAGGAATTACCTGACGAACAGGAATACCTCGTTCAGCTGCAATATCTTCAACAGGTTTTTGAATTTTCTGATATTATTCCAACACCTTTAGCAATAGCTTTCGCTGTGATTGGATGATCGCCAGTGACCATGATAACTTTAATGCCAGCAGATCGACACTTTGCAACTGCGTCGGGCACAGCGGCTCGTGGTGGATCAATCATAGACATCAAACCAACAAAACGCAGATTTGTGAGGGGGAAGTTAGGCTCATCTACATTGAAAGCATAACCTCTGGAAACGAAAAGACAGAGAAATTATTAATCATAAGCAAATATATAATTGATGCGATTATTAAGTTTATTGATTGAGTTATAAGTATTTGTGCTTAACGTAGGTTCAAAGATGTAGTCAGTCGGTAGGAAAGCCTGTTTGATACAGCCCTCGTGACAGACAGCATTTGAAAGTAAGATCGTACCAGGGGAACTGATACTTTCGTTCGGAATCGAACTCGATTCATATAACTTCACTAGTCTGAAACGTTAACACTGAGATATATTCGGAGTGCAACTCACGAGTAACATGCTTGTTTAGAACTTAGCGGTGATTAACAGTTCCTTCAAACATTAAGATAAATATTGCTGATGAGTCCAAATTAGAATGAAGCCTAGATCAAGTAACTTTTTCTAGCAACTACCGTCAGTCAGCTCCAACGTATAACTTGGTACATGCATACATTAATTCGAATTGCCATGCCCCAATCATCAGGTAGAGATTAAATTATCGGACCAAATCCCAGAGTAGTGGAGGTAGTAACAGAGTTAGTATTAATGGAGAGTTAGAGATCATAGATAAAATTTAAGAAAATATGATTCAGTAAAAAGAAAAGTATGATGAATTAAGAAGTTTAGACTTTGGGGGAAGAAAAGGAATGGAAGCACCATTGTAAATGATTTTGAGCCATGTCACCCAAAGTCTCTAACCATTTGTTAAGATCATCACGAGGACTTCAATCAAGTTGTCTAAACCCATTAACTTAGCTCAGCCCAATTGTCAATGACTTCATGGACTGGTGTCATGTTTTGGTTTGACCACCCGTAGCTTTCTTACAGCCTACACCTACACCAGACAGCATTGCCCGTCGCGGTAAGTGGTGATTGAGCATACATAACCCATAGTCCTAACCAACTTAGCTGATGAAGATTCGCTACTTTATCAATAGATTTATCATACTTACCTAGTACTCTATTCCTAACCCACATATCGCTTACTCGGTTGTCCCAGAAAACACGAACAATGCTTCGAAGACTATACATGATCGAATACTAGAAGCCTATGCATATCTTTTATCCCTAATCGCCACGTTTCACATCCGTAAAGTAAAACGGATCAAACTGTTGCGCAGTAAACGGGTCCTTTGGTCAGAGGACGGATGTCTTGCCTGTGCTATAAGTGACGTGGATCAACAAAAGCTAGTCGAGCCTTCCGTATACGAGCCAAGATTTCAGCAGATACCAGACTATTAGGGACTACCTGATAACTACTTAACATCATTCTGACGGGCCTTAATAAATTTGAAGAGGAACCACTTACTGAAAACATTTCCTTCCCCACAACAAAGTGTCGAGTAAGACACAATGAATACAAGAGGCTGATAACTCCAGGTGAAATCTATAGAGATTGTTCAATTTCAAGATAGTATTTCATCATGAAATGATTTCAGTTAAAAAAAAGCCATTTAAAACCTAGTAAGGTAATTAAGCAGATGCTTTGATTTACTGAGGAACTACTCAGTAATTTGTATTCGCAACCCTATCAGGGATATAACCTAGGATCACTGCATATCACAGCCATTCTCATACTGGCAAGAAATAAATATATATTTAACACTACTTTTTATATGTATCCGATGGTAGACGATAATCACAAAAACCCAAGACACGTTCACCCATGCCACCAAGTTCCAAATAAGCACTGTTGAAATTTTCACGCATCGTTTCATCCATGATTTCTTCTTTGCCATTAATTAATATAGTACCACAACGGTCAAGTATGCGTTCTGGTGCACCCTTCATAACTAACAAGAAACGATCATCTCCATCATTGGTTTCATGAATAGATAACTAGAGTAAAGACAAAAGGAGGTTGCAGGAGGAAACATAACTACTGAATTGATAAATATTGAGGTTAATTTAGAGTACATAGATAAGATGATGTTGGGCTTCGACTTCATTTAGTCTGAAGAGTAGAGAACTGTAGGGTCACATAAACATTATGCGTGCCAATGAAAGTATTAGGGATGCGTTTCACTCGACCTAAATGAAAAATGCCACTTCAGGATTAGAATTGTCGCTAAGATTGATCGTAGAGAGTGAAGCAGTAGAATACTGCTGGTCAGCTCATATAAGTTGGTATCTCTAACAAAAAATCAGCATAGATTATAAAACACCACTCGGTTTTTCCCAACCTTGCTCACTTGTGATGTAGAACAGTTACGAAATAAAAGGTCAGTAAACCGAGCGGCACTTTGTTCCATATTACCCTATAGATAGACAGTTATCGGTTGTAGGCTTATGATTATGGGTGCTTTTAAAACATTGCTTACGTATTCTAGAACGACCGAATGAGAAGGCGCAGGAGGTTACGTAAAAGATGATAAATTAGCTGATGAGGATGTGAATCTTCACATAAGGTGTTGTTAGGTGTTACGGTGGAGCCGAGTTTGTTAATGACCTACATGATCAACATATAATACTCAATGGAGATTTAAATAATTCTTTATCATGCAGGCCACTTTACAAACGTGCCGCTTGCCACATTACGAATTCATTTAATGAAGTCGAAAACCATCAGTGATACATAAGGTCCAGGATTTTAAAGAAACAAATGACGTAGGATCCTATTTAGTCAACAGCTACCAGTGGAATCACTTCTCTTGACATTATTGCACCACCCCCCTACGAATATAACCTTAAGGTGAACAACACGAACAGCAGGCAGTCCTAAGAAAGCAACCTGATTCTAACAAATAGAAATTAGGATTAATAGCTAAATAATACCTGATATTTATTTGTAGAATTAAATGGAATCTCAGGCAATTTTTGGATTTTTACGTCGATATTCTGTAACTCCACCAAACGACAGCTTCAACACATTTTAATAAAGCAGATTCTGAGGCATCAGCCATTACATTCACGTTTCAATACAGGTTTATTCTCTTCACCGACTTTGAATTCAGCACGATTACATAACATTCCAATACGGGCTAAGGCGATCCATGTTGGTGAATTTTTATCATAGGTAGCAACTTCAAGAGAAAATACGAAATAACAAAACGTAAGATTAAATAATTTTTTACTAGAACGGAAATCGAATAAAGAAAATGATGAACAGAAAATTAAGTAGGCATGTAATGATCATAATAATAAGTTTACTAAACAATGTTTAGGAGCTATAAAATATTGGCTACCACAATTACCTGGTAGTCGAATTCGTGTATATCGTAACAAATCAATCAAGACACAATAGCTGAAACACTTGCTTTTATAAGTCTTATAATGTTAGGCTAGTTAGTTAGTAAGACAAGATTTTGCATTGAGAGGAGAGAGAAACGCATAATAAATACATCTATAGGCGTCTTCATCAAAAATCATTATCTCATCTGCATATTCCGATTGAATAAGTTGCTTAATCTCTCCAGTACATTCAAGTTTACATTATACCTTAAGATAGCATGTGACAATTTTAGAACTGACTACAATATTTATCGTTTTATACGTATTCGATTTAGGCTTATACAGTCAAGATGAGTGGATGATATATTTAAATTCTAATTGCTTCAATTTAGGGATTAACTGGCTGGAAAGTAATAATAAGGTTCACAGAAAAGTATATAACTCTAAATACAAAAAACTTAATCGATTTTTTTTCTATAAAAAATTATTTAGGATTTCATTCCATATGACACTAACCACGTAGTTTTGCTCTCCTCTTCTAACGCATATATAAATGTATATGTATGTATACATCATAGCCCGATCGAGCTATATTGGCTGGAGCACTCGTATTCTTTAGTCCTAATATATGAAGTCTGACAGTAAGGAGGGCGGTAAGGCTAATAGCAATAGAAAAAGTTAGAAAATGGAATCGAACTGTCACCAGTACAAGAGTGTGACGTCAGTAAGGTAAATGTAGCTTCTATGGCATACCCAACCATTTCCAAAGGATTTCTTCGAAATCATAGGGCTAACGCTATGCGTAACTAACCGCAAGCAGTTATTCTTGAGGATCTATGGTCACGCCTTTAATAAAGTCAAGACTACTCCAAATACAATTTCATTTTCAATCCTTTCAGGTAGAAGTATCTAATCACTGAATGATAAATACTCATGCTCAACAGCACTCACCTATTCAATCAATGAATCATGAGTTGAATACCATTACAGATATCGAACAACTTGGACACAAAACCAAGGTTTGCGATAAAAAAAACCATTTTCAAGTAACACAAAGCTGATTTGATAGCAAATATCAAAACAATTAAAGTAGAGTAACATATACTATCCTTACCTGATTGATCATCAGTAGTATCTGCATCAAATATTTTATTATCAAACCACATATGTGCTATAGTCATACGATTTTGTGTTAAAGTTCCAGTTTTATCGGAGCAGATTGTACTTGTTGATCCAAGTGTTTCAACAGCTTCTAAATTTTTTACTAAACAATTTTTACTGGCCATACGTTTGGCTGTTAGTGTTAAACAAACCTAAAATTGAGTTGTAGTAATAAAATAGAAAACAACGCTATTGATACGTTTGGTAAAAATTAAGCCAAGTAGATTGTTTTGAATTTCAATGTAGAGTGAGCAACTGTAAAACTGATACCCTCTAATCGTTTGACATTTTATCACTTTTATTTTTGTGTTTATTTAGGCACCTAAACTAAAGCTTCTTTGGAAAATTTAACTGGTTTTGTCTTCTGCTCAGGTATGAGAAGAGAGTTTAGATAGTTCGCTCACCTTACGGAAATACTCACATATGTCCACGTGTTTAAAAACTATCAAGAAAATTAAAGTCAATGTCTTCATAAATTAGTGTTTGAAAATGTGAGAGGACGAAAGGTAAAGACTTGATAATTTGATGCATTCACCTAGGGGAATCGGAATATCCAAAATTCAAAGTAAATGGTGCGCATGACTTCTGCGCATGACAACTCAGAAACTTTCCCTAGTGGTCAGCATCTATGAGATTGCATCTCCTGACATTATTGTATTGCTTTGTGGATAACACTACTATATCAGTCGCTCTGAAAATGGTCCACTGTGAAAACCTCCTACTTACTCAAATAGTATCACGATCCGTACACAAATATCATAAGTTATTAATGAAGGAAATTGTTTTGATGTGAATTATGACATTTATTACAACTGAAGAACTTCGATTTCGAAAAGAATACTCCACGTAGAAATGGGATCATCTAGTATCATATAGTGAGAACCGCAATCACTAAACTATTCAGTCAAACTAGCGTCAGTCAACCGTAGTTAAATGAATATCCTAAAGCTGATGTGATGAGGTTATATCTTATCATGCTAAGAGAAAACGGCCCATTTTCCAAATTCAATTCATTGTTCCAGAAGAGTATTAGTCAATAAACCAACCTCATAGTTCGGTAACTATACATCATAGCGTATTCATCAAATAGTTTAGAGTTCGCTTTGTAAAACAGTAACAACATAAGAGTCATCCATCAAGAATCCCAATTCACAACAGCCTCTTAATAAGTGATAAAAGAGTATTACTGTTAATTGTAAATAAAGTTATAAGGAAGCACTTGTAAGGGTTTGGTGAAGTTATGAACTGTAATTTATCAGTCTTCACTGACATTATATACATCAAGGAGTGAATCGGTTCGATATATACACGACGTCACAAATTGTATTGTGGTAGGTAAAAGAATCAAAGGCTCTCGTTTCGTCCGATTTCCGACTCGTTACCGTCGTTCCAACGAAGTGTCTAAGACTAAGTTCGAATCCCAGCATAAACAGTAGGGTGGTGAGAGTAAATTTAATTGATGAACCCAAAGTAAGGTAAAAGACATATTCTAGATTCTACTGTCAATAAAAACTTAACTTTATAAAAATTATAAGAAATTTAGATGAGACTCGAAAATATGAACAATTAAATGCTAACTCCATAGTCAGAAACAGTAAAGTGATAGCTTGAAAATCTTGGGTTTGATTCAAATAGCTGTTAGTGCTTCGCTGTCGCACAGTTATATAGTAGGATACCCAAGACATGTCCAACACTCCGTTTTGGGAAAAGTTAAGTACAACATTTTCATTATTTACTTTGTGTTGCACAGCGTTTCAAGTCATTTTTTCAACTATTATCGGGCAGAGTGGTCCTGATGGTTATGCATTTGAGGCAAGGCCTGAAGGTCCTAATTCCGGTTTCTGTTAGCTTAGTGGATACGCACCACAACTGGGAAGTCCAATAATATGCAAAAACGAATATCTGGTGGTACCTTGTTTTCAGTAGTACCGAGTAGAAATTAGTCTGTTTCGAATGTAAAAGGGCTTGTTGAAAGAGTAATTAGTCGTATATGTAATGAAGCACCATATGAAACTCAATTTACTAGTAAGAGATTAATGAACTTGGTAGGCTTCGAGTCACACTTTAAATGTTTGTGTTTCGGTGATATACTAACCAGTTTCCAGGACTAGATTTACATTCGAACCTACGAGTGAAAGTTCAATATATTGTGAACCACTTACTAACGGCTCCATTTTACAGAACAATAGATTCAAACTGAAGTTAATAAGCAGCAAGAATTCAATATCTATGTTTCGTATTAGTAAGCACTGGCCAGTAAAATGTTTCTGCTCTTTTTCGGGAGAGGAGTGTTGATAATTCCCACCCTCGGTTTATAAGTTAGAAATACAAACCAAGCCAACTAGATTGTAATAAATGGAGTTGGATTAAAACTTGAAACTTAGAGCTGAAAGTCGATCTCATATTAATTACTGAACCACCATTCCAACAAATAATATATCACACTGCAAATAAAAATTTTAGGAATGTATGATTAATAGAGCTGGTGTTTGTTGTTGAATAATTACAGGACTACACAAGTGTGGAATTTAATCAAAGGAAGTTAGGAAAGTACACAATTATAAATGCAAGCTACCACTCTGCAAAAAGCAAACACGCAGTTACAAATCGACAAAGATAGTTTCACTCAGTGAAATACACTACAACACATTAATATTTAAGTTGAGCTGGTTATGTGGATATTTTGTTTTAATTTTTCTGTATGTACTTATTACAGATTAATCTCGGTTGGGTATCAATGAAGACCAAATAGCACTGATAAACAACTGATTGGTTCTAGTATGGGACTCATTACAAACTGGCCGTTGGCATCCACAACAACACTAGGTATTTAATTTAGAACTTTCAGGTCCTCATATCAAACCAGCAAGTTCAGTATAAAACATTATTATTTGTTGCAGGATTTCTTCGGGAGAGGGGGCGAAGGGTAGAAAGTTGTAACTAGAAACTACAATCACCGCTTCTAAACATCTTAGGAGGGCACGTTACTCAACTATGAGGCAGTGATATAATCAGCACATAAAACCTGATGACTCGATTATATATAGAGCATTTTCATTTGATTTTCTGCATATTTGTAAGCGAATAATAAGTTAATAAAGTGCTAGAAGAACTCGCCTTAAGGTCTTGAGGACCATGCGTTCAATCCTCAGTTATGTGCGGTTCGCTAAATTCAATACAGCTACCTACTACTACCCCATGGTTTTCAATATTCATATTTATTACCAATCCAGTCAACCGGTTAGAGATGTATGTATTCGGTTTGCAAACAATCTCATTATGAGAATTGTTAAACCGAGGTAGATGGAGACACCATTCAACACAATTAGTATTATAACTGAAATTCAATTGGCGGTGCTATGTTGCTACTCTTGGTAGTAATCAATACGACTTATTAAACACTAATTTTTTTTGTAACGAATATTTACTTCAGTAAATCAACGATGATGCTGGAATTTCCAACAGAAAACATTTATCCGAAACTGGAAATCTTACGAATTAATCATAAGACACCATTCTGGAAAAGCATGATCATTAACATTGCACTGTTGGTAAGCACTAATATTCACGGATCTCATTCTATAACACACATTCTAGAGCATTTTAGATTTCAGTAGTACCCAATCGAGACCGATCAGTGATGAATGAAAACAATAAATGGAATTTAATTTAGCTTAACAACAATAATCAGCTTAAAAGTGACCAAGTTCAACGATGCCTCGAAGTTATAGCGAAAGTAGGGACTAGTAGAGAAGTCAAGTGTGAGAAAAATATCACCAATGGGGTTTAGAAAAACCCGCAGCATGACACAATTCGGCCGAAACGGGATCGCTAATAATAGATGCCGACAGGCTCACTGATGTTGATAGTTAGGCGTCAGCCACGAGACCTGAAGGTCCTGTGTACGTACGAAATTACTGAGTCCTACACTAGGGCGAAGTAAATGTCTGGTAGTACCCCCCCCCCTGATTTTCAAAGATGTCAAACCCATATCAATCTGTGAAGAATACGAACAATAAGGCAATTTTAACAAGGATAGTGTTCAAATGTATGAGAGCTAATGAGTGCATATGAACGATTAACCAGTACACCGATTAAGAAAATATCTTTTTCTGAGAAGTCAATGCCTTCTGTGATAATGTTGACAAAGTCAAGAAGACAACATAATTAGAGGACTTTTTTCTGTAATCGAAATACGTCAAGGAAATTACGAGTCTCTGTTTACTTAGTAGTAACATATCGTTTCTTTGAGAATCATTTAGAAGTCTCTTTCTAATCAGCGTTCTTTATAAACTTCCAAGGAAATTATACAAATTGATAAACTGTGCCATATTCTCACCTGTAAACTAGTGAACTTGTTACCAAATGTTTCCTAGAAGCTTCTAGAGTTTCACTATCTCATGTTTAAGTTCCCAGTACTTAAACCAACCTTTAAAATAAAGTTTCTTTCCTTATCTCTTGTTTTCTGGCTTCTGCTCGGGACCCACTTATACATCTTTAGGTACCAGGAGAATTTTACAACGCCAATAATCACTATTAGTTCCCAAAACTATTAAGTATTGTCGACAATGAAGCAAATCCGGTTTTAATCTCGAAATGCTATGATATATCCTCTACCATTTATGGCCTACTCACGAGGTGGATAATTCTTTAGTGAGATAACACGTTCAGTGCCTAAATCGTACTAGTAAGGAGGTGAAAAACCCTAAAACAAAGCTAATGATATGCACTGGCTTCAGGATCTTGACGAGACGAATGGCTTATGAATCCTATTTTAGTAATTGTTCTCCATAAGATTGTATCTCTTGATGTTATTTCACTGTTTCGTGAATTATACGATCAGATTAATGACTCTGGGCGTGGCAACTTAAGAAAACCACTTGCCATGGTCTTGAGGTCATGGGTAGTAAACAAAAATCATAATATCATTTTATACGACTGAATGTATTCGGATGAAATGTCACCGATCAGCGTTTCAAGCCAGTTATTATTAAATAACATAAAATCATCTGTAGTCTTGAAAGGAACATTCATAAGAGAAATCAGGCAACTACACCAGTGTTGCAGCAAGAAACGATATGGGGGAAATATTCAAGTCAAAGTTGGGTAAATGTTTCAAATGCCAGAAAGTGAAATAATGTTGTTTGCAATGCTTATACAGTTCTAGGTAATACAAAGTGTACTTGATGTGCGTGTTATATATATATATATATATATATATATATATATATATATATATATATATATATGCTTTCTTTGTGAATACTTTCATAGACATTCCGATTACATAATACATCAAAACAACATATTTCAACTTCATTTACATATAGATTTGAATAAATTAAACAAAAAGAGGATGACGCCGAACTACTTTAAAAAGAAAAGTGAATGACACCAGCAACGCACACACGTGGAAAGATTTACATGTTAATTAGTTAGGCAACAAAGATGTTAAAGTTATTCGCAACGTTCTCAATGTGAACTAAATTTGTTGTACACACCACTTTCAATCAGTTTCCAATGTATTTATTGGGAAGAGGGTGGTGTTCCTTACCAAACTTTAACTTTCACAAAATTTTTGCATTTACTTCGGCTTATGGAACTGCGCTACTTGGATATATCTAAAAAATCCAGTTGCAGATACCTCCTGACACTTGAAATGTGATCGTTGACGAAAAATACACATTAACATTTAGTATTCACCTACTTAGTACTAGGGACTTGGTAAATATTGAAAACATTGCGCATAACCGAATGACAAAAAAGTAATTTTTGCACGTCGAATATAATCAAACTAAACAAAAATGATTAATTCAATTGTCTGTTAGAATGTAACTGTTAGGAAATTACCATCTTATCATCAATTCATAATCAGAAGATACATATATCTAAAACGAAATTGAACAATTTTAATTCTGTTGCAAATATGTGACTATGAAAAAATGATAGATGATTTGTACGTAGCTAATATGGGATTTTATTGTTTACTGTCAATTGAAGTACATAGGCACACAAAAGACAGTAAAATCTTTGGTGTTAGTGCGATGTTGTTCGTCAAATTTCGATTTTATGTTAACACCATGAAAAACTTATCAGTATACATATTAGAATACTTGTCCCACAATGTTCCTGAAGTCGATGACTGTTGGATATGACCTCAGTGGTCGAAAGTTTAGGCTTCTGAGGTGAAGCTTTAAGGTGTTAGATTTGACCCCTCGTGGGGTCGTGACTGTGCATTCGCAATCTATTATCCCATATGCCAAAGAGAAACACTCATCAATTACTTTCTGGTTCCAAATAGTTGCCTACGGTTAGTGATGTCATACCTTAAAGTAAATAATTATTATAACAATAAATAACTACAGTAGTCCTGTAGAGTAAAGAGATGAACTAAAAAATTTAATGTTAACCAACGGCATATAATGTGAAGTATCCAATCAAAAACAGTACAACACAAACACTAAAATGTACGTGTATCTACTTACCGTCACAGTAGCAAGAAGACCTTCTGGGACGTTTGCTACAATAATACCAATAAGAAATATAACAGCTTCAAGCCAATGATAACCCAGTATGAATGCGATGACAAAGAATGATACACCGAGGAATACAGCAACACTCGTAATTAAATGAATAAAATGATTAATTTCTTTATTAATTGGTGTTTGACCAATTTGTAGACCTGAAGCTAAATTTGCAATACGACCCATAACAGTACGATCTCCTGTACTGACAACAATACCACGACATGTACCTAGAAAAAGAATTAAAAAAGAAACAATTTTTAGATGAGTACATGTGGGTGATATGTTACTGGTAAAGTTCAGAGAAGCAAGGAATGATCCAACACTGAATGATAGTCGGGTTATATCACAAATTTATTGAGCTGAAAATCCTACGACTGAACGCTGGTTGACCGATCGGTGTTGATGGTTAGGCAATCACTGTGAGACCTGAAATACCCCTGAGTTCGATCCGTGATGGGACCTCAAGCGTACACTGCTGCCGTAGAGTGCCACATTAAGAGGAAACTAAAGTCAAACAGTCATTTTGGTTTTCAATGGTACCCTAACTGATATCAACATATATTGAGTCACAAACAGTGAATCTTTGGAAGAGTTTACTTGCACTTATTAGTGGTGGGGAATTATAAAAAAGCAACTCAATGAACTTTGATATTAACACGAACGAAAATAGTAGTAGTTTGTAAACAGGATTGTATAAATTGTTGTGAAAATACTTTAGATACGTAAGATAGATTCAGATATAGATGGTTTCCAAATAACTTATAAAACAAACAAAGAAGATTGCAATAATCGTTAAAAGAAACAGTAAATTTGGATGTGTAGCGAGTTTGAGTCCCGTCCTACCATTTGGTTTTGGCAATTAGGTATTATCATCAATCCTATGGTGGCCTCAAACAAAGTACGCCAGTATGTACCTGGTAAATGATATGATATAGGAACGTAAGTACATAGGAGGTAACGTAAAATCAAAACTAAAAATGAATTAGGGATGATGCTTATTTGTCTGTCACTTTCACAATCAAAGATCAATATAAGTATATGCATAAGCATTTATATTGATAGTAAACAAATTCATGCCTCCAAGCAACTGGTCTAAATAAGCAGGTCACTGAAATGAGATATAAGACTAAACTTCGAATAATTCAATAGATAACAGTGACATGCATATATATATATATATATATATATATATATATATATATATATATATACTCGTATTATCTATATGATTATACACATAATATACAAATTCTTTATTTAAAAGTACACTTAGTATATAATTGATTGAGCGATCAGAATTTTGATGGACAATAATTCCCAAAAATGGAATTACTGTCACATCATCTTGAAACAATTAGGAAGAGAGGAGTATAGTTTGTTCAAGGTTGTGCGTTAGCACAAAACTACTAACTACGCCAGCATTAGAAGATAAATAACTAGAAGTTAAAATGACCATACATAGTGATCAGGCACACGCAGTACATATCCCAAAAACTTTTGACTGAAGAATGTATCAAAAAAGTACATGGACCTTGTAAAGGCTAATTATTGGAACAGAATTAGTCAAATCAGAGATTACGATGAACTGTCATCTGATTATGAAACCACAGGTAGTATATGTCAGGACTACTCGCTATCACCGTTTTTGTTTAATTTCAATCACTACTAGAAATAAGAGCTTCCTCGTTAAAATTTTTAAGGATTGACTTACCAGGAGGCTCGCTTATCGATTTAAAATACGCAGATGACATAGTAGTGTTTAGTGAAGAAACTAACAAAACGGCAGTATTTTGATAGCAATGAGTAATGGTACAAAAATGATCAGGATGTCGTTTGTCCCCTCTATGTCCAAGATGCTGCTCATATTGGTTATCTTGGTTATCTGTGGTTTATAGAGTTCCAGTAGGAAGGCAAGGTTAGTGGAATTATTCATCGACGAAGTTTGATAGAGTGAAAGTATTGACGAACCGTGGTTGATAACTTGACTTGGTGGATGGACTTGTATATCATGATGAACCGATTAAGAGATGCTGTCTGCAATACGGCGTAATGATACCAAAAGCTAGTCACAATAAGACCCGAGTGTGATCAGCTTCAAGTAAATGTCGATCGCGCTGTTCGATCACAGACCTAGAATGACATAAACCCCTACTTATCCTCATTCCTTTTCGTATCCGTCAATAAAAAACATGTCGTTATAGTGTAGGCAACTAGAAAACTATAATCGCCTATACATCTTTAACAGCACTCAAAATCATTATGACTGAATTTAATGCGTTGTCTTGAGTGTACGTCCTGTGATAATCGCGTACACTATTGGTGCTATAAAATGTTTCTTAATTTCCAATAACTTTTTGGTTGATAATAGGTAGTGAGGAGAAACTTGATCTCCAAACAATCCAAATCACTCCACAAAATACAATAGTCATAGATTTTAATCTCACTCTACTTCGGTTTGTGTATTTGAGTAGTATATCTCTAGCGATCAAATCTAGGGTGTGGCTTAAAGCAAATTACATGAATGTATATCTAGAATGTGAGTTGTACGCAATAAACACAACATTACTTACCGTCAACAGCGTTCGTTGAGAAAAAGGCTAAATTCTTTGTTTCTAACGGATTTTCATTCGTATATTCTGCTGTACGCGATTGAGGTTCTGATTCACCAGTTAATGCTGAATTATCCACCTGAAATGTATGTGTTTTGGAAATGTAAAGAGAAAGAAACTAAAAATGCACTAAAAGTGGGGAGCGGAGAACGAGTTTAAACACAACGTACTCAATGTTCGATAAATGGGTTGTATTCAATCAATTTTTCATGCATAGTTTAGAGTGCACTTTTCGTTAAAGATTTTGATTACAAGCTCTAACTTGATTTGATTATTTTCCGCCTAGTACAAATGATTATATCTATAAAAGTCAATTGCAGAGACCTTCAGACGCTTGAAATGCAATCAGAAAACATAAGCGGACAATACTGTTTCAATTAGATCTTCGTCTAGCTTTACTCTAATATACAATAATGTTTATTTGCAAAAGGGAAAATGTGGAAAAGTGTGTCGAAAATTCAGAGCTCATAACTTGAGGAAAGATAAAGGGTTAAAGCATCTCCACTATTGTGACCAACTGTGAACCGCATTACCCGAAGTTTCCAATCATTGGTTATGGCTTTTTTTTAATGGGATCTCAATTATGTCGTTTATACCTACCGGCCCAACCACCACCAACAATCGTCAACTACTTCAAGTTTTGATTTGGTTTATCCTCAGTTTCCACATACCTTAGGCCAGTCATCACTATGAGTTGAAGTAGGTAACGCTAGGACATACGTAATACATGCCCCCAAGTGGCGAAGATTAAAAACTCCATTAACTAATTTACCAATTTTCGCTGGCACCCTGCATATAACATACTAGTGTTGCAAACTTGATACTATTTGAACAAATATCAATCATTTTATTCAATTTTGTATTTGATATCATGAAGCAACTTATTCAAAAAAACTACTTAAAATTAGGAAGCACTGTCAGACAGCTGTTTTCGTTCTAGAACAGGACTCTTAAATGACAGTGCATACCCCGTATCCCAACCAGAGATCTAGTCCAAGATAAAAGTGAGAATCTTAGTTAATAATACCTAAATATCTTGAAACTGGAATGGATAGAATTAGGCTGAATTTTATTAGATTTTACTCAAATTTCACTGTCACAATTATTTAAAATTAGATATTGGAATATTTATAGTACTCCATTTATGCCAAAAAAAAAAATGTTTAAACACTTGTTAAACTTCAAAACTAGTAATAATAGTAATAAGTTACATATACACTAAATGTATACACATCACCCATCATCATTCACAAATTTGACGGTTTATACAATTACGATTATTTACAATAATATATCAGATTCGAGGACACATGAGAGAGGAAGTTAGTTAGTTCAAAGGCGGAATGGAACGGAAGTATGTAACTAGTAATAGTAATGATAATAATATTGAAAACAATACTTAGTATTAGTACCATTATTATTATTATTATTATTACTAATATACTACTGGTAAGAAAGACTAGGCGCATGTATAACATTTGGGTACACAAAATGATGTATGCATTGATATGTACATATCCTTATGAACAGTTATAAAAGTAATGAAAAATGGCCTAATTTAGGTTGCTTGACCTGAAATGCTAAAAACTACACACCTATTACATAGTAATTAAGATATTAGTGAATGCATTCATCTATTTATCTAGGAAGGACTTAACTCGATAGAACACCAAAATAGAAATAATAGAGTCACCCAATATATGTATCAATAATTGAGCTTAGGAATATAAATCGTTGGATGCTTGCTTAGATGTTCGACTTGGAGCGTGAACAAACTGAACTCGACCCTTGATGGGGATGGGGGACGAAACAACTGACTAACAATGGCTCCCAGTTATCGATAGTTTATTAAACTAGATCAATTGATGATACCAAACATTACCTAGCGATCCTCATAATACTTAACTATTGAAGTTATAGTAAATCTATCAGCCTATCAGTATACATAACGATTTTTGCTAAAGCTGAATAATGGCTGGCGATGGAGTTCAGAATGAACATTTCGTTTTATTCAAAACTAGTCATCAGATGAATATATACATACACCCTGCTTATCGATGTTTTCACAATGAAGCTTGCACTTAGTACCTTTCAATTCAAAGATATAAATCATCATTCACTGAACTACTGACGACACGTGTAAATATCAAACATTGAGATATAGGTAAATTCAGACGATGAGTCTCGAACTGGACGAAACGAGAGCGTCGTGGATTTCACCAGAAACATCGATCCAACCCGACCAAGGTATACAAACACTAGTAAAGACGAATCAAATGTGATTCTTAACACCAATAGCAAGAAACTACATAAATTTTTGTGATTGTGTATAGCTAGTTGATTTTCGCAGACCTTAGCTTAAATTAACGGTGGTTTTCGCTACGGATTCTAGGAAACAGTTAAATTGTAGGCTTTGTCATTCTAAATCAACTTAATTATCAGTATTAGCATGATTTTCAGAGATATCTCAAATAAACAACTTAATACTTTTGTCTTGTGCACTTTAGAAATAAAGCTGCTTCAGTACATTCTCCGAAATTTTTCTGTTCAGCCCTCAATAAAATTATACATACTAGGAGTCGATTAGAAAGTTCGTTTATAAGCGTTCGAATACATGAATTATTACTAGGAATCAACAATTCAAGGCTAAAGGTTTAATTTCAAGCAGTAACTTTAAGGTTAACTGTATAATTTCGACAAGAAGATAACGAGTAAGCTTTTCTTCCACCCCCGTCTTAAAGCTATTCCCTATCATTTCAATTTAAAACCACTAAGTCTCGGATTTGATCCCCGCCCTAATTACCTCAGCTTTACGAATCGATCATGTGAATTACATACGGTGTTTGATCTACTTGATTTCGCGTATGAATTCAATAATGTGACCTGAAAGATGTCCAGGGCATAGAAAACACAGGTTATTGCTGAAGCCATTTGACCAGAACTCTTGAAATCACGTTGTACTTCATGTGAAGAAAAATCTTAGTTGGTAAGTTCTATGCGAATTTATGGTATTAGGCTATAAGCCACACCAAATGTGTATTCATTAATGGCAATGTCAGTTTAGACCTGTTTCACCTTCGTTTAGTTTAGGTAATCAGATAGTGTTACATCACCCAGGGAACATATCATGTAGCTTAAATCCAAGTAGATAATAACGTATAACTAGGCATATATCTGTGTATCCGTCCGAGTTGCAACATACCATCAGTACGGAAAGGTGAATTTCAACATAATGGAGATGGTAGTAGTAATAGTGGTGTTAGCAGTAGTATTAGTGAGAGTAAATTAGACTAGATATAGAGAATATGATTCAACAAGGATGAATTAATTCGTAGAATGGAAGGTATAAAATAATTTTAAGGCTCATGACTCAAGGGAAGATAAAATGATTGAAATTAATTCTGCATCATATCACTCAAATCTCCAATCAAAGGTTAAATGAATATACCTGTGATCTAAAAAAGTGATCTGTATCTATCAATATTTCTCAAACCAACAGTCAATATCTTTATGAACTAATGTCATATTTTGGTTGAGTCACTCCTAGCTTTCCTCCAACCGTTTCCTAGGCCAGTCAGTATCATGCGTCACAACCACGTCAATCAGTGAAGATCTGTGGTTTCTTTCTTGGGATCTTTATACGGTACATTTCGTTTGACCTCAAGGTTACTCAATTGATAGTACACGAGTAATGCTCCGAAGACACATTATAAGCCTTTAAATGTCCCTTGTATTCAGAGACCACGTTTTACAGTCATACAATACAGCTGACAGTACGATTTTATCCTTAGACCTTAAGTTTCTCTCCTTTAACCCTACCAAATTTCAACCAATCTGTCTGGCATGGTAGGACCTAAAAAATGTTTTCTTTAGCCCAGTATAACTCTATTAGTACGCCACGACTAAGAAGACTAATCAATACTTCATTGAGACTGATTTTTCACAGGCGAATGCTACATCATATCCTACATTTAGGAAGTATCAGCATTGCGTAGAAAACTTAGTCACAGAGTGCTTTAAAAGTCAAATTATACTGCTAAATGTAGTTACAAATACCACATAATTTTTTGATCACAATAACACAATCAAATATTTATACTCACTTTGAAGGAACTAGCTGCAATTATTCTTATATCTGCAGGGACACGATCACCACACTTGACGTCGATTAGATCACCGACAACTAAAGCCTCGGCGGGTGCTTCTATTTTGACTCCACCTCGGATAACCAAAGCAGTCTAAAATGAATCAGCAGATATTTTGTAGTAGCATATTAATTGAAGTGAGAACATTTATATATTAATGAAACTGGATTTCGATTAACAGTGGGATCCAAGAGTCACGGTTTATCTCACTAGCACTCATCAGCAAGATTCCCCTGCCACAACCCAGTATTAGTATTCACAAGTATATTCGAACCATATATATTTCACCTAAAACGCTAAAGCGCTACACACCGAGCTACTGAGTTTATATAACCACTGCCAGTTAAGTAACCAAGATTAATTTTATCAACGCCATGTATAGTAGTAAAAATCTGGAATGTTTATTTGACTAGTCTATGAGTAATTACAAAGCAACACTGCTTCTCCAGCTGATAATATTTATTCCAACACATATCAAACACTGCTGATCTAATCTAATGTCTCACTTTTCAGAATCAGCTAGCTTTGTTCATAACGATTTAGATTTGAACAGTAATTACATATTTACTTACAGTAACGCTACTTAGAAGTCACTTGTTGACTTTAACAATTCCATTTTCATCCACACGTCCAATAAATAATTTACAGCACTCCAACCTACCTACTGGGTATAGTTTTATATCACGCTAATATAACTCAATTAGGTTATTATGACATGCAAACCTGAAAACTATATGAAGATTACAGCTACTGTCGGTGAACTTCGAAACTACCTCCATTATCAGCAGCAAACAAGTAGATAAACAGACTTTGGCACAGATAATTTTAAACTCAGTAGAGGTTAACTCTTAATTTATTCCATTAATGTCCTGACGTACTAGTTAGCTATTAAACGTATGGTAGAAAGCTCAGCTAACTGTAATATTTTATTTTGAGTAAATCACTTTAATCAAATAGTGGGAATCCTTCAAAACAGGTCATATATAATGCAGCCAAATGTACAAGGCCTACAAATTTCCACACTAACTGGAGAAAGCTGTCTACATCTTTCTTCTATTCGGAACAACAAAATAGTGAATAAGCTTTAATCAGTGATATGTTTGTTTATACGTAGGGTGTTTTGAAAAGTAAAATTCATCTAGCCAACAAGTGATTCTAGATAAAAAAGGTATATGAGTTGGAAGTTTTAGAAATGTTTACAATATGCATTTTCCGGGAATTTCACACATTTTTCACAACGTCACAGCAAATTTACTTACAAAAGCCTTACTAAGATTACATATATGAAGGTAGTATGTAAACGGAACTACAAAAGTTGATGAGCGAAACTAATCCCATTGAAGCATTGCTAACAATTAATAATATCAAACATGTCTAACGTTCACTTACCTGTGGAATCATCTTTTTGAACGATTCCATAATACGTGATGACTTCGACTCTTGATAGTACGAAAAGCAACCGGTAACCACTACAACAACCGATAGTACGATTCCAAGGTAAAGCTTTAAGTGAAATAAAAAAACACCGTGAATGTAAAGTAAATCATAGTACACCAAATGTTTTTTTCTGTACTTTCATACATACTGAATAGCCACAGAAGGTTTAAGATACTAAGTAGAGTCTTATTTCAATAAGTGTATGTCGCAGCATAAGATTAAACTACTGTGTTTAAGGTAAACTACTGTCGAGATCTGAAGCTAATATTTTGCTTAAATCAAAAAGCAGTTGCAAATCACAGCAAAACGATTATTTCGTTTTGTAATTTATTTATGGGTTTCGAAAATTCACTTTAATATCTGAAGCTTTATGCAGTTAATAATGTCTCACATGGAATACAACTAATTAGACTCAGTTTCTAGACTTCAAGATAATTATAAGATTATTCTACTAAAATACATTTATGACTGCGTAAGTAAAAACAATGATAATAAAAAAACAATAGATTAACAAAACTAATGAAACCTGTGAAGAATAACAGAACCTTATTTCTTTATATCTAATATACTCCTTTGATTTCCTACCTGCGAAGGCTCTAAGCTCAGAAAACTTTATTTTACTTTAAACGCGAATAGGATCGAGCAATCCGAAAACAAAGATACATTAATTGATACGAACATATATATAATGCAAAACAGTTAACTGTCAATGAAATAAAATCGGGTACAATTTTGTTACGATCAACTTGCCACAATTTACGTAAACACAGCAGTAAAGAGAAAATCGATAGGACGAAAAACAGACAGGTGATGATAACATCGACAATGAATCAAAAGTAAAAATTCAAAATATAATCAGAAGAATGAGTGTAACAAAATGATATTAAAAACCATTAAAATTTGTTATAAGTGAAAATGAATACGCTGGCATCGACCAAAAAGCATGAATCCTCGGTCAGCTTAAATAGTAGCAATGACTATTTAAGGATCCATACCCAATCTGGTAGCTTTGGGTGTCACGAATTTATGCCAGGCTAACCAGTATTACGCATTACAGTAGGTGGGATTAATAGATGTGCAACATATACCCAAACAATCTCGGTTGATGAATGTTCACCGACTTGTCGACAGATTAATTACTTCTGTCCAAAACCCTAAGCTTAACATTATCACTACTCACTACTAGGAGTTTACTACATGCAAAAATAATGGCACATGCCGTTGTTCAGATATTGGTAATCTTCGGACATTCTAGGCTGACATAAGGTTGAATCTTAGGTTGGTGGACGTAGATGACATATTTTACGTTCTTTATGACTGACTGGCTGACTGACAGAAACCTTGAACTTTAAAGACCATAATCATAAATAATTATATACATTAGCTCTACGATAGACAGACGGATATCTTGCTTGTGCCAAAGATGCCGTTACTTGGTAAAAGCCAAGCGCGATTTTGTCAGTATCGGGATTTTTATCATAAAGCATACCCAATTATCAATTTAATTTGATATACAATACAAAAAAAAAAAACTAAGTAACAACTGACTATTCATGGAAGCGCTTATTCAAGTCAAAGTAAACAAATCTAAACAGTAAAATGGGGCAGTTTAGTAGTGGACGCACTCCACTTTTACTGCTAGGTTTTTGGTCGGAACTCTAATTTACCTACTCTAGTCTTGATAACCGGATAGTATTAAAAACCATCACAAATATCAGTCTGGCTGGCAAGCGCTCACACTGGTGTAGCATAAAGTGGGTCAGAAAACCTTGTACTTGAAAGATTGATTAATGAGAATGAGTAATTTCATTAAAATCTAGGTAAGTAAAAAATGGAACTATAAAACCGACTTAGTTACATTAAAGTCACTCGTTAACTGAACAGTGGAGATAAGAGGTGGTTATTTAACTAAACCCATTTTCAGACCAACAATACAACTGTTTAAATCATGAGACAGTCTTTAAAAGTGACTAAAACACTGCAAATCGTATACATAAACCATATGGCCAACAGAGAACATGAGGAAGAAATTTAGGGTACAGAGTTTGTTGTTGTTTATATACATCATATGAAAACAGTCGAGGAATAGAAGATATGGTCAAAACTATAATTCGGAAAAATAATGAGGTGAGATACTATGAACACAAGTCTACTTAATTACACCTTCGTAATGTGACGTGGAAACAAACCAAATCCTTATTGTATATGGTCATTTTACATTGAAATAAAAAATTAGTGTTAACGACTGAACGACTACAATTACTGGACAATATGAAACCGTAAACAATGAGGCAAATTATAAAAAATTAAGTATATCCGATGTTATGATTAACTGAAGTTCAAATATGTCTGGTGAAGTATACGTCAGTGAATACTGGTACTTTTACAAAAAGGCTGACTAGCTATTTACATACAACACACAGCTTAATCAGAGCTACCTGACCTACCAGAATGAGCAGAGTTAAGTATATATTCTTGTGAGAAAGAAGGTTTATAAGCACCTACACATAAACGTATTTTCGATTTTTAAAAGTATTAAAACCACGCGATTCTGCATTAAACAAACCATAATGAAGTAAAGCTTCTAAAAACACAATATATCAGTGTCAATGCGATTAATATATATGTATGTTCAGTAATAAAACTGAGTGAACATACATGTGTGCTTAACGACTATGATTCAACGATCAGATCATTATTATCGCATGTGCATTACACTTACGTTATCTTTTGGTGGATCTTCATGAGTTCCACTTTCAATTGAGAATGCAATAAAACACAGGACAGCACCAATCCACAATAATAATGAAAAGCCTCCAAACAAAGTTTTGCAAAATTTCACCCATTCTGGAGTTGTTTTCGGAGGTGTAAGTGCATTTGGCCCATCACGTTCCAAACGAGTCCTCGTCACAAAATGAAATTAAATATCTCTTAATGACTTACTTAGCCTGCTCTGCAGTCAAGCCATTTTGTGGGTCAGTGGATAGTCGCGAATACAACTCGTCGAGAGATATCCGATGCTCGTCCATGTCCAGCTCCTGTTTCAGTTCGTTCAAGTCATCCTTTTTCAGAGTTTTTTTTGACTTCTTTTCGGTAGCCATTCGGTAACTATCGCTTCGCTGAAACGATAGTGAGCAAACAAATTTTTACAATAAAACAAGACAAAAGCTAAATTACTAGAGTTGCTTTTGCATATTTAATGAGCAATACATAGTCATAAAACTTACGGCATTCGGAACACCCATTTTTAATCTATGATCTCAAGTAAGTATACAACTTAACCGTATGCTGGAGTGAAAAAGTAGATGTGATAAAAGCAACTGATTTATTTAAACAAATCGTTTTCTGCCAAACTCATTAAGCTATCTATTAATATTTCAATGTGTAATCAACTGCTATCAAGGCAAATTATTATTTTTAATTTTTATTAAAAAATCAGAACACATGTAGATTTTCAGGATGTTATACTTCAGTTCGAACAAGGAGGTGGTGAACGGAAGACGATAATATCGTCCTAGCACCACCAATATTATTTACAATAAGTCTCTACTCTGCTTTCTCATTATTTACTGGTTTGGATTTTTGTGACCAATAGTAAATTTTTGTTAATCTTTCTGAGCCCATTTAGATGACTGCCCCTCCCATTATGAATCAAAAGAAGTTACCATCACTGCTTCTCAAACCCCACCTTCCGCTTTACAAGACAGAATTACCTAGCTATGGTTTCCTGAAATGTGTGCTGATATGTTAGAGGTGTCCATTTCTTTAAAGATTACAGTGCTGGTTATATTGGTTCTAAAAGTGAAGAGAAAAGGGTTAAATAGGACTAACCATGATGCTGCTTCTGCAATATAATCCCTCACTGCACACAGAATTTAGATTGTTAATAGCTCAAAAAATTACATATTCCAACCGAATAAAGTTAACACGAATTTTTATGCAAGCCATTTTGTTTTCTATTCTGTTAGTGGTGTTTTCTTCGGTTTAATTTAGGATTTTTGACCGACGTTGCAGAGTAGAAATCCGGTGCATGGTCATTTTAATCGTAGTGCTCAGTGATCAGATGTGAGGAGATTAAAAAGGTCCCTCTTAGTATTCCATCCACCATTCGCGCGGGTCTAAGCATGCTTTCGCCAATCGTGATCCGCTTCAGGAAAAGTGTAAGGTTTTCTATACCGGCTCTGTAGCATGACAGATATCATTTCCTTATTGTCCAAGGTTATAAGCAGTAACCTACGTGGGGGCAAAAGGGTCGAAAGAGCTGGTCTGTGCAACCACATAACTTTATTTGCCCGTACGTTTATAATGTTGGGACGGCCCCCAGAGACCTCAACGAAGCTTCCAGGACCCTTAAAAGAACAAAAGACATTCCACCCCATCACTGATCGACAGAACCTTCTATATGCTCGACGTGGCATGTTTTGATTGAGTAATGACTGAAACATTTTAGTTCTGAAGTAAATGGGTTATTATGACTATTTCATTGTTTCAAAAAACCATGGAATTGTGAATATTTTTAACATAACTCACTCTCTTACTAGAATAAAGATTCCTGCTTACATGCTTTCTGTCTACTAAATTTGCGACTAGGAGGTTTCAAGGTGTTCGAGTGTTAAAGTTGTCTGCGGTTAATCATGACACTAAGTACATGCTATAATACTGGCATTGGGGGGGGGGAACCTAGCAAAATGTCATTTACCCTTGAATAAGTTTAATCTTTACTGGAACGTCGAGAAACAACTCTTTGAACAATTCCAGGTACATGTGCCAAAAACTTTAATCCAGCCAATGAATCTTACTCAGAAGGGGCTTACGGAAAATTCATGAACATCTTACGTCGATTCCATCATCAATTTTATCCGTGAATTTAACTTTGATGGTTTAGTCAGCATTACATTTGATTCATGATTAAGGAAATACTATAACTTGTTGAGTTTAGACCTGACCTATATAGGTCAGAATGTTTCCTTAAGACGTGGTGTTTGTATGCACCATTCAGTCATCTGAGAATGTTGACGTTGAAACCAGAATTTTGGGTGACATTGAAGTGTCCAAATATCACGCTGCAAGAAGTGACCAGCGATTGCCAGGGGCTGGTGAATTTGAAACATGCTACATTTATGATTAAAAGTTGTAGTTATTAACCATACGTCCATGAAACAAATAAGCAAATATATTTTAGTATACGAAAGTAATGAACAACCATCCCCTTCCTGATGCTGGTTATGTTGAGAATGGCATTATAAGAAGTTTTATCACATAAAGATCACCATTGTACTAAATGCCGTTGCAAAGGGCACTGTAAAGGAAAGATACATAGTCGTCATCCTCCTAAACTGTATTCTGAGAGATTAAAATCTCAGTGCGCTAACTAACAAAATAATAGCGGATCACAGTAGCACTGACATTCCCCTACACCACTCATGACGGCTTGATTGCAAACGACCATGAATATAAACCCCCAGATTAACATTGAAAAAGACACAATGTACATGGATATGAACTACATTAAGTGCGTTTTTCTAACTTTCGATCATATCTGTAAAGCCACAAACTCACTTATGGCCTCTGAGGTATCACAAAGGTCAATTCTCTGCTATTTCTCATTTTCATCAGCAGTCTCCTACCAAATATTCGCTTGTCAGTTTTTATTTGCATGGGTGACGTAAAGCTGTTGATAGCCATGATAAATGACGGTGATACAAAGGGTCTCCAATATAAACATGGTTTGAATCGAAAAGTCGACAAGCGATAACAGTGGAAACATGCAAAAGTCAGGTGATGTATTTCCACATTCCAGGAGTGTATCCATAATTACTGTTACCTAGACTGGGCGACGAGTGGTCTGCATTCATAAGAACGAGATCCGTGTTTGCCTTCTACTGACAGGCCGAATACTAGGGAAGACTGCTAAATGGATTTTACCAAGGCGTACACTACTCGGAATTCGTTGGAAGCTGGGTATGTTAACCCAGAATCGTTCTCAGCAATACTCAAAATGCACATTAGGTCATACTCTAAAGCTCACAATGTTTTCAATTCCCCGATCTCAAAAAATGCCAACTTTTCGAAGCGAGTACAGAAACAGGTAGCGAAATGGTTCACTGAATATAGTAGTAAGAAATACACTGACCTGCCATGCCGGTTAGGATTGTCCTCTGTGAGTTAATGAATTACTTGGTTCTGGTCTGCAACTTTATTCACACTCGGAAACCCAAATGAGAGTATAGTAGCTGTACTGTTCACCTTTATATAATGAAGGAATCCTCTAGTCCTTCGCTCATCAGAAGGTATGTGACAACTTAGGTTAGGGTAAAATTCCCTATTACCTTATATTGGATGTTGGTAAGTTTTGTGTGCTTTTGTGCGCTCCACTGTCTCCTGCCTACGATAAAAAAAATAAAGACTTATTCCCCAATAATCTAATTTCTTCTGCCAGTAGGACAGGACGTATCATGGCGTTAAAGGTACAACTACGGGTTATGACTGATGCGCTAACTGCAGCCCCGTACTGGAAAGCTTTGAGATAAAACGTCATAATTATGCATTCCACTACAGAACACCAAAAGCTACCTATAACAAGAGCTGACCAGCTGACACTGGTTATATTGACTCGAACACGGAACTCTGTAGCACTATAAGTACCACATCACCTTCCCAATATTATTATCCTTCGAATTCTAGTTCTATATCAATTTACTAATATTTGCGTCTGTCAAGGAAAATGGGATGTAGGTACCAGTGAAAGTTGTTTGGTTAGACTGAAATTCCATTATTGACTGACATTAGTTTTAGAATTGATTGTTTGAAGTGCTGGCGTTACTGCTGGGAGTCGATATCGTCTAGAAGCATAACTTTACCACTCAATACACTCGACAAGCTTAGTTTTATGCCAGTGTTCTTTCCTGTTAATGCTATTATAATAGTATGTGGTAGATAGGGTTTTGTAATGCTCAAGTGATCACCAACTCTGATCATTCATACCATTAACAGCGGGTTAATTATGTTGCTGTTTTGTTCTCTCTACTTACGTCTTCCCCTTAGTTGTAGATGACCATGTATGAAGCGATTTTGGAATCTAAAACGTTTATTCCACTTCTTCGTATTATAGCAAGTTACCTCCTTTGCAAGCTGTCCCATGCAATGTAGTTCACTAGAAGACGATCGTGATTTATTTCTGCCACTTCCTTCCTATATCAACCTTAATATACTTATTTATTATAGACAACCACTCTTTTACATGATAGTTTTAGTGGTAATAATTGTGATTATCATGCTATCACCTCTGACGCTTCTACATCCGACCAAATAACTCACCCTTCGCACTTCTTATTATGAATTTGACGCTCCAATGGAATCACTAGAGAATCATGTTCACTGGGCTTTTGGACGTATCATCTGTGCGACCGTCGCAACGGATTATTGTCGTTGAAACAGTACTATTTAGGCCCTATTATTGTAAAAATTGCTCTAATCAGTGTACTTATTACTTTAAAGTTTATGTTTATCCATGTTTACTATTCTATCAATCCGACTATGGCTGTAAATCTACAGTGAATTCTATTTCAGAACATAAATTATTACGAAGATACAGGCCACAAACTTGTACCAAGACAACTTTCCTAACTCTTGGTTTATGTGTATGAAACATCCTGACTTATTAACATTTGCATGCATTCATTAATAATTCAGCTGAAACAATAGCACAATTGACAAGTACACTTTGATCACATCATTTACATACAATCACTTCCCACTAACATAAACATATCATTAATTACAATTGAGCTGATAAAAATTACTAACAAAAGAGAAACATAAGACAAAAAAACTGAAGAGAAAATAGATACATGTTTTGATCAGTTGTCAAGGCAACAGAGTAAAGCACAACTTTATTCTCTCATCTTGTCAAAAAGAAAAACAAGATGAGAATCCACAAAGAATATAGGAGCAATAGAGAAGATACATAGAATTTATAGAATGCGTATAGAATGAAGTCCACACCTAAAAGTTAATAAAGTTGTAAACGTAAATGCTAAGCATATTAATAAATAAATATAATAAATACGTAGTCAATAATTGAAATAAACAATTAAAACATAGCAAAAAAAAAACAAATAGTGGATTAGTTATAAAACGGCTAGTTGTCAACAGAGATAACACAGCAACCTTTTTTAATTCATATATTCAAAGGAATGCGGGGTCAGGGGGGGGCAGGCCACTATGATAACAGTAATGTATATAAAGTAAATACAAAAGAAAAAAATTTACTCCATATGATCACAGACAAATGTTGTTCTTATTTTTTTTGAACTTTGAATAAATAACCTAAGTGTAATGAATGAAAGAAATTAAGTCATTTAAGACAATGATGTATAAGTGAAGATAGAAGATTAAAACAAATTCTATGCATAAATGCAATACTGAGCAAAAGTGTATACAATGTGAAATAGACAATGAAATTGAATAAAAGACAATGATATTTGCAAATGAATTAAAGAGGAAGAGGAGGAGAATAAAAAATTCATTATAATTGTTTCATTGATACATAAGAGATAAGATGTTCTGGTAAAGGTAAACGATTCACTTTAACACGTAATGAATCTGTATAACCTAATGCTTTTTGTATTGCTATACGACAGATATGTTTTAATGAATGTACATTACATTCTTCCCAATGTAACCATTGAGCTAATTCATCATCACCATGAATACATTCTTCTGGTATAATACCATGAACTAGAAGCCAACGTGTAAAACTTGCTAAATTCACTGGATCACATCCATAATTTAATAATAATTTCACCATAGGTATATCTAATTTTGGAAATTTGACAGCCATATGTAATGGACCGAGACCTTCATGATCCACACGATTAACTGATGCACCAGCGTCTAATAATTTGCGAGCTAACGCTAAGTGTCCATGTAAAACAGCAACATACAAGGGAGTTTTTCCATTTTTATCAGCTGCATTTACATTAGCACCAGCTTTTAGCAGGAGATCTACGATTTCTGAACGTCCATGATATGTAGCTACATAAAGTGGAGTTTTCCGATGTGAGTCCATTTGGTCAACCTTAAAACAAAAACAAGTAGAAAAAAATAGAACTACGTAAAAGAATTGTTGAGGGATGAAGATAATCCCTTCTAAAATTCTCTAAATGACAGAAGGCTGCTGAAGAAAAAACATCTTGACCATTGCGGCTACCCTGATATGGTGGTCGAGCTTGTCTATCGTGATGTACTAGTTTTGAGCTATATTGTCTGAAACAACCGTTCCTTTACGTTCTACCATGCCCAGAATGTCGGCTGAGAGGCGGTAAAGCTAAAAGCAACAAACCTAAGGTCCGAGGGCGAAGTCGTACTGCTGATTGTTTAGAGGTGTTTCCTGCAAGCAACAAGTAAAGCAGCGACGCTGCTTCTCAAAGGATGGAGTTAGGAAAGATTGACTATAAAAACGTACATCACCTTACCTCAAGGACTTTCGTGTTTGGCGGCAAGGCTTTTCCAAGTATGGAGCTAGTTCAACAAAAACCACTTGTGAACAAATCGTGTGTCTGGTTCCAACCAGTTGTCCCTTAAGTAATGAGGTCAAACTCTCGGGTCCTCAACACCTATAATCCTTAAGAACAACCCTTCCACAATATGAGCAACAGGGAAGTGATAGCCCCCCTCATACTTCTAACAACAATCAACCAATTCATATTCTTCAGAAACTTTCGAAAGAATCGCAGAAACCAGCGGAACACGTTTTTAAATATTCATTATTGGCTTTGACTCTAAATAACGACAAAAACACCCTTTTTTCTGAACGTGAACTAACCTTTGAGATGAAGTTCCGTTTAAATTTCCAGCCATTAGCTTTTCCGTTTAGAGTTAGAGAGCACATTTGTAGGGACTAAGAAGTAGTTAAGAAGTTAGTGCTCAAACGTTCAAATACAAGATGTGACATTCATGATGTGTTTAAGATTAGTATTTTGCTTCAACTATTTTTATCATTCACTGAGTTAACGTCATCTTATGACGATTATGTAATATGATCACAAGAAGTAATGCATATTTATGGAGGGTTTTATGGTGAATATGTTTAACTGGCTGGAACAAAATTCACCTACATGAACAAATTAGTCAACTGACCTATCATTTAACAATAAATCTTCAGCTTTCGGTTATATTAATATGCATTGTGAAGAGTTTACTTACATTTATTGGGGAAGGTTACATTTGTTACAGAAAGATAACGCATCCTAAATACACATTTCAAACGAATATTCGGGTGGTTTTCAAAAATAAAGATCTTATCAATTTAGGTTATCGCACTGCATTTAGCTTTCGAAATCATCTAATGTTAAATAAGTAGAATCAATCGGAGCAGTAATTGAAAAAGAACTTATTTACAACAGACGATTTGGTGATTTACTGACTTATGATTAAACTGTAAGTGAAAAAAAAAAAACAATACACGGAGACACTCATCTCACCATGGTTTTTGCACTTTATAAACTTTGTCACTCAATATTTAAGATAGAGATATGCTGATCATTGAAAAAAGGTGCCTTGGAAGCATTAGTTACATATCTTGGAATGACTAAGTAAGTAATATTGAGAATAAGTTTATGAAATCACTGACCGTTGGTATGATCCGTGTTAGTATTAGCTAACTATTTAAACATCTAAAATTCGATGCAAATGAGTACAAAATATGTAAGCTCCAGAAGACTATATAGTTAACATTGTGAAGTAAAAGATGGAAGATGATGATAAGAAACATGTAAAACAAGACAAGACAAGAAAATTACACGGTAGGAGGGATACAGTTCAGATAGAAATACAATCAAGAGGCTTCATTTTGTTGAGAAAGGTCACCACTTCTCATAAAGATTCTAATAGGAAACTGTAGTAAGATTGTCGCTGGTTTCTGTTATGTGCCATACCTTAATGAAGTGTCAAACCACTGGGTATAACTATCTCTAGGACTCAAACTAGGCAGTTGCGATAGATAGGCAGAGTTTAGTCCCAATGGCCTTTTTTCGTTTCACGACTCCATGACATAAACTGTGTTACTAGGTATAGACTAAAGAGTAGGGAGATAGTTTCTAATAAACTGCAAAGAAGCCTACTAAACCAGATTCTGAATTCAATTACAGAATAGAATCTCTACAAGAACTGAAAGGGTTAAGAAGCTTCAAATTACTGTCAACTTAGAATACCACTCTGCAATAGTTTTAGACATTCCGTTGATCGATAAAACTTCACTATTAGTAGGCAACATTACATTATACATTGACTTTGGCTAACAAGCCATTATATGTCAAACAAGTGACTTAACACTTATGACACCATTAAAACCAGGATATTCAGTTTTTACATTTTTCTGGTTTTCAATGGTTGTCCACAAGCACCCACTCGCTATAGTAGAAATACCTTAAAGTTGATAACTTTTCTAAAAAGAACTACATGCTATAATAGGACAAACAGAACAGGACAATTACTCACCTGAGCACCATGACGTAATAGGGCATTGGCGATTTCTAAATAACCAAAATAAGCACTAATATATAAGGGTGACTTATTCTCTTTATTAGTAATATGTATATCAGCTGAATGACACAATAAATAATTGACAACTTCAGAATGCCCACGACATGCTGCTAAGTAAATCAAAGTTCGACCGTATTTATCCTGTAAACAAGAAAGGGAAAATGATATCTTCATGATTAAGGAGGGAAAGAATAATGATGGTGAGGCTTGATTATCTTTATGATACAGTTTAGCTATATTGGTTGGAACGCTTATTTCTTTATGCTCCACCAAGCTGGAAAGAGTAAATGAACAATGGAAAGATCAAAAGCAATGAACTTCAGGTCCAATAGTGACGTAATTCTGTTGACAGTAAAAGTATTAAGGTTATAAGGTATTTTTTTCAGGCAATCAACATCTATGAGAAAGATGCAGTTAAACAAAATCAACCTTAACATTAGACATCCTATCTTATCCGAAAAATATCAGTCGCCATATATAAAGTCTTTGAAAGCACATTGCCAGTAAATTATAAACAACTTGTAAAACGAACATGTAATCGAGATCAGGCATTTGTCATGTGACCGAATATATCTATACGAGACAGCGACGAACAACTACCTTAAGATCACTAAATTGGCTAGCCATCAATATATGATGACGTGGCGCAAATTTTCGAATGATGGCCACCAGTGTATGATTGTCTTATTCCCTTAAATCAAAGATAGGGAAGCTATGATCCACGGATTAAATGAGCCCTCACTGTCGTCAAGCAACTTAATATATCAATTAAAAATACGTACAAAATAGACTAGAAGTGAGCCAGATTGAAGATGGGGATGTATATGGGGAATATGATACTTTACACTAAAATTAAAGTGTTTTTAATCAAGCTCATTCAACTGATTAAGTAACTTAGCGAATTCGACTATGATCCTTTTCAGCACCAGAAACATAAACCTTAGTCCCAATGGAATCTCCTAACGGACACAATTCATGGACTTCTGATAAGTTGGTCGATCTTCATCAACCACAGTGGATGACGTATACGTTACATATGACCAAACATAATCTATCCCAATGCACGATAGTGACTGGAGAGGAGTGAAATGGGAGGAATCTAAAAACGGACAAACAAAAATTGTGGGACCAGTCAACTAAATCATTGACAAGATATGTTGACGGATTTTGAGCGATAATCGTGATTAGTGGTGGGTTACATTAGGCGATAGTTAGGAATCATTCAGTGGCGCAGATGATTCACCCTTTATCCACTCCTAAATCATGAGTTTCAGATCAATAACTGACATCAGAGCCCAATTAACTAGAACGTACCGAAGACGTATGCTCTTACAAATGCGATGGTTAATTGCTCAAGCATTAACAATCGTATTCAAGGATTATTAACATCAAGTGGTGTTCTAAAGAGTTGAAGGCTATTTCAGACGACAAGGTCCAATTTGGTGAAATCGCTAACATAAGTCTCCTGGACACCATGATTGGCAATTCAAGCACATTTAGAAGATGTTTTCCCATCTATCTAATTATTAAATGTTGTTTCAAGATTAGTTCCCATCAAACCTCTAAGCAGACAGCTAGCTTGGCTTTTGCCATCATGGATTACTTAAATATAAAAAAAACATTCGTTCACTAAAACAGAGGCAATTATACTGTGTGTATATTATTCTGTCTGAAACATGGACTATGACAAGTGAAAGACGTGTTTATACTGAAGGTCTTCAAAGCCTCGGTCGCGTATCCTTGAATGATCAATAAAGTAATGATGAGGTCAAGAATACTGTGCACGGCAAACATGACAAGTTGGTTAGTGAGGCTGTGAACGCTAATCAACTCAGGTCGCTAGACATGGCCAACCTTCATCAAGGTCGACACACAATGCTAATTTTAAAAAATCAACACCCATTTTGACCTAATTTTTACTAAACCTATAAGTCAAACAGCATACATATGCAGATAAACAGAACATACCTGAACATTCAATAATTCTGGATTTGAAAGACGACTTGGTGGTGGCTGTGTTGAGACTACTGATAACTGAGTATTCATATAACTATTACTACTGTTAGAACATAATAACCCGGGTGAATTTGACGACGAAATTATTGATGTGGAAAGTAGACATGATAATCGAGCATTAGATCCATTATTCAATAAATTACTTGTCTTAGCATTCAATGTACTTGTCGCTAATGATAAATTATTACAGGAAAGTATTGGTTGGACACGTTCCATAAGATAACGTACCATATTTAATGAACCAACATAACAAGCATGATGTAATGCAGTCATACCGACTTTATCGGTTAATGCAAGATTCGAACCAGCATTGACCAAAGCTATTGCCATATTTAATCCACTGGAACCAGCTTCCGCTGCAATCATCAAAGGTGTCATGCCTAGTGTGCCGTAAGTTAAAAAAATTATAAAAATGAAAACATACAAAATGAACATTTTTATGTATAAAACTCAACCTTCACAAGCTAGGAATATTCAACGCATCTCCGTCTTTGATCATCATACTTTGTGACGTAATCTCAACACCTAGTAGCGATATCATGTTAATAAAAATGGGATTCAGTAATGCACGTTCAAAGAGTAGTGATGATAATTCAATTAGTGTCACCATTTAATAGCAAATGTTTCAGCGGCTGGGATATATTGTATGAATGTAATAATAGCGAATTTGAAATCGTGGATTATTTGCCTAAACTGGGTCTAAGTAGATAAAACGGATGTAGCGAGTGCATAAAATGATGGTATAGTATGAAGGAAACTTAGTTAAAACTGAAGGTCTGACAAGAAGCACCGTTGTAGTCCTAGTAGTAGTGACACCTATATACTGTTGCTCTCCTCACTCTCAAACAGAACTTATAATTTGTAAGGGTTTGTGTTACCAGATCGACGTAAAGAAACCCAAGTGATAAGGTGCTGCATCCTGAGTGAATCGGTCTAATATAGTGATGTCACAGCTTTTAATTTAAGCTGAGTTGTAGTTGGCGAAGGAAGCTCGTTATGTTTAGAACTAGTCAGTGCGTGGATAATGTGATAACGTTTGAGGCGGATGAACTAGGTTCAAGTCCCAGTGTAAATATTACTGGATGACGAGTCCCATATGGGACGAAATGTGGAACCTGAATTTCGCTTGACAGCTGAGAAGTAAATTTAACATAAAACCTAGATAAAATGATTAAACACAGGACTGGCCTGCGTCAACCCCTAAACTAAGGATAGGGAGTGAAGAAGTTGAATGCGTTGATAACTTCACTTATCTTGGAAGTCTGATCAGCCCTAATGGGTTGGTGTCTGAGGAAATTTCTGCACGAATTCGAAAGGCTCGTTTGGCTTTTGCCAACTTACGTCATCTATGGCGTAGGCGTGATATTCGTCTATCAACTAAAGGACGAGTATATTGAACAGCAGTTCGTCCTGTTCTACTTTACGGCTGTGAAACATGGCCATTAAGGGTAGAAGACACTCGTAGGTTACTAACATTTGATCACAGATGTCTTAGAAATATATCTCGTACCTGCTGGGATCTCCGGATAACTAATAATGAGGTTAGACGATGGGTATTAGGGAATAATGGTAAATCTGTTGATGAGGTTATGAAACTTCATCGACTGAGATGGTTGGGGCATGTGTTACGTATGTCCGAACACCGGTTACCACGTCGCTCAATGATGACTAGTATTGGGGTGGGTTGGGAAAGGGTTAGAGGCGGCCAAACCAAAACGTGAAGTCGTTGAAGTTAACTTCTGTCGAGCCACATTGGTAGATGTTGACTCCTGTTGGGTCCGTGACTGCGTACCCTGGTGAGACTCGGTGACATGGCTGAATCGATCACAATGGCGTAGTTTAATTTTGTCTTCACGTATGAGACTAAATTACTCTACCTTTCTTTACAAACATTGTTTTTTCTCCTCTTACATATTATATCCTTATATGCATCTTACTTTTTATTCTACCATTAAATAACTGATTAGATCGTATCATCTGCTATGCTGTGAGGTGTGGCAACTTGGGGACGCTGCACTTATGTGCCTGGTCCTACGTTGTATCTGTCTGTTGATTAAACACACTAAATCTAGATATCGTTTGTAATATTACCATGTTTTCCTGATAAAGCATTCATTTACAATCACTCTTTTAATGAGTTAATAACGAGTTAGTGTAAGTGATACGGATTATCTCGTTTACATAATCGGATTCGTTTAGACCTAAACTGACTGGTTATGTCGTTCCAATATAGTGCTTTAACTGAATAGGAAACGATAAACACACTTACCAATTTTATCCGGTCGATCTACATCTAAACGTGGTCGCAGGAGACCAGAATTTGACGGTTGACCATTTTTATGATTCAATGGAATTTGAGTTGTTTGTGATGTATTATTATTATTATTATTGGTGAGTGCAGTTTTACCAAGTATACGTTGAACACGATCACAATTTTGCCACCATCGTGCCACATCTACATGCAAATATACAAGTTAAAGAAAGAATAATTGAAAGATTATGATAAGAATAAAATGTTCAATTTAAATGAAACGAGATTACATAGTTGAGGTCTCTGTGATAAACAGGATAAAGGATTTAATCGTGAGCAAGGTGTTAAAGAAATAAAGGCGATTTTTATTTTCTGGTTATTCACACTATTGAAGAGTACCTTGTTTAAAGTACGTGAAAGAGAAATGTAGTTAGGGAGAGTGATTGCAGAGTTTAAGGAAGAATTAATTGAGGGCCGTCACATGGCCTTCTACAAAAGTAGATAGTGATGCGATAGCTCCGTACCTTTAGAATCTCGTCGTCGGAATCCGTGAGGTAAAGTAAAATTGTCATTTCTAGGGCCGTTTGTTGCAGAAAGGCAGTAATACCCTAGCCACAACCAAAAAAACCATGAACACACTTGTACATAGATTTTGTTGGTTAAATAAATGGTGTCATATATTACGTAATAATGGATGCCTATTCAAAATGGCAAGAAACTTTCCCTGTAGTGCCAGAATCTACCAACAGAACTTTGAAAATACTGACGGAGATATTATCTCGACATAGATTACCAGACACATTGGTATCAGATAACGGGTCTCAGTTTACGTAGGAACAATTACAGGAATCCTGTCGCCGTCATGTAGTTAACCACGTAAGATCACCGCCCTACTATCCACAGTCAAATGGATAGGCTGAACGCTTTGTCAACACATTCGAAAGGGCGCTGTTGAAATCAAAAGAGGAGGGAGTTGTTGATAGTCTACAAAGCTTTTAGTTGGTTTATCGCACAACATCAAATGATACCACTCCTAACAAGGTATCACCCACCGAAGCCCTGATGAACCGAAAGTTGAAGACAACTCATTACGCCATACTACCACAGAGATACCCGATAACCCAAACAAATTCCCTAAAATTCTGAGTTGGTACGCCAGTATTCGCTCGTGATTACCGGGATAAACAGAACAAATGGATAGAAGGATATGTAACAAGAAGACAAGGGACAATGCTGTATAAAGTGACCGTGGGAAAAGACAAATGGATGAGACACTTTAATCAACTACGCAAGAGAAAGGTGTCCGGACCGATTACAACTACAATAATGCCCATGGATACTTTATTGGATACTTTTAATTTGCCCAATTACAAGAATAAACAAATAGATAAGACTCATGAACCAAAATTACTATCAAGAAGAAGGTTCAACCGATACCAGCGGGAGACGGTGCGATTACAAGTGAATTCCAAAACAATGTGCTATTAACAAGGGGGAGGTGTTGGGGATTCAAAATCCCCAAAAATACAATCGTTCATTTAATCAACCAAAAGGCGTTGCATCGATTTTTTGTAAGACTGATTTGTAGACTTTCATTAATTAATTCAATTTCAAATGCGAGATATATAAACGCTGTTTACTAGTCTCCTCTGATATAGATATAATTTGCTCCACAATATAATCTTCCTACGAGTCTAGTCATTTGGAATAGCTGTGGGTTGGAAAGGAACAAATCGTGGCATCCGATTAAGGTACAAGTATCAAAGATAACGATTCGCACTAACCGTACAGACTATCGAAGGAATTAGACATAGAATCTGGCTACCCTAGATAATTTAGCTGTATCGTATCGCGAATCCGTACTAAGCCAATAAGAACCCACTCGTTTATCTCATCTGAGAGAAACATAACAGCCTGATTAGACGGCATGAAAGAAATCTAAAAATCCCGAATAGTGATTGTTAGTGGGATATAGGCCGGCGCACGTTGATTGGCTATTTCCAAACCAATCAGCTCTAGCGGATTATTGGAGAAGACTCTAGAAACTTCTTATGTAAATACTATAAATATATTACCGTTTCTCTAACTGTGAATTCCTACTTCTATCTACCATCGTTATTTGGAATACAATTTCGTCCCCGTTCAAACGTGTTCTGATTTGGGGTCTAGTCGAGTGTTCAGTGACTAAGAATACTAAGTAATAGGAGTAGCTGGGTCGTTATAAGCAAGAAAATATAATATATTATGACCGAGTTATTCGAATCGCTTTCAGTATTCCTTAAATGTATCATATCCAGCTGGTGTTTAAGGGTAGAATACATTCGTTGGCTACAATTATTTGGTGTCTTCTGAATTCTACCAGCGCTTGCTGAGACCATTGAGGGCGCAACGACGCATAGTGCTAAGGAAAAACTGGTTAGTCAGGCTGTGAATTCTCATTGACTGAGGTAATTGGAACATATATTACGCATGCTCAATCATCCCCTACCTACCTTGATGTATAGTCCTAGTTAGTGTAGGAGTAGGATTGAAGAAATCTAGGGTCAACCAAACTAAAACATGGCTTCGGTCCATAAAGTCACTGACTGTTGAGCTGATACATGTTGGTAGGTGTAGATTGTATGGTTGGGGTCTGAGCGGTAATCCTGACCATTGATTAAAGACATTCGGTGACATAGCATATATTCGGTTGCTCTTTATCTTCCTTTAGATGATATATCCAATTATTCTTTGATCGTGTTAATTTGATATCATAGTACTAATGTGGTAAGGTAACTTCAGTTGACGGACACGTGCATCCTATGTTGCGTATGATTGATTACTTAAAAATCAAGTTTTAATGAATAAATGCTTTTAGAGCAATCTACTTACCACTCGGATTTCCCACACTATGACATCGTTGACAATTTTCTGGTTTACGAACAACGGTGACATGAGATAAATTCGAACTACCACAATAACTTGATTTAACAATAGGCTGTGACGAATCATTTACAACACTGGATTCCGCATTTAAGAAACCTGTATGATTCTTACCACTAAGTCTTAGCATACATGAGCGTAGATTAATCCCACCTGATTCACACTCCAATTCATTATCTTGTTGTACGTCTGCACTTTTATTGTTTAGCTTCATTCGTAAAAATTGTGACGTTAACATATGACGATCAGCAAATGGTTTAGAAGGATTTGAATTGAATATTGAGTGATGATTTACTGAAGCTGTAGAAGAAGCACGTGGTGGACCAGTTGTGGTACATTCATTTGATGAAATAATACTGCGAAAAATTGTACTGGTCGCCGAAGCAAGCGTAAGTCGTGACGTGGCAGAATTTGACGATTTTGATGATGGAGTACGTAGAGCTGAAGTGATAATACGACAACATTGCCCATCATTCGATTGGGCCTCCGATGTAGTGGTAGTAGTAGTATCATTTTTTCGATGTTGTTCACGAAATTGTTGATCTGCTCGAATGAGAGCAATCAAAATTAATTCTCGACGATCCTTAACAGCTGTTAGTAAAGGTGTATCTAGGTCTCGACTGCAAATATTAACGTCAGTCGTCTCGTGCTTTCGAAAGAAAGAATATTGAAAAAAACAAAGTCAATTATAGAATTCCATGAAGTACTAATAAAACAAGACAGTTCACAATGAGTTGTATGACCTTTAGACCCCTAACGATGAGATCAAAGTGGACCGACGAATGCCATTTGGTTATCTCCGATTTTTACACGCAGTTTCAATGCCACTACCGAAGCCTATACCTCTGGTTACATCAACTGAACTACTATCACAGCTTACGAGCATACACTGTCTAACTGCAACACTATTAACATGCTTTTATTAAATTTGTGCAGACCTTCAGAAAAAACTGGTAAGATACAGAATTACCGAAAGTCTTTACTTTGAAGGGGTCAAGTTTCATAAGTACGATGTAAAACTACTCCCATCGACGTGCCACAGACTGACACAGTAAGATATGGATAGCAGAGTAAGACAGTTTTGCCTAAATACTCAGGATACAGAAGTCTTTCTCTAGAAAAAAAATTTCTCTGTGAAAAAAGGAAGTTCTGCAAAGTAAATCTGTCAGCCGAACTCTGACCACAATTATAGTGCAGGACCCGAACTAGCTGTTTTGCATCTACCATAAAATATAGGACCAAGAGTTAATGACTTCACGAATTGAAGCCATGTTTTAGTTTGGATAATCCTAGTTTTCAGCCAACCCTACCCCTACACCAGTGAGTATCGTCCATCAAGGAAAGCTAGTAGTGAGTGGGCATACGCAATATATGTCGATGAAAATTCACAATAGACTGATAAAAAGGCTTGTCATCTTTGCCTTGTACTCTGTTCCTAACCTCATCACTGCTTACTCGGTATCGAGTCACGATACGTGATCAATGCTCCAAGAGATACGCAGTCTATACGTGTCTACTATTCTCATGGATCATATTTCACAGTCAAAGGTAAATGCAGTGTTGTTTACTGTTTCCTATACTCGTCCTATAGTTGACAGAGGGATAAGTTGTCTACGCCATAAGTGCTGAATGTTAGTAAATGTCGAAAGAATTTTCTGGATCCATGACGGAATTACATCGAACACCTATCCAATAAAGACTGATTAGGTTCTCAAGATAAGTGATTAAACCACTCAACTACTTCACTCCCTATGATAATTACAAGTAATAATGAAGAGCAATCATGAAGCAATATTTTGCGTTTGGAGAGAGTGAAATACACCTCGAATATTTTTGCATTGCTACTCCATAAATTAATAAGAGGCAATCTTATCACAGAATGAAACAATATCTGAACTTACTGCAACTAGAACTTCGACAATTTCAACTGATGCACGATGTAAAGGAGCCAGACCATCATCATCAACTGTATTTGGATTTACATGATATTTCAACAAGACTTTTGCTGTCTCGACATATCGTTGAGCAGTTTGATGAGCTAATAAATGTAAACAAGACTGTCGTCGTTCTGTAAGCGCCGATACTGATGCACCGGATCGAATAAGTAATTCAGCAATATCTGCACGTCCGTATAAACTTGCCTTTTTTTACAAACAAGAATGAGTAGATGAATTATGAGATCCTTTATGAAATAATATTGGGAATAAATGGACATTTCGAAATTGGACAGAATATTAGTACAATTCACTTACTGAGTACAGATTCGGTATGATGATACACGGTTTTCCAAATCAAAGTGAAACAAGGTTAAAATGTATAGCCATATTGATTGACAACTGAATGTCCTGAAACAACAAACTGATAGCCTTTTGCTGAAAGAGCAAGGTATTAGCCTAACTATATAAGGTGTTTGACTTTCAACTATTAGGTTTAAGATCCAGGCCTCGCTACCCTTCCTTTGGTTTGAGAAGCTAGATAATATCACTGATATTCACGCGTGAAGTGGGAGGTTAGAGTCGAGTACACGAATCCGAACTCAGCAAATAAATTATATCATTTGTTGAAGGAAATAAATTGCATTTAATTAGTACAAAGTAATTTCACTGAGTAGTTTCAAATAAAAACCTGAGTTGATAATACTGTCACATTTAACGATCAAAGAATTATTAACAGATAAATAATTATGTACGAATGCGTCGCAGTTCTACGAAGTATTGTTTGGTGACGAAGCCAATTAGTAGCGAAATATTCGACGGTAATGTTGCATGAAAGCAGTTTTAATCTCTACTCGGCAACAATAAAACAATATCGGTAATGGCTGAAATCCAATAATAATGTCTTCTCGGAACTAAGTAATGGTAATTTAGATAACGTCGTCCTATAATTGGTTAAAACAAAATGTGTATTCGCTAGACTAAATGACATTTTTGTCACAAGCAAAAAAAGCAAATTAGGAAGTGCCTAGAATGAGATGAACAATAGTTTCGACAACAGAAGTTTCACAGTAAAAATGAATCAGGCAACAAATTACAATCCTAGATGTGTTGATTATGCCGGAAATAGTATAGGAAAAACATATTCGGTGAGTAGAAAGGTAGCTCAGCGATTAAAAGACTTTACTTTTAGCCACAAAATTACATGTTTGAGTCTCATTCCCCCTACTCCCTCCCCAAATGCCCTGGTACGACTGAGGGAAGGAAGAGTTTACTCCCCTTTAAAAAAACTCTTGTATGACCATGCATCTAGCTTCTTCCGGGGAAGCCCTACTTACTGCCTTCTTGGGGCGGCAGTGAGGACAAAGGAGAACGTCAGGCGCTTAAACCGGATAGTTAGAGATGAAGCGTCTACCTACGAGGGTTGAAAAATCCTGATTCTAAATCCATGGTGCCTATGGGCTTCATGATACTAAGGGAACGAGAGACGTATAAACCAACTTCAGCCACCGGTTACCATAGAACTGCATCACCTGATCATGTTAGACAGTGTTTCCAACCTCACCATTCCTCCCCAACTGTGCAATGGACGACATTCTAGAAACAGCTCTGAAGGGAGTGTGTTGATAGTGTGGATTTATTACCTGGAAAAAGATTTTTTAACCTTGAGTATGCAGACAATATTACCATGCAATAACACAAGGCGTACAAATACCATTGAATCCGGTGGCAACCAGTATCTATAGATATTACATGAACTTCGCGCCTTCCAAATGCAAAGTACTTCTGTAAGGCTAGCAGAAGTCTGTAACTGTTTACACCTTTAGGATCGTTTAGGATTGGTTCAAAAGTATGTGTAACTGGGCAGTTATATGGTTGCTGGTGATAGTGCGTCACATGAGACCAATCTACACGTAATTAAGGCCAGATCGATTTATGTCAATCTCCGTTATGTTTGGTGCTGTTGTGATGTGAATCTGGCTATAAAAGATTAAGTTTATAATGCTTTAGTAAGAGTAGTTCTGCATATGAAACCTGTTTTTTCCGAGCTGAAGACGTAAGGCGTCACTATGTGTTCGACTGTTGTCGTCACTGAAGGACTGCTGACATCCAGTGGCAAGATCACGTTAGTAATGCTGAGGTTCGGCAATGTATATTTGAGTGCAGTGATGACGACTGAATTGATGTCACCAACTAGAAACAACGGTGTCTGTAGCTTGGCCATGTTTTAGGAGTGTCATCTCGTCATCCATATTGTGCATCATTTTCCTATGCTGAGACTGGTTGGAAGGGGCAGAAAGCTGGTTAGTTTTTACTACACTGCACCGTGGGATGAAAGATGTGTAGGAGTGCCTGTCGGTCGATCTAGACTTCCTGGTTCGGATTCCAAAGATAGTGCGACTCAGTAGCTTGAGACCTTATCATAGCAAGTGGCGATCCTGCTGTGGTTTCCTATTAAAATCTTCATAAAAGTGTAGTGACTTCCTAATTAGACGATTACCTTACGTATTTATTTCTCCACATTATTTTTGCATTTGTGGCTCATATATTTTTCATGCCTATTTGTGTCGTGTCTAAATAAATAAATAAGCAACTGAGCAGTAATATCAGTAGCCCTAATGTGGCTCAAAGCTAAGCACATATGTACTTGGATGATGAATTAAATAAATGGATTAAAGTTTGAGTTGAAACAACAATTAACTAACGACTTTTTAAATTCAGGTAAATATAAACTCCTATTCAAGAAGCATGATAACATATTTTAATGCCGTTATTAAATATCTATTCTGATTTTTGAAATATTACTCTTCCAAGTCCCTTAAAAAACATTGCTAAGTTCAAAGCTAATCATGAAAGCTGACAACTAATGAGCCATAATGAACATATAACTTAGCATATATGTACATTATTCTAAATTGTCATACTACATTGACACGAGATGAGATTAAAAATATAAATAACAAATGCGTCGAAATAACTGTAGTAGCAATCATGACGAGAAGGGTTAGACATTAAAATGGTCCGATAAGATGAAATAGAAAGTTACGCACTAAGGGATAATGAGACTTCAGATCTGTGGGAAGATATCTGAGTCAATATATCTGAGATACTGCAACGGATTATGAGATGCCATTATGATTATCGTGCAGATCTACAATAGGTGGTGTATACAAATTCATATACACGGCTTTTACTGATACTTTTGAGGGACCTATTGATATTACCCAACTATCGGAAAGGTAAGTCGGATTTCGAACTTGCGACCGAGCGGCTGAAAGTTAAACGCCTTAACCACTAAGCTCTACAGTGCTTTGCATCAGATCCCATTAAGTGAAAGACAGGAATTATAACCGCTAGACTATGAAAAAGCAGAAGCTTAGTAACTAAAACTCAGCCTCTAATCACTAGGTTAAGTTTGAGCTCCTCAAACCTAACTCGGTTTCGGCAGCCAAGTGATATTATTAACTTAAAGTCGAATACACAAGCATGTACTTGGTAAAAATCACGTCATGTTTTAACTAGCATAAAACGTTGCTGATTCGTAACAGCATGAATTCAAACATTAGTAAAACCCAAGCTTTAAGAACTAAGCTACCGTTCAACACAAAAAAATATGAAGACATGCAGAGACAGTAAGAACAGTGTAAAACGTCGTGCAAGAGTGGTTCAGCATAGGACCGTTGTTTGTCTGATTACACTACATGATAATGAGAATAGATTTTATGTAAGTTGAAAGGAATAGTCACTTTAATACTAACAGGTTCATAATAGTATTAAAATCTCTGGAAGACTCGCGGAACATATGCATCTAACTACAAAATACAAGCAACGAACTCAAAACTAATTTTCTCTTACTTGATGTAGTGGGTACCGAGGAGCGTCAGCTACGTAAATATCTGCACCTGCTTTGATAAGAATTTTAACCATCTGTAAATAACCTAATTCGACGGCCAAATTTAGGGGGCATACTCCATCTATAACCATACTTGGGTCCACACCGTTAGGATAACTAAAAAGATATTGAAGCGTTCCAACATTATTGCTTCTTATAGCCCCACGTAGAAGCCACGGGATTTGGGACTTGCTTATACGAGGCTTGTGGCGTTTTTTGGAGTATCTTGCGCCCATCAAAACTAGAGAATAAATAGAAAATTCACCATAAAACTAACAAACAGAAAAACTTGCAAGAATATTAGTAATTCGCAACCAATATTTGACCTGAAACAGATTTGCAACAACCCGAGCCACCACTCAACATATGCATAGCAAAAGCATGATACACCATTATATACCACGTAGGGAATAATACCTTGAGTGAAATTTTGTCGCCCATTTCAGAGACGACACGAAGCTACAAGTTATATCTGTCGCTTCCAAAATGTGAAACACCACTCCGGAATTAACTCGCTCTATTGTCCGTTTGAACAAAAGTAGGTAAATTAGCTTAGTGAATTGAGAGCCTTATCACGAATGCATTGATAGTTAATCAAACATTAACATAAATACAAAAAGTTGAAACAACCACTAACGCGATGTTTGTATACTCATAAAAATGCAAAGACATTAGTTGAATGACACTAAGAAATTGAGACGTCGTTTCTAAAGGTGAAGAGCACTGGAAAATGGGTTTCCCGCTACTCTCTCCCAGTTACTACCCTCCCCGACGTTGATTATTAAAAACAATAACAAATAGTTGGGGATCCGACTGTTATAACGTTAATACCACATAGCATTCACTTGCTTATTAAAAGTGAGATGGCAGGATAAAGCCGTGACAATTAATTAGCATAATGGGATATTAAAATACCTCTCCTACCTAATGAAATAAAACTACTAGTACAACAAATAAACTCACTGAAAGAACAAATGTCAGGTTAACTTTAAATAGGCACATCGCTCGCATGGAAGCTAAACTAAAACATTCAGAAGTAACAGGATACAGTGACTTCTAAGGACCTGGAAACTAATTTAGATTCACATCTGTATTTCCTAAGCATTGTAACGCAACAGTCGAACGCCCGGCAGATAATGTTGTCCAGCATTCAGCCCTCGGAGGGCGAAATGAGTAGATTTATTTATTCTTTTTAATGCCTCTCTATGTGTTCGACTTTTTATTAGACGGATAAATGTGTAATACATATACCATTTTTGCTATTAGTAGGAGAACCTTGTCTGTAGTAGTAAGTCCCAGAATATATAGTTGTATAGGCTGTCGTCGCTGATGTTATCCATATTTATTCTGGTGGACACGACTAGTTGAAGGCGCTCGGATCAAGCATCATCACCAAATCACGACACAACTTACCAGTGAGAAGCTACGTCCTTTTCTAGTCAGCCAGCATAGATAATTTCCCGTTTACACCCTACTTTCAATCATATATATATTCCCCGGTATTTATTATTGTCTCCTGATATTTTTCGTATTCGCGCGTGTGCCTATTCGTTAGAAGACACCTTGGTTGTACGACAAGCCTAACTTGGTCATATTCAGGGTGCACTTCAGCACTATCAGGAGTCGATAGGTCCAGAATAGTTATATCCTATAACTTTATAATGGCCTAGCATAAACCAATCTCAACTCTTCTTTTTCAGGTCTAGTCTCAAAACATTAGGAGCACCCAAGTAGTGGTGTGTTGATTGCGCGATCGCAAAAGTTTTAGTGAACACTAAGGAATGAATTTATCTTTCGTGTTATTCCTTGTGTATGAAAATGACCTTCCTGATTTGTAATTGTTGTCACTTTTTGCTATATGCTGACGATATTGGGAGAACTGCGTATTACGAATAAGACCTTTCGCAACGTCAATAGTGTCTTCAAACGTTGAAAAAATGATTTAGCATTTTCCAACTGCTACTGATTACCTCAAAACGTAGTTTGATGCATATCGAACACTACAGTACGAATACCTGTACTACAAAAAACGTTGCATTTCCCGTCGTTCATGTACATTACAATCTGGAACAACCGTCTGTAACGAGTCAAAACCACCAAGCAATACTATGTTTTCTCTGCGTAAAGCCTTAAAACTTCTTAGTCAGTTTGTCGAGATTCCAGGTAAACCGATGGCTATACAATAATCATAATAATTTATTTCCAGATATTAGGAGTAAGCCGTTCCTATAGGCAAGATCAACAAAAACATTACAAACGGAAAAAGGGTTTTATCGTTGCACAAACGTGTCACACTGTGATACACAGAGACAGTGGAATGATAAACGTTGTTTTAGATTAGCATTTATGTACCGTACATTACAAACATGACGGATAGACGACTTTGTGGTACAGGTGGATGACAAAATGGATTTGTGCCACTATTTTGAGGGGTTAGATTGTGACGGGAAATGTAGGTTTTCAACTTTTCGCGTAGTATAAGGCGATCTCTATGTGCTGAAAATAAAGAAGGAAAACAATCAGCAGAACGTAGCAACAGCATTATGACAGCTGTACTTTTCTGATTATTTAATGGTAATAATAATAATAATTAATTTCATGATATAGGAGAGTAAACCATTTTTGCAAGCATGACCAAATAAAAAAGATATCAGACCATAACAGTGTTACAATGTTGCATTTCGCGTCCCAGTACGCGCTACGAATTGGAAAGTATTTTATCCGAAGATCCTTAGGATTTTCTTATTTCATGAACGACACTATATAACACTCGAACGCATAAATGACAGACAAACCTCTATGGACTATCTATTTAATTGCTTGTAGCGCAAATCATTTTTCAAGTGTTATTGAATACAGTCCCAACTACGCTACATTTGTCCACTAGCCACATACTTATTGTCACATACATAGAGATGGGACTATTTACTAAAATGATAAAAAAGAAACATTAACTGTCTTTCTAGGAAGTCACACACGTTATTCCTCTTGGCATTATTAACTCAATGCGGTGAGTTGCTGTACTTAGCTTATGCATTCGCTTAGTGTTTTTTCTGTTTCGTGTTTGCCATAAAGTATACGTATATCCATTCCTGCTATTATCTAATCTCATCATTCATCAGACCTAAATGACACAAATGTCTACGGAAACTTTAAGCAACGTCCAACTCCAAGCGTTTAGCAAAACATAGAAAAAGACTTCAGTTCTATACCCCTCACCGATGCACTACTAGGAAATTCCTGCGCATCACGCAATGTGATTCAAATAGAACCCAACAGACATCTTCCCATCTTCATCGTTGAAGACGTGATGAAGTCCTTCCTGACGAGATGGAATGCAGGTCACTGCAAGCATATTGATGACTTAAAAGACTTTAATGACAACCTTAAGATTCTCAGCCCTCTCAAATGCCTTATCAATCCGGAATAACACTGAAACATCAGATCGTCTAAATGCAATATTCTAGAACTACTAATTATCTTTTATTTCTTTTTTATATATGCTTCTATCTGACCTTCACCTCGAGCTTATGGATTATTCTCATAAGAAGTAGACTTCCTTTAAAGCAAGTTACTTCTAACGCTGGTTAACAACGTACTTAATGCATCAATAACTCACGGTTCAAAATCAACCCACATAGATTCCAGCACTACATAAGTATGCCCCATATATATGCTAGGTTGGAGCTCTTATCCAAGTTCTAAATACTGTTAGCCTTACCTCTTCATCTGGATATGCTGTATGGTTCCATCTGTTTAATCCCAGCCGTCTCCTCAAGTCTCAGCGCCAGAGACGAGAAGCGAGCGGTTGTTCTTTCGAAGTGCATCATAATACAACACCTACCTTTGGCACCTTAGTAGCGTAAACTTTGATGTCGCTGGCCTTGCTTTTAGTTGATACTTTCCTGTAGGGTGAATCCCCTATCAATCCCTGTATGTAGATTAACCCAGATCATTTTGGTCATGCCTGTAAACTGGTATGCTCTCATGTACTAAGAGCTACTTGAGAATGAAGCCGTGATTAAACAAGAAGTCTGGTCGCCATGGTTAGAGTGGGTCAGACGAAAGGAGTCACCGACACAATAATTTATACACGTTAGTGAAAGAGTTGCATCAATCCATTTATTGCTCGATAGGAATCAGGCTGAGTAAACGATCAGGGCAAGTCAGCCAGTAAAACTTACAGGTGGAAATGAAAAATCCTATTCCCATGTGGTCACCCTATGGTGGCCAGTTTTACGAGGCTTTCCACTAGGTTATTAAAACAGCCCCTGGAGAGATGGCGCAGGTGTTTAGGTTTTCTGTTAGCAGCCGCAGCAGGTCTAGTTAAGTGAAGTTGATGAAAGTGATTCTGTTACAGAGTTCGTAGGTGGGAAGACGCCATGCAGAAGTAATAAGTTACAGAGTACAGCAGTGCAAAGTAAAATTATAGTCAGTTATATTGAAGGTCATTCTCCTAGAATTAGAATACCCCAAATTTCCTGTCCGTTGATATCATAACTGTTTGTTCTTTAAAATTTTATGTCATCAGCGTAGATGGTAACTAAGATGCCCATGTTTTCGAAAAGGTTATGGACAAAGATAAGGATCAACAGTAGGCTTGTGTTACTCCATGCAAAACTCCATTCGAAAATGTTCACTAAGCAGAGGGAAGTGTTTATTTACCTTGGTGCAAAGCTCACTTTTAGAGCTTAGTGTTGAGGCCAGGATAACAGAGGTTTATGAATCCCATCAGATATGTTTTACAGGGGGAGGATTACATGTGGTGTCATGTTGAATATGCTAGCAGTGTCCAGAAAAACAGCGTGGTTTCTGTCACGATTTGTTATCTAGCTCTTTTATGCCGACAACTTGTTAGTGAAACTCTCCCGTGTGATATGGACTTCATGAAATAGGTTGTTGTGGTTAATATACTTTCTTTTATGCATTCATCCGTCAGGCATTATTTATTTCGTTGAACTGCATTCTATGGACGACTTTGTTACCACAGGTCTCTGGTGAATGCTAAACAAAATTTTCTCCCACAGATGACCAGCAGCATTTTCCGTCGACCTAGAGCGTGACTGACTGTTGTTAGCACTGGTCTTGTGTTATGCTGGCAACTAAAAATGAGTAATAAGCTTTCAGAACTTTATTTTGGAGATCTACTTTAATTATTTCTGTTGTGAGTATTGTAAACATTTCATTTCTGTGACTGTTATGTTCCTCCTACTTCATCCTCTTGTTTAGTATATTTATTCTTATTATATTGTTTCTAATTATGAACTTAGGCTAACCTGGTTGCGTATCCCTGTTCACTGTCACTATCTCTTTTGTTGTGTACTATTGTGGAATTCTTAATTGGTTTGCTGTGTGGCCAGGTTTTATGCATATATAAAAGAATGTGTGGAACATAATATGACTCTGTCTGGTTAGTCTGTCGGCTTGTGCTCTCATATCTCTGGCTTGGGGCACAAGTGGGCATAGGGCAGACGCGCATTACAGACTAGGTGCACCTCAGTGGCGTCTTTGTCAACTAACCAACTTCTCTTGACATAATATCTTGTCAACTTTTCATATTTGTTTTGATTTCCTTTTTTTCTTGAATTGATCCAATGTGGTGATCGCGGAACACTATCGAGTCAATAACGCCTCACAAACAGTTACAAATAAGAATGAATACTGTATTAACAGTAATTAAGTAAGTAAGTAACAGTTAAAACAAGTACATATAATAAGTTCAATGTGGCACTAGATAAGCATCAGCCTGGTTTGATTTGCCGCAACATGACATTTTTGCGACCTTGAGAGGTTAAGTGTGTGGCGGCAGTTCCGCAATTACAGCGTGGCAGACTGGTTATCCTTTATTAACTCTCACTAATCTCAACTACATTATTTTTACGAAGAAATATGACTAATAATAGGTGAGTCTATAGTTTTTATGTACCTGCTTATTGAATAATAGTTGTTTGGCCTGTTCCTCACGAGAAATTAGTGTTGATCTGAAAGCAGCCTTTGAAAATATTGTGCTTAGCCGACGGTTTTTCAGTTGGGAGGATGTAGAGCAAGCAGTTGGAGAGTTTCAGTCTGTAAGTTATTAAATTTAATGCAATCGTAGATTACCTCTACTCATTATATCCATTCGCAAAGTCAAAGTGCCTCGTTTTCGTCTTTTAAATACATTTTCGTTGTTTTTAAATGTGCATTTGGTAATAAAAAGAAACGTCAGGGGATCGGTCAGAGAAACAAACAGTAAGTTGAACTGTAATTGTCGCATCTTTAGGTCTAAATGCTTGGATTGTAAATCTATGTTTCGTGTAGTGCTGAATGTTAATGAGTATATCGTCCGTTCATACATCATGACTCACAACCATCCCTGCACGAAATCTTTTATGAGGTGCGATCCTTGGTTTAGACGCGTATCAGAAGAGGAAAAGGAGAATACAAATCCAGCTCTGCAACAGTCAGCTTCATGTGATGCAGTTGTGGAACATGTGAGAAATACGTGTACCAGAAAGAGCTTATTTCTCCATGTTTCAAACCGTCTAAGCAGCTACTGCGAAAAATGATGAATACACAGAAAAATGGACGACTGATTTTCCAGAAGTTTGGCGAAAGATTTGCAATGCAAGTGTTTACCAAGATTGAAAATTATACGAAAAGGATTCTTAGAAAATAAGTAAGGAATAAGTTTTCTCATCCCTAACTCTAGTGTTTTTTGTGCGTTCTACAGATTTCCTAATCACCTCATTCACTGGAGATTCTGCTTGTATCATGCATTATTGACGATTTGTCTATAATAAATGGTTAATACTTAATAATTGCCTTGTGTATTTCCATATTTGCAATAGTACAGTGGTGTATATTTTGGTTCATAGTGTACGCGGTAATGTATACGTATGTCTCAGGAGCTTAAGTGCGACTATTTGATACGATCTGTCATTGTTAGCTAACAGTCATCCGCAGTTTAATTTCTAATTAAATGGTTAGCACCTATTTAACAATGCGCGTTAAAACGTGTTTCTGTGTTGTAAACAGTACTCAGAAATGTAAGGTACTCGCTTACTGTAGTTTGCGCGTATTTGTGTATGATATCTTACTTGTGTCACTTACTAATTTCCGCTCTTTTATTGAGGCTCTGTATATGTCCATATACATCATGAACGTCTTATACTACTCTTTGACATAAATTGGGCTATATAGAAGATATTATTGTCTGTAGACAAATTAACGAAGCTTCATTTTGTTTCAAAATGATGGGATAAATGATAATATAAAATAGACTTCATCGCTTACTTTTCCAAAACCTAGCTGCATTCAATCAACATGGTCACCTTTAGTTACACTGTTGCTTGAATTGTCAATTCAACTTAGTCGACTTCCTAAATACCAGTCGCTATTAAGTCTATACCGCCCATGTCCTATACTCCAGTATTTTGAAAGCTGTGAACTACGTCAAATTACCTTCTATTACTAAAAAACTTTTAACATTTCGTAGTAGTTTACTGCTGTTTGACTGAACTAAGTTCTTTTGTAGTGACCATAGATAGTTTTTCTGTACTCTATGTTGTCTATAACCCCAGAAGTTATTCACAGCAGCTCACTCAGCCCACTCTTCTTTAACCTGTATTATAAATATATTCATCCCCTTTCCGAAATGTAAGTTATGTTTTCTGTTGACCTCAAAGTGAAACATTTTCACTGTTAAGGGACATATTTGCTCTCTTTACTTGTCTAAAATGACTTAATATTTTTAACTGATAGGTTAATTACTTGTGGCTACGACTTAGCCCCCTCTCAAAAAACTGGGTGTATATGCTTTGGTAGACCATATATATACGATTAATCCTTACTTAAATCCATCCTGTCATTCTCCTGTACCATATGATTGTCACAAGGTCATGTTTGTAATGGACGGTACATAAATGCTAATCTAAAACAACGTTTATCATTCCACTGTCTCTGTGTATCACAGTGTGACACGTTTGTGCAACGATAAAACCCTTTTTCCGTTTGTAATGTTTTTGTTGATCTTCGCCTATAGGAACGGCTTACTCCTAATATCAAGAAATGAATTATTATTATTACTACTTTGTCGAAACTACATAGTGTTACTGGCCTAGGCTCGATACACTTATGCCCTTTCTTCTACCATCTTACAACACAGACTTATAGGTCGAAGAGATTTCTTGATTGTATTCTGCGAAGCAAAAAAACCAGAATACTATTGTATAAAGTCTGTACCCTGGCCATGCTTGAGTAATATTCTCCACAAATTCCTGCCACACTCGTATGTTCCCCCAGACCTAAGGTTCTGTTAACATGCAAATTACTTACATATAGCAGAAACTGCACTCTTTTGTCCATGTACTCAGATATGTCAACACGTTTAAGTATATACATTATGCAGCTCATGCAACCCATGTCCTTATGGAAACTGGAATTGGGCTCAGCAGGTGCATTATTTACTTATCAGTCACGATAGCTTTTTCGTCACATTTAATATTTAACACATTTATTCTATGAATACTTGACTTACATGACCATAATTTCGTCATAAACATAGCCTCGAAACATTACACTCCTATCGAGTTTTACTGGTAAGGCTGTAGATAACAGGATCAATAATATCGGTCATTCCTGTTTCAGATACAACACAATATTGCTACTAAAGGATGTGCATTCAAAAGTTGAAGGGATATAAGTAATTAAAACTGTTCAATATGTTCAAATGCCATGACCAAACAATGTTTAATGTTCTAACAGTAATATAATAATTGTACATAGGAATTAGTTCATTTGATAATTGCTGTTGTTCCATAAAAATGCGACTTGCATACTACACTACTGTTTACTTGTGTCTGCTAAACATTTAGTAAAGAAGGCATTAACATCTCTTTATTTGCAAACTATTCATAAACTCATTATTGTTTATTTCCCAGTTATTGTAATTCTATTTCAAGCCTATTTCCCCGTTTTCTGTAAATATCTGCCCTTTGTTTAGTCTCTAGTATGGTTTGTAGATTTCCTTATAAAATGATCCTGCATTTGAGAAAGTAGTTGGTCAAATAGGTAAAGTAATTCTTTGCTTAGTTGTTGTGTTCTGTATACTCTGTCTAATATCTAGATGACTTTGGTCAATCATACGCACTACCGACTAGTCAGCCTTCATTTAATTCCCTCAAGATTCATTGATATGAATCTTATTGGCACAAGGCTATGTCAATTAACTATCCTAGTTACCTTCATTTCTCTCCCTCACGAGCACCTAAGATCATTTATATGTAGAGTTATGATATACCGTTAGTGTTTGATGTAGGATCAAATTAAGTGATGCATACAAATTACTGAGTAACAACTTAACATTTGATATATGTATGACACTAAAGTCATTAAATAGTGTTATACAAATGTCAGGGTATGGCTGATTTCTAATCGGTTAAGTTAAACTTAATAAGCTTCACGGTCATTCTCTAATTACATTATTCGTTGAGAACATAGTCAAATCCCATTCATAAATCAAGATCATTTCAACAAGTAAATAGATATATTAAAAAAACATTGTATTTCTTATTTATACATACAATAAAAACCTTAGTAAAATATGGTGAATAGATCATTAATTGTACTCTTTGATTTGCTTATTCATTTAGAGCAAATCACCAGCTTTCTAGGATAATTTGCTTCATTTTCCTGTTTTGTACTCCAATGAAGTGATAAGATAATTTGAAGAAATGAACATATGGTTGTAACTTTATCGATCTATAAAAAGGAAACAATGCCATAGATACATGAAATAAAAGGGGGAGGGAGGCGATATACCAACTTTATTGTAGGATTTTACAAATTAAACCATTGGTTAATGGCATGAACTAAGATAATCTATTTATGTTGTTTGTCACACGTTGATTTCGGTTGAGAATCAGTGAAATTTTGTAAGTAGTGGACAGCTGTTCTGTTCTAATGTGAGACTCTTCAGCAGTGATAACCTTTGATTGGACCATGTAATGGAACCCAAGACCTTCAGGACTTTTTTGGTGGATGCCCAAGCAGAAGGATCAATTAACCGTGGTTTATTTGCAGAATGTTTGCACCCATAAATTTATGATAGAACTCGAAGATCACTCATTGTCCATGAAGATAGCCATTTCACACCAAATAAATCTAAACTTAAGTAGCTACAACTTTTCAATGGAACTGTAGGAATATCATGAAGCTAGTCACTAGTTAGCGGAATATTATGATTGACCTGATGTGGTTTCGTAAAGATCGGTTAATTTGCTTTCACGTATTCGTCACATATTGATCTTTGTTAATTTCTACTGATAAGCAGGATGCACTAGACAGGTGTTTTGTTAAAATGGGAATTCTCTCGTTGGACGGCGGCTGAGTGTTGCTGATGGCTAAGTGTTCGCTGTGTAACTTGAATGTCCTAGGTTGGATTTTTTGGTTAAATCAAAAGTAAAAACTTCTGAGAAGTCTCATACTAGGATGAAATAGCTGTCAGATGGTCTATGGTTTTCAGTAGTACTCAACTGTGATCAGTCAGTAAGGAGAACAAACAGCAGAACTGACCAATCTCCCCTAAAACCACCTCAGTTCAGTACTTCATTTATATCTTGTCGTTTGAACGTGTGTATATCGAAATGTTGATGCTTATATACAGAAACACAAGTCAAGTACTTATAACATTAAAAGTTAGCAATATGATAGGAAGATTTTCTGCTCTAGATTCACATTAATGATGATATAGTTTGATTGAAGAGTGAGATATTAGATTGTGAAGACTTTGGGTGGTTATGGTGGTGGTTTATAGTCATATTTGTTAATAATCAGTGTATTATTAGTATGAGTCCATTTTGATTCTCATAATAACGTCTCCCAAAGTAAACACCATTTTGTTTGATATGTGTTTTGAATTTGGATATTAGACACCACTAAAGATTTTAGTACCAATGCAACATTCACCGGCTAATAGCGTAAGAATCAATTCCCAACATTAATATCAATATGAACCTTTAAGAGCAACAATAATAAATGATTTGTTTGTTGAAGAAATTACAGTAACTAACTAGTCCTAGTCACCTAGCTGAAAAAGATTTAGCTTTTAAAAAGATTCGGGTACTTGGTTCAAGTATCATTTGGGAATAAGTACATTTAACTGCTGAAAAATATGATCAACATTATAAGACAGAAAAAATTAATTATAGGGGTTCAAGCTAACAACGTTGAATTGAAGTTATTACTGAAAACACTATTTGTAATAATTTCCTCAAGAAACATTTTCTGAATATTAACAATGATAATGGTAGTAAGGGTTCATATCTTCTAATGTTACTATGTTATGTTGAGTTTCCACTAGTTTCTGTAAGTATATGTAGACTTTAAGTGAATGTTTTCATATACTGCGATCCAGGATATGAATATCAATAGCAGGAAGTAATCAATCTTTTATACCCGTCAAAGTAATTCATAACTATTTACATTCAGCAAATTAGTGAATAATAAAATAACTTCTGGATCTATAGATCCAGATTTTCAATGCTATTGTAAATATCGAAATGAAGATATTGGCTGCATTCAGTTGACAAGTTAAATGCACACGATAGATTCAACATTTAGTACTTTTACGTATACTGTATTTACAGAGCTGGATGGTTTAATTGTGGAGGTTTCATCAGCATTTTGGATAATTTTGTGCTAAAATAAATGCAAGTTATCCATCATTTAGAAAAGTTGTAAGCAACTGTAATACCACAAATATGGTCTAAAGTGATAAAATTCACGTACTAAATGTAGTCAAACGTAAGTATTACTCCAGGTGCATAACTATTGCCAAAAGACTTTCTCAGTCCAATAATTCAGTGTGTAGCTTTGATGATTCAGATGCCTTCTAGGACATAAGGTAACAATATGCTGGAGTACTTTCAATAGCATAAAGAAACCAGAATGAATTGTAATGAGGTTTCTGTTCAAATATCCACTACTAAAACATTATTACTTTTGAAAATACTCCATCGAATTTAAAATAACTGGTTCGTTGAGATTACCAAACTTTATAAATCATATCATAAACTGAATATAGCTTGAATGCTATTAAAATCTATGACATGTTGAACGACTGTTTAATTCTAGTACTGTACTCCGTAAATCCTCTACATCAGACATATTCATAGCCATTCTACTGACCGAATCGGTATAGTAATCCCCATAGTTCTTTTAAAAATTCTTTATCAGTAGAGTTCAATGTTGTCAATTGTGAAGAAACTTACTTTTCATGGCATAATGTCAATATCTCGGAACATCGTAAAATCATTGAGATTGAAAATATCAGCGTCTAAATGTTGGCTAAGAAATCTGAATTTGATATTTGACAAAAAATATCATACACTTCAAGACAATCATCTTAAACTGTCGTAATCAATACACGTCTATAGTCTACACCTGCACAACTATTTTCAAGGAAACATCAATCACAACAACGTGATCTACTTAGAACGCATAATTCAGTGTTCAATAGTCTATAAAAATGTGATAGTACAGTTCTCATGAAATGCCAACGCTATAGAGATAAGTTATTACCAACATAACTAGATGCTGACAAGTTACTTAAAGGAACTACTTGAAAAAATCAGTATAACAAACGGAACAAAGAAATAACAAAAATATCAAAATGAATGAAATATAAATGGGTCAATAGTTGTGATCATGTTGAACATCACAGACCATCAGGTTTTATCAATACAAAGTTATACAACCTTCCTATAGGACATAAGAAGAATATCTGAATAAACCTCGAATTGAACGTGAATAACTCATCATACAACGCAAATGCTGAATGGCAGATAAAGACTCTAAAGCCTGTTAAGAATCATTTTCGGTTGATTCAGTGAATTATGTTAATTTGCCTGACAAGCTAATTACATCATCACAATATTTTTTTCAGTCAATCTCTGATTTGTTATTGTGTCAATAAGAAACTTCTACCTTCGATTAAATTTGTGTGTTGCTTACTCATGTAGAATAGGATACATTGGCTCCATAAACTAATCACTTACCAAACGCCACTATAAATATTTCTCAACATAACTGTTAAAAGAGGTGTGTAATATGACAAATAGTTCAAGTATGTAACACCTTGTCGTCAACGGTCACTCTACTACAGTAGAAATTGTCTTCAAAATTATTTATTGATCAAATGACTTGGTTTAAAGGGAGTGCATATCAAACACTTTTGTTTTTCACAACTCCACGTTTCAAATTTTCTTTCTTTTAGTCATTACATTTATCCACTGGATAACTGTTTCTATATTAAGAAGCCTCATATGAAACTTATGACTTCTTATTGTTTTATAATACAAGTCACTTTATACTATTCAATAGACTAATAAGGTTCACTGGTTATATTTGTCATAGATAAAACGTTGTAGGTAAACGTTCACTGTGAGATTTAAAGACAGTGGGCTTCATTCACTAGGGAAGTCAAGGGTGCTTGCTATTGAACTGTTCCATACTAGGACAGAAGAGATGCCCAATGCTTCCTGGTTTATTGTGGCACCTCCCTCCCACCCTCTCGGAGCCGATATCAATCTGTGATAGATACAACCAATCAAAAGTAAAACGTATCATCACAAAATGCCTCAATTCGACTAATATTATCGTCATTATTTAGGTTAAGGTGATTCAACAGAAACTGGTTTTCTAATTTACTGTTTTCAATTCGTAAAAAATTGTTCTGCTCTTGTCATAGTTGGAAAACAGATAACAAAGAGTAGATGCACTGTCAATCACACTAGGAAATCGTGCTGACGACTTTCAGATTTGATAACGAATGCTTAACTCTCAGAATCACTGTATAATCGTCAATATACGTCACATATTATCTCACCATCAGATACTACTTTCGTAATGTTGACAGTAGAGTGTTCTCCTAGAGACCTTACACTACAATTGATAGTACTCACTGCTTATAGTTGCCAACAACACAATAAAGCAGTTGTTCAGTATTCCTGTAATCAATCTATAATGCAAATACTCTATTCTATCATTTAATAGAAAAAAAGTTTAGAGGGAAAATGTAAACAATCAAAATGGTAATCAACACAATATTCTCACTTTATTTTGACTATCATTTTTAAGCCATCCAAGTATAATGTATGACTGTGGTAATAAATCTGTATTATTATTGTTATTATTATTATTCAATTCATTCTGTAGTGTAGCTAATAGTTTCAATGAATGTACATATTCCACATTGGAAGATTGTAAATCGGATAAGATAAGTATAGCTGGATAATGTAATTTATTGATTATTGATGAATTCGGTACATTATGAATTGGTGAATAACTGAATAGTAAAGAATAATACAAATAGAATACAATTAACATTTTAGCATTAAAGGTATATTGTACAGTTGACAGTGTATGAAGTCTATTGAAACAAATTCATGGAAACAATACAATAGTATCTGAGTAGTTATCTAATTTGTAGAAGGGATTTAAGTAAATTTGTATTTTCCGTAAAATTTCATCAGCTGTCACAACTGTAAGACGAAATATCTATTCACAATAGCTGAAATAATTAACCTAATAGAATCATAATGTGAAGGTATATGCATAGAGATGTATATACATACACAATTATCAATAGACCCTGTAATATGAGAGTAATTTCAATCAGTTTGGTTTTTCAGGAGGTCACCTGATTAAAACCACAGCACCCAAGCTCTCTACAACCTGAACACTGGTAATGCAATACAGTCTCTTTCCGTGGCACAACCACACAGGTACCAAGAACCCTGGTGGACCATTTGCGCCATAACAATAAAAGCGGATAGACACCGCTCTACTCTTTTACTTCTGACCAATCGTTGCCGCGTCAATCAATTACACACAGCATGAATAGACCGATTCTGATCCATCCCGCTTACATGACTGTCAAACTAGCTATCATTTACTATTAGCAATAGTGAAATGCGCACTTATTGAATGCTCCAATGACAAAAGGCCCTTGTGAACATCAATAGGCGACCACCAAGATCAATGAAATCGTCTACCCAACAAACCACTTTCACACATGTGAATGGCCAGCAAAATCTGCTCAGACAATACCCAGCCACACATAGAATTCATAGCGAGCCTCCGGTTGCATAGAAACCTTCTGCTCTTTATATCAATATCGCTCATATGATCTCCTGCAATTGGTACTGGATGATAAGCAAGGCGGCCTAGCTTCAAGCAAAACGGCCCAAATATGCTTAAAACCCATGATCTCATGCCGGAATATCATTATTGTAACATCCCAAGAAATTATACTGCATTTGGGAAGTTTTCATTTTTCGACCATTTTGAGACCTGAGTTAGGGGTAGTATCCCTATGTATACACATAGTCTGTCATATGTGTGTGTGTGTGTGCGGGAAATGGAGAGGTAATCAAATAAAGGCATCACTAATTCAGAAGTTGAGATGGTTTTGTGGAGATCTCATTCATTTTGATGTTTTGCATCCACCACCAATTTATCTCGGTTGAGCACGATTAAAAACTAGAGACTATTATCAGACAAGTATTTCATAATAGTATAGGAAACGACATTATCTGTGTAAACCGCTGAAACCACTGGGGAGTCTACAGGATATGGGCAGCACGCTTAACTATCAAACACATTAGTAGTACATGTGAAAACACTTCCTGATGGATATCTTCATGGAGAGATCAATCTGTAGTGAATTTAAAAACAACAATTTGAATAAGTTCTCCACAAAACCACCTCAACTTCTGTATCAATCATGTAATGTCATTTGATTACCTCTCCATTCCTTATGCACACACTTGTAACAGACTATGCATATACATTTGTATTATGGTTTTATTAAGTTCATTGTCTCAACTGTTGTTAATAATTGGTTCGTTCAGTAGTTGTAACGGCTATTGAGGGTTTATCAGAAATACAAATCTACTTGAATCGCTTTTCATGTCAGTTTATCTTACACTAGAATATTCAGAGTTATTAGATGTATATAATGAACAACCATCCACCAAACTTTTAATATAAATGTACTTTGTAAACTTAGAGTTATGAAGCTGTCAAGTTATGAATGACTAAACTAAGTGATATCAGTCTTTGAACAAAATGAACATTTGTAATGTTTACACTGAATAACACAGTTCAATATGACAGTCAGTAATTAGTATAGCAGTAATATACTTTCCAAGATTTTTTTACCGACTACTTTCAATCATCTAACATTGAAACATAATCATCATGATGTTAAAGTACTTAGATAAGCAGTTACATTAGTACTTCTTCGAAATGATTTAGCTAGTACTGAAAGGGATTAGACAGAAAGTAACCACTACGTACACGCCAGTCAAGTAGTCTGCATTTATTAATATAGCTAAACCAAATCTTCAGTGACTTCATGGACAGGTAACAAGTTTTGGTTTGGTCGCCTCTAGCATTTTCCCAGGCTACTCTTACTCCAGTTAATATTACTCGGTGGTTGGGGATTCGTAATACATGTCCTAACCACCTCAGCTGTTAAAAACTCAAGACTTCATTAATAGATTTACCCTCTTTACTTAGTACTCTAATCTTAACCCATATATTACTTACTCGGTGATTCCAAAAATCACGAGTAATGCTTCGAAGACATCTGTGGTCAAATACTAGTAACCTACGAATGTTTTTTATCCTTACTGGCTATGTTTTACGCTCATAAAGTAAAACGGAGGATAGTAAATGCGTCCTTTGGTCAGTAGACGGATGTTACGCCTACACCAAAGGTGATACAATTTAGCAAAAGCCAATCGAAACATCTGTATCTAAGCAGAGATTTCATCAGACATTACACCATCAGAACTGATAAAGCTTCCAAAATAAGTGAAGAGGTCAGCAGGCTCAATCACTCCACTTCCTAATACTAATTTCGGCGCCTACACAAGCCAATGCCGAAGCAACATATTACATTTGGAGGAGGCAAGAATCGCTTCCAAACATGCTTGTATTGATGATTAAGGTAATAAGACGACTAGATTCTTGTAAACAAAACAAAACACTTATACTCATTTATATGTAGGATCTAATTAACTAGAAATTTTAATAAAATGAAAACTATAATCATCGTTGAAATGAAAGAAACCTCTAATTACTTGCTTGAAATAAGTATTGAGATTCTTGGAATTTCTTGCTGATTAATTTCAAGCAACTATCCTAAACCTGAGGATCGAATACACAAATGTCGAAGATTTTCGTGAATATAGCCTACTGTTGAATAGTCACAGATGAGAACAACTTGTCTTACTAATGTTTCTCAGTTTTTAATGGTTGTCTGACTAAATTACATCCATGATATTAAAATATAGACCTCAGTAGCTTTATGTATTCAGTAATTGACTTATGATACGTATATTACTGATACCTGGTTGATAAAATTGCTACCTTGACGTGGTTGCGTTGTCAGTGTCGCATATCATGGTGGCACAACGGAGGTGAAATTGTCGAAACACTCATTTCTTTTTGTTCCATCAAAGTGAACAGGCCAGTTAGATAGTACTAATGCTAAAAGTAGTATATTTTAAATCCATGGGAGAAGTCGCACTCTTGGATCTACAGGATGTATCGACGAAAGGAAACTTCCTTTAGACAACTAGAATCTTTAGTAATGTTACGTCATTAGGCTTTGGAATGGTCCACTCCAAAAATATAGCACAGTAACTTGTATCACATATTTAAGTCATATGAGGTCTGAGCTACAAGATTAAGAACTATTTTTAAAATAGGCCATATATCAACGACATAAGCTATAGGTTGAGTATGCTGAATAACAGTCAGCTCTGTAGTAACTTATGAATATAAAATATAGTTTATAAAAACGAATGACAGGCGTGGACTGGAGGACTTTATGATGGAAACATCAATGATGTAAGCTAGGATGATCGGATAAGTAGTGGTGACTTTAGGAATAGAAAGTTGGTTGTAAATCTTTATCGACTAAAGTAGTTGAGATATACATTACATATACCCAATTACTGCCTAGCATCCTTGGCTTATTATGAGTGCTGATACAAAAAGTAGAATGAGAAAAGACTAAGGTCAACCAAGCCAATGTAGCTTCAGTTAATGTAGTTAGTTATGACTGTTTATGTAAGCTGTATTATTTTGGTGTAGACCATTTAATGAAGGTTTGTACCAGAGCCATGACCAGTTGTTAGAAGAGTTGGCTGATATGACTGAACGTGCTAATTACAATAAACAAATTGCATGAATATATTGTAAGTATTTTTGTTGACTACATAAATATAACTTACCTATATAGTGCATTGAATACTTCCTCATGATACAGATTGCCATATTCATTCATCCATCTACCAGTTGATGAATACTTATAATAACGTAACATATCTGTTAATGGGTTATCTAAAATTACAGCTTTGAATAGATCTGGTCGTTTATTTGCACATGCAGCTGCAATAAGGCCACCATTCTCGTTGCCTTGTAATATGAGACTGGAGATTTTCGGGTAAAAGTAATAGAACTATGCAGATATAAGATGCAATTAAAGATAATACTGGCTACAGTATAAGCCAAAAACTTTGATTCTCATGCTTTATATTGTTATCAAATGGTAACTATGAGCTGTTCCTCATGAGATCATTAAGTTTGTAAGAATCTTCTCCAAAATGAAGATGAATTATTTTATAAATTTGAAGTGTAAATTAATAAGCACCGGTATGATAGTTCATCGAATGAGCGCTCGCCGGGAGATCTTGAGATTTTAAGTTTAATTTTTAATGGAGTCATCAATAGGTACTGTCATCGAGTGATACAGTAGGACGAAACATCTGTTTAGTGCTATCTAGTTTTCATTAGTCGCCTAAGTTTACCTAGTGATGTGGAACTTTGAATTCAACAATCCTCATTATATTTAATAATAAAAATGATAATATGCTTGATAGTAACTCATCTGGAGAGATAAGCTCAAAGGTACTAATAAAAAGACGTGTCCAGTTGTCACTCCAGGGCTTGACGAACTTGTATTCTCTCTCTTAATTTATTACAGATGTGCATGACTGGGCACTCATATTCCAAAAGGAGGCGGTTATTCAGTGTTTGCTGGTTTGTGTTGCTTATCTAATTAACGTCTGTTTATGATTTCAAACATTGTTTTGATAGTAGCTGGGAACAGAGTATAAATAAATTTATTAAAATTGGGGGGTTGTGAATATAGTTAACTGCCAATTTCGATATCACGAATTGATCTGATTAGTGAATAGCTCCTTGAGGTAATTCCTGGAGTTTTAGTGTGAAGACGTGACCGATGAAGTTCAATCGTGTCAGGTGTGAGGCTGTTACCCACCAATGACATAGATGAGATTTGGCAAACGTATCACGAATTGACTGAATTTGAAATATCAACCGTTATGAGCAGACTCAGTGGCTCAATTGTAAAGCGTTTGCCTCGAAGCTAGAGGGCTCCTGGTTCGGCCCCCAAAGGGATAGTGGATGCGCACTTCTAAAGAGTCCCATACTAAGACTTAACGGCTGTCCAGTGCTTTCATGTTATCAGTGGTTGCCTGGTTCAGAACAATTTATGAAATCGAAATTATATTTGTTAAATTTAAATTTTTTTGACATTTTTATAAAGGTGTATAGTTCGACTCCGTTCACTAAAATAATCAATACTTAAATGTTTAACTTTTAACTTTCAAATACATTCACATCACTGCCGTATAGAAATAAAATTATTTCAAGACTTGCATGATCATACTGAGGTTTTCTCCATGGTTATTTTATTCAGTTTTCTATTTTGTAGACTGTTGGATTTAGTTGCAATTGTTATACTACTGATGAGTAGTTGAGTGTTTATTATGTAATTTGTAACTTGCATTTTATTGGTCAGTTATGATCGAACTCTCTAGTTGTTTTCTATTGATCGGAACATTGTCTGTTTGGCCAAGCCATTTTTGTTTGGCATTCTGTTCACTTTGTGTGCAAGGCGCAGATCTTTGTGATCATTTGTTGTTGTTGCCTAATCACCTTGAATGTAAGTAACTAGTAAACTGATAATTGTTTGTTGCAGAACTACGTTCGATATTTATTTACCTGTTCCAAATAAATATGCCGAACACACAAAGGAACCTTTTAACCTTACCGACTTCGGGTGCGTTATTCCGGTGAACCTAACGCCATGTCAAGTAAATCCTACAGACTGTTCGCCTCTAGTTCAATGACAGCTTCCTTTAGTTAGTGGCCGAATACTTGTGAAAAATATCAAACCTACCATCCTACACTTCATATATCTGTGAGTATAAAAATTCATATAGGGCTGAACTCTTAATAATGTAATGAGCTTTTCTTGTAAGACGATCTACTTAGACAATAGTGACAACATTTTTCTGTTTTAATGATGTGTCTGACAAAATTCATTCATCTAACTGCTTTGAAAAATAATTCAAGTAAGTTTGAAATGGATTCTCATCTAATTATGATTAATCTCCTGTGTCACTTTAAGAAGTGATAGAAGATAAAGTAGTTAGGAACGTATACTATTTGACTTACGACATAAGTCTATTCAAACCTTGTTGATTATTGCCTGAGAAAAACTTAGTAAGGATTGTCAGTCTACCACTCAAATAGTCGGTATACTGTAAATCGGTTTGCTTTTTATTGATCTATGAATGTAAAATACGGACAATGAAGACAAGAAATATATGTAGGCTGCAAATCTATGAGATAGTAGGTGCCCTCGGAGCATAGTTTATTTATTACAGAACAATCGAGTGAGTTACATTGAGGTTAGTCAATAAGGTATTATGCTGAGATGGGATATCGTTTGAATCGATTATAAAACCTTATGAATTTAGGTACCTAGGACATGGACATATGTGAAGAACCTGACTAGAGAATACTTACAGGTGTGATGACAGTTCATGAAACCATTGACAACTCTTGGTCTAAGTCAAGTTGATAAGTACGGACTTTTTAGTGATGGTCCGTCTGAATATTATGACCAAAATAATTGAAAACGTTGGATGACATGGATTTAAATTGGCCACATTGGTACAAATGAATTCAGTTTTTGTTTTTCAAGATAATTGTCAATCTTCATTGACTTATCTTAGTGATTTCATCTGTTTAAGCTAGTGTCAAGGTGGGAAGGATCACAATCTCCACTTTGCTTGTAACTTACTGTCAATGAAAGCTTCTACAATCAATCATCTGGCTTAGTGATATCAACATCACCCAGGTAATGGACATATTCAAATTATGGGAACAATAGAAAAACTTCCTGTATGTATATACTTAAAGGACATGTAAATTTACTAAAGAAATCATGAACTGTATGTACTCAGACTAAAAGGTATCATTTAACGGTTAATCATAACGTTGGAAATCTCAAAATTCAATTTTGGATAATGTCATGTATGATCACTGTTGAGGAATCCTTTGTTAGGGACGAAACAGCTGCTTAATGAATCTGAACTAACAATAGTTGTTTAATTAAAAGTAAACATTATCTAAATACGGAGTATAATTTGAAAGTGCTTTAATCTTTTCGTTAATGATATTATGAGCTTAAATTGACTAATCGATACTGTTCTATGTACCTGTTGAACAGATTCCTTCCATTAATCATCAGTTCACAAGTATGAACAAGTCAGATAGTTTCTGATGAGTAAAATCCAGGACTCAAGTTTCATCACACTTATTACTGGTTATATGAATGTATCTGCAATTTACTGTTGATGTTCATACGGTGACAAGTGTAGTTCCTTGAACTCAGTAGCTCTGTAATGAGTGAGATGATTTCCGGTATTAGTGAACTGAGTTCTGGTAGGAACAATACCATTAAAATGCAAGTACTTCTAGATAACAAGTCATAAATAGGATGAAACGTGTATCCTGAATTCCAGTTGTCAACCATTATTCAACTTCAAAAACATTTTAGTCATCAATACTTCTGAAAAGTACTAAACTAGTTTCAGATAGAGTAACTGTCCACTACATTTTACTATTCTAACAATTCTTCTAGTTAATATTCATTCATGAAAATGTCGAAATTCAACTTGACCATTAGTACTTAAAAAACGCGCGTCCTGGTTTCCACTAGCCAATCACAATCTTAACTTATTCTAGGAAGTCGATCATATAGACATACTACAAACTATCAACTAGTAAGTAAGATGAAAGTTCATAATTTTAATTAAGTGATATAGTGATTGTTGAACTTTAATTTAATATCGTGAAGTGGTCAAAGTTACATTAACTAATGAAAATCAGAAAGAACTGAACAGCTGTTTCGCACTAGTATTGGGCTCTTCAGCATTGCCCCATTACAATCTCACTATGAAATCAAGACCTTCGTAATATCATATTAAAATTTAATAAACTTCACAACAATCTACAATCAATATCAGTCCACTAGTGACTAATTTTTTGAATTAACTATTGGAGTTCTATAGTGAAAACGTGATCAGTGGAGTTCAACTATGTTAGGTGTGGGACAATTATTCATCAACAACGATCGATGAAATAGCGCAAATATATTCGGAATTGATTGATCTGAAAATATCGATTGTTGGAGGCCGGCCGGCACAGAGGTCTAATAGTTAAGCAGGTGCCTCGAGGTATGAAGTTCCTTACGTTGGATTCCTTGGCGGGGGTCGTGGATGCACGTTACTGAAGATCCATTCTAGGGTTATCTAACTAGATTCTTACGACGGTATTCTAGATATTCTAGCTATTTTCTCAAATCAATTGATCTTCCTACGACAGTGACTTATAGCACAACAGTTAATTACTCAAGTCTAACTAATATCAAGGAATCCTTGTATTAGAAAATGTTCTGTATATACTAAATATAACGTTAAGTATTACTTACTTGTCAGGATTGGTATATTTTTGTTGAATTAGATATTCAGCAGCTGCAATCATATCATCGATTGCTGTAGATCTATGAATATCAGAACCATATTTATGCCATTCTTCTCCGAATTCCCTGTAAAAAATGTAGATTACTTGTTAGATAATCCCAAAAAAACAGGATAGTCCTCAATAATACTTTCGTTTTAATATATGACTTTTTAAAATTGGGCATCAGTGACTTCACCAGGGATCAAACTGAGGACTTTAAGACTAGACCGATAATTAGTAACTTCATGAACCCCTGTTAGGTTATGAGTTAACTAACGGTGGTCCACTTGTAATCTACATTTACACTAGCCAACATTCAAAGTCATGGTAATGCAGTGGTTAGTCGTACATAACACTAGGTGGAATAAAGCAAAATCCTATAGACTATTTAGAACCTTAGCATCTAGGCCAATCAGAAGATGAATTTGTAAGGTAATTTTAGTTGGAATAACATGACTAAAATTGTTTTATATTCTTTTTGGTCCCATTCCTTCCTATTCATATCTGTTAACAGGACCTTAGTTTAATATGCATTTGTTTTGTTATTTGCATTCACCAAAGATTAATTCCTGTCATATAAGACAACTTATTCGTTCTAGTATGCTCATGTACACCCATGATGCTACCAATAAATCGGAACCCAAGACTTTCGGTCTATGTCAGAGAATGCTTTAACATAGGACGTTAGTAAAATACTCCCGAGAGTTATACGTTCCTCACTAAAACTATGTGGTTTAGGGTCCTATCATTGGTGAGGTAGTGGGTAAACATTACCATTAGAGAATCTCATACTAGGAAGAAACATCTGTCAAATAGTGCTCCTCCGTTTCCTCTGATACTCGATTGGGGTCAGTCTATAACAGAAACAAAATAATGAATCAAAATAGGTTTCCACAGAATCATGTGCATTTTTGATTGGGATTAGATCGATTATTCTATCACAATATAAGGATGTAAACAAAGTGCTGGTGTAAATCACAGCGTCCCAATTATCTGGAGGTACTTTTTACAATATGACTTTCATGAGTGGGAGATGTATAGATTATTATATTTCAATTTGATATCACTAAAAGACCTTGTTTAGGTATCTATCAAAAGTCTAGAACTAAAACTTGACAGCAGCTATGGGACTCCTTAGGTGAGGGCATCGTTGGCCTCATGGGTAAATCTAACTCACAACCTCCTGGTTTCGTGGTGAACCCATAACAGTTATGCCACTGAACTGGCACTGTAACTTCAATCAATTCATGGTATATTTTCGAGATCTCGCGCCAATTGCCACCAGTGAGTAACTGATTGACATCCGATATGAATAAAATTCAACAGCCATCAAACATAGACCAATTCCAGATATTAAATCAACGAACTTTTCGTCAGTTAAATGTTATAAACATCTTTAGCAAAATGTTGTGGAGGGAGATTCGAGAAAAGTAACTAACTTCCAGAATTATATTTTAGAAGACTATCAGTTGCATTAATTGTGTTTAAAGGAAACATTGTAATTCCTTTCATTATTATGTACCTCGTGCCCTATCCTTCAGTTTACTACATTAACTGTTATTATATCATTACTTATTTATTAACTATGGTTAATTGGTTATGTACACATTACCTCAATTCACTACCTTTGTTCCGTTTGTTTCGTATTGATGTTAAATTCCTAATTGACTGACTGAACAATCTGGTTTGTGTATATATGCAGGAATGTTTGAAATATAATATGATTGACTGGTCGATTCATCAGCCTGTGTAATTCTTATCTCTAGTCTGAGATTGAGTGGATATCGGACAGACAAATGGGGATATGTAAGACATTCTTATTGCCGTTCGCTACCATAACTTCGTACGCACAAGGTCATGTGAAATGCATGGTCGTAATTTCCTATCATAAGAGCCTTTTTTGAGGACATAAAGCACAAACATGGATCTTTGTTAACTATTCGAGTAATTCGCTAACGCCTAGATTTCATCTCCATTTTCTGGGAATATTCGTAGTGGAGTCGATTTCGATGTAGAATGCGGATCGTTGGAGTAAAGTAATGAGAAAATAGGGCTTTGGAATGCAAGTACTTTCAGCTAAATTTTTGACACTTAAAATGACATGCGGTAGTTTCACATTTCAATATGATTATTAACCCTAGAATGAAGATATATTTAGTTAAAAAACAAACATCTATGATATTCAATTCGATATTACGAATTGGTTGGAATTAAACAACCAGTGATCATCTGGAAGCACCGTTTAGTCTTTTGATGTGACTAGTACGCAACCACGACACCATCAAGGATCAAACCCAGGACTAGTGACCTGTGGGGTTCAACTGTGTCGAATCCGAGGTAGTTACCCAACAATGCCTGTAGATAAAGCCGGGAGAACGTATTACAGATGGACTGTATTAGAAATATCAACTATTGGAGTGATTCATTGGTCTAATACTGAAGTGTTCGCCATAGAGTTAGAGGCTCCTGGGTTTGATCCCTTATGGGGTCGTGGATGCGTACTATTCACATACTAGAACGAAACAGCTGTCCAGTGCCAGTTCTTAGTGATCAATGGTTATCTAATTGAGACAAATTCATGATATCAAATTAACATTCAGAAATCACCACAACACCCAATTACAATCTCTCATAATAACTGTCGTAAATGAATGTATATGACCTAACATTCAAATGAATCTGACAAAGTTTCTTTTGTTAACAGTACAACATTATTCAACATTGAACAAACACTGTAATGATCAAATAATGGCAAAACATTACCCTCCTCCACGTATATTAGCCAATACAAATATTCCATTGAATTTCTCAACAAACAATAATTCACATGCAGAATAATACGGTTGATTTATGTAACCAAATCCACCAAATGCAGTTAACTTGCATGGATTTCTACTATTCATGATGATATTCTACACAAATAACCAAGAAAACAATCTAATTGAAAGGTATTAGAAACATTATAGGTAGAACTTAAATTTTCATTACAAGTAATGACTTTTGTTAGATAAATACAAAAAGAAACTTGGAAAGTATTGAACAGTGGTTTCATTCTAAGATTAAACACTTCAGCTGTATTCATTCATAATCTTGTCAACGATTAAACACAAAACCATTAGATCTTTAAGTGAGCGCTTAGCATTTAGACTAATTTAAAATATTTAACATTTGCCTTATAAATAGTACTTTCTAATTTTCAATAGTTATGTAATCAATACATTTCAGTTATTTCTACTTAGAGTAGGATTCATCATGCATCAAAGCTTTTGTTGCCATAAAATAGATTTGAATACAGGATACTCAAGTCTATCACTTTTAACATCAAATCAATCGATACCTGTTACCCAATGTAGAGCATAGGCCACTGACCAGCATTCTACAACCAACTCTATCTGGAGCAATCCTTTCCACCTCTTACCTAGTCTTCTTCATTCTCTTCATGTATGTCTCCAATTCCTGACACAATGTGTTATTGGATTTTCCTTTTTTTCTTTTGCCTTCAGAATTCCATATTAATGCTTGTCTTGTGACACAGTGTGATGATTGCTTCAATGTGTGTCCAACCCACCTTCAGGGTATTTTCCTAATTTCTTCATCGGCTGGAAGCTGGTTGATTTCTTCTCTGATATAAAAAGTTTTTGTTGATAGTATCTGGTCAACGGATCCGAAGTGTCCTACGCAGACAGTTGTTTATAAATACTTGTATCTTTTGGATGATGCTTTTTGTAGTTCTCCATGCAAGTTTCAGCTCCATATAATAAAACAAGCTGTCTTCATATTTGTATTGAAAGTTTCGACTTAAATGTTGACTGACAGTTAGTTTGAGTTCCAGATGTCCTTCAGTTGTAGAAATCCTACTCCTACCTTGCCAATCCGTGCCTTCATATCTGCTACAGATCAGACTCTCCTTGTTTATCGATGATGCTGCCTAGGTATGTAAAGGATTCTACATCTTCCAGAATTTCTCCGTCAAGTGAAATTGAGTTAGTGTTTGTTGTTTTGTATCGGATAATCTTGTTTTTATCTTTTCGTATGTTGAGGTTTATTGCTGCCGAGGCTGTTGCTAACTTGTTTGCCTTCATCTGCATTTGATGCTGTGTGTGGGATAGGAGAGCTAGGTCATCTGCAAAGTCTAAGTTATCTAGTTTCATTGATGTTGTCCACTGTATTCCGAGATTTCCTTGAGATGTTGCGGTCTTCATACTCTTCATACTTTACTTTGAAGTAAGTGAAATTGATGTTGATTAGTAAGTCAGTATAAGCTTCTCAAGTAAACCATCTTATGCAAAGGATACAGAACCTCTAAAATTATCCGCCTAAACTACAAATTTTAGCCATCATCTCAAGTAGTCACTTAGGTCAGTGTTAGTCAATTTTGAAATACAGTATGATCTAAATCCTTCGAAAATAAATATGGCCTAACTATCCAAACAACACGAATTTATGATTTTATATCATGAATTGAACAATGTTTGAGAAACAGGAGGCGTAAAACAACTAACAGATTCAAATATGGTTAGCCTCGACGAATGCTTAGTCTTTAAACCGCAGATGGTATCTAATAGTTGGTGAGCAATGCTCAACAGTCCCATGCTAGTACAAAATAACTGACCAGTAATACAGTTTGGTGACAAGTGGTTGTTTTCTTGGTACTTTAATTAATCCAGAAGCATAAAAATCAAAGAACAGCACGAAAGAATGAATATTTTGTTTTAGTGTGTGTAGAACGTACAAAAATCCGTGTATATTCATAGTTTTAGGCTGACTAGAAAACATCATTGTAATTCATCCAACCTGAAAGCCAGAATTTGCTTGAGTCAGACAACCACTTGGGGGAAAATGTTCAGTAGTGTAAAAAGTGAGTTAAGACCTCTCAATTAACTCTTAACCTTCAAACCATTGAATGATCATCCAATTACTGACATTCCTAACTTCAATCATTAAATGACATAATGTGTGACTTCATTTGTTACTAGTAGTAATAATTTGGAACACATAAGACATTGTTGAATTACACCGTTTATATTTTCTCACTGTAGATTTGGGAATCATCCCTGAAGTTAGTTGTATTTTGTCAGAACCTTAAAGAACTTAACAATAATGAATAATTGGGTGATGGTGGGGGATTCTGGATATAATTAATTTGTTAATCCTGATACCACAAATTGACCTGAATCAGACAACCATTGATCACCTAGAACCACTGAAGACGTGACCGGCGGAGTTCAAGTCACGTCAGGTGTAAGGCAGTTATCCACTGATGATAATAGATCAGGTCGTGCAAACGTATCACAAACTGACTGAATTATAAATATCAACCGTTATGGGGCTGACTCAGTGGTCCAATGGTAAAGCGCTCGTCGAAGAGTCAGAGGGTCCAGGGTTCGTTCGCCGATGGGTTGTGGTTGTGCATTGCTGAAGAGCCCTATACTAGGACGGAACAGCTGTCCAGTGCTTCCAGGTGATCAATAGTTATGTGATTCAGATCATTTCGTGATATCAGAATTGACAAATAATGAATAAGGTCAATGGAATATATCACAAAGTGACTAGAATTAGCATTTTCAACCATTAGATAGTCAAGTCAATTAAAACCTAAAGATCCTATATCCAACTCCTCCTCACCCCTCTCTCCAAGCTCTATAAACACCAGTACTGAACATGGTTCTATCAACTTGTTACTAGTGGGATCATTCTAGTCAGTAAATATGGGATATACGAAGTTAGTTATGTATCTAATGCATTGCATATAATTCACTTACTTTTTGATGAAAAATAAACATTGGAATTGTTGTTTTCAAATCTTTTGATTTATAAAATAGTTGTTTAATTTCAAATTTGGCATCATCTAATTTCATTGGTTGAGATTTACGAAATACCTGTTTTGTTTTAATGAATAAAGAATAATAGAATTGAGGTGTTTTTGTGTAGGTTTGTATTAGATTTGATTGATTGGATTCGTCATCGATTAATGTTGGTAGGGTATCAGAGAAAGCCAGAGAGAACTGAATAGCTGTGTCATTTTAGTATGGAGCTCATCAACAAAGTATACCCTCGATTCAGCCAAGAAGGTTGAAACTAGGACTTTAAGATTGACGAACGCCTAAACCTCTGGACAATTGGGGTAGCGTCCAATGGTAGAACTCCAACTTCCATCAATTCATGATTTAACGTGATGATCATCCAATGTCGTCGGTGATGATTAACTCACTCCCGATATGTTTGAACTCTATCAGTCATAACTTTTCACTACAACTTCAAAAATATCCTGAAGTTAGTCAAAGCTGTCCAATGCTCCAAAGTTTCTATGGTATCCTACCAACGTTAATCTGTGATGAATCTAATCAATGTTTTAAGTAAACAAATATGTAGGGTGGAAAGAGGGGGTATTGTAGAACTTTATAGGACTTGTATGTATATACCCTTTATTTCACTACTGGTGGAGTTCAAGAACTTTAGATCTCGTTACTGAGTTATCCGGTTAGCATACAATGGTAGGATTCTAACTTCAATCAATTTGCTATATAATATGGCGATCATAAAATTACATCAATAATAACCGTCTTACTTTGACATGTCTAAACTTTGCCAGTCATTATAAATTCGAGTAAATCTTAAAGTGGGTCTTTAATGAGTTAATTATTCTGGTTAAATTGATATGATCCAGTAGAGATTTGATTTATTATGTCGTATCATCGTAGATTGATAACGATTGGGTATCACTAACAACCAAAGAGTACTGAAGGGTACACATCGATGAAGAATCCTATACTAGAACTAAACAACTGTTCAGTTAATTGTGGTTATCAGTATTAACCACTCTAGATTATACTTCTTCTTACTATCTTATCTGGTTTACTTAAACAAATAAAATTCATTGGAATACACATACTAATAGTTTACAAACTACTACAATTCTATAAACCAAAACTATCAGTGCAACCATTACTAGACATGTTCCATTTCTCCATATTATGAAATCACTAGATGCATTGAGGAAAAACTTAAACCATAACAACAGAAAGCAATCAGTTATAGCTTAAAGGAAACATTGGAGGTTATCTTGAAAGTAGTTGACGGTAACAGTTAGATTGTGTGAAATGTCAGCTTCTTTCAACAAATATTGTTTCAGTACAGACTATTGATTAACGACGAAACTTCTAAAGAGCTACTTTTCTAGTGTTCACTGAATGTACGACTTTCAGTTTAACAGTGAAATTTCCTACCAAATACAAGTTGTAATGGTTTTATTAGTTTAGTCGCTTCTTGTCAAATATGTTTATTGTAGAATGCAGTATGACTTAATGTTGGTATTCTTCATTTATAAAATGATTTGGAGGTTAATATATTTTACCATATTGTTTCCCCCCCCCCACCGTAGGATTAATCTTCTCTGAAGTTATTACAAATACGAAAAAATGGTAGGATTCTGTTATCATTATCCAATGGTTGACGATTGGAATGCTTTTATTGATCAAGTAGTACCCTACATATCACAGAATGTTTCCTGGGTGAATTTGGATTATATTACTTTCATTATTGTGGACTATGTTATTCAATACGGGACTCTTCAACAGTAAGCACCATTAATTCCTCAAGAAAATAGAACTCAGAAACTTTAGGGTACCCAAACTAATATCAATTCGTGACGAATACAATAAACTAAACTTGTTGCAAATCTCTACCCATTTAAGCTAGATCAATGATAACAAGCAAAAGCAATGATGTGCATTTCATTCTATTTAACAGGGGTGGGATAGTCAGCTAGATGCGCATTTCAAAAACTAGTAACACTACCCACACCAAGACTCGAAATCAGTCTACCTTATATATGGCATTATCTATTAAGCTACTGAATCTTGACGGCTTATACAATTATGCAATCAGTATGAATTTATTTATGCTTATAGCAGCACAGTATATTGACACAATTCATTCAAGAAGAACAAAACAGCAAACAAGGCTAGAGTACACAGTAGGGACAAGTATACAGAACACTTTGTAGCCCAAACAAAATTCTAAACTAACCGATGAGAGATACACTATTGCTATCATGGTTGCAGTAACTTTAAATGTATTTGAATACATACTATAGACAATGTATTGTAGTTAGGATTAGTATTTAGTCCAAAGAATAGAAATTTTAGTCGAAAGTAGGGTCTTAGCAATATGGCTTTATCTCAAGTTTCAGGGTAAGAAATAGGTTTTATGGTGAGAATAATCAACGAGTGATACTCTCGAAATCAACATATAGTTTCAAGTCCATCTGCCCATATATCTGAAGAAACGTTGAATCGAATGGAAGATTCATATCGCCAAGACTAAGACAAGCAATTCAGTCTTTTGTTCAAATCATAGTGAAAGTAACCCAGTAATCCAAAGGAATAGGGACAAATTACATGAATTTCTGAAAACTAATATAGCAACAATGTTAAGAAAAATGCTTAAGAAACGCACAGCTTTGAGACACTTTCCAGAGTTTTACCCGATAGTATATTAAGTTTTGACCAACCTTACACATTTTACTGTCTTACCATGTATTACGTTTTAACCAGTGTTACAGCACTGTTGAAATTAATTTGAGGGATACAATTCGGGAAACGGCTGGAAACAACATATGGGTTATTGTTTAGTTCTAAATACTAATTGTAACGAGAATTTCTAAATTGTTCTGCTAACACTAGTACATATTATTTTTGGTGTTCTTGGTATTTAGGCCCAGTTGTATTCCTGGAGTTAAACTCAGTAGTGTTGTATGACACTCCAAAACGTAATTCAAGGTGGAGCGAAACATTACATAACTCCAGAATTCATATTCAAACTCATGAAATTATTGTGAGGTTAGTATTGAAAGTTACAATTTTGGTTATATTTCGATTGACAGAGTAAGCAGTTATGTTGTTAACTGATAATAGATGTTTGCATCGTTAATTAAATAAGACTACCTTTTGCATGGAGACCATAAGGTGAGAACCCCACATTTAAAGTGTTTATAGTTGGAACCATTTGCGGATAAATCCTTAAAGATTCTCTTGCAGGAGAGGTAGGGGGGGGGAGTGACATGTTGTAATTAGTCTTCATTTCAGATTCCTCTGAGAATGGTCTGTCATTTTTTCAGTTACACAGATGAACTTTTAGACCGTCAATTTTGTGGCCTAACAACGGCAATTCGACCACGAAACTATAAATTTCTTATTTACCTTGTTAAATATGTATACCCACCCCCTCTCTATAATATAAGGGTTTTTTTCCCCCGACAAACTATTCAATCATGAATACTATCTTCCAACTGAATCAAAGTGGTTAATGAATCAAAATGATGATTGGCTAATTCAAGAAAAAAATTGGTAGTGGGGATTTCAACTATCACATTTACTCGTTCAAGCATTACTTACTTACTTACTTAAGCCTGTTACCCCTCTCAGAGGAGCATAGGCCGCTCACCAGTATTCTCCATTCAACTCTGTCCTCAGCAATCCTTTCCAGCTGTCTCCAGTTACTGTTCATCCTTTTTATGTCTGCTTCCAGTTCTCGACGCAGGGTGTTTTTTGGCCTTCCTCTTTTCCGTTTTCCAACAGGATTCCAAGTTAGTGCTTGTCTCGTGATACAGTCTGATGATTTCCGCAGTGTATGTCCTATCCATTTCCAACGTCGTTTCCTGATTTCCTCTTTAGCTGGAAGCTGATTTGTTCTTTTCCAAAGTAGGCTGTTGCTGATGGTTTCCGGCCAACAGACATTCAATATTCTACGTAGACAGTTGTTGATAAATACCTGTACCCTCCTGAGGATGTTTGCAGTAGTTCTCCACGTCTCAGCTCCATACAGAAGAATTGACTTGACGTTCGAATTGAAGAGTCTAACTTTGAGATTGATAGACAGTTGTTTGAAGTCCCACATATTTTTCAGCTGTAGGAATGCTGCCCTTGCTTTGCCGATCCTCGCCTTTTACATCTGCATCGGATCCTCCTTGTTCATCGATGATGCTCCCCAGGTATGTAAAGGTATCCACTTCTTCCAGAGTTTCACCATCAAGTTCAATTGGGTCGGTGCTCTGTGTTGAATTTGAGGATGTTGCTCTTTCCCTTATGTATGTTCAGGCCTATTGATGCTGAGGTTGCCGCTACTTTGGTTGTCTTCACTTGCATTTGTTGTTGTGTATAGGATAGAAGTGCTAGATCATCCGCGAAGTCCAGATCATCAAGTTGCATCCTACTTGTCCATTGAATCCCGTGCTTCTCCTCAGATGTAGAGGTTTTCATGATTCAGTCGACCACTAGGAGGAAGAGGAAGGGCGAGAGCAGACAGCCTTGTCTGACACCGGTTCTTACTGAGAATGCATACTTGTATTATAATCATAAACATTTATATAATACAATAAATAACTTACCTCTAGTTTCCAATTATCTTTATATAAATCACAATGTAGTATTGTACATGGTTCATTGAATGTTGCAAATGAAATAAAAATCTATGCAAAATAGAAATTTCTATATTCAATATTCAATTAACATTTTACCTGACTACTTGTATAATGACTAGTTAATGCATAAATTCTACCAATTGGTACTGAAATATCACGTAAATATCTTCCATTATTCCAGTTGTAAATTGAAATAACATTCTAAATTCAATAAAGAAGAAGTAAAATAATCAAATTTACAAAGTACATTAAATCAAATAGGGATCAATATTCAATGTTAGTAAATGTTGAACATTGAATTCAAGTAAATTTAACATGATCTACAGTAAAAGACATTGTAGTATTTCATCAACTGTAAATAGTTTAAAATAAAAGTCAATCAGTCTGAATGTGTTGAATCTAAACATTTCTAATGTTTTATGGCTCCGATTTAAGTTCTTTCTTGTAAGAAGGAATAAGTGGATCGAATTAATGAGATTTAAATAAGAAAAGATGAATGGATCAATTCAAATCAGATAATCACAAATCAATCACATAGATCAACCAGTCTAATCATGTAAATGTCAAGTATATCAAAGATATGATCAATGTGTGCGTGAACGAGAATTTGAAGTAGAACAAGTAGATGATAAATAATCTTAACATCACATGTAAATAATAGAACACTAACTATTATGACTGAAGTACTGGCATGTTCATGTCTCCTTTTCTTAAATATGCTTTTATCAGATATTCAATCATTTCTTCGTTTTCAGGTTAAGATCTACTGAACTGAAAACACACCGATAACCTCCATGTTAGGTCGGACCACAAAGAAGCGTAACAAACTTTCAGAACTGTGTTTGAGAACACTATTTCATTTATTCTAACTGTCTGAAATTTAAACATTTTGTTTCTATTATTGTTACGCTCTGCTTGCCCTATCCTCCCGTTTAGCATAATTAATGTTATTATATTGTCTCTTGTTATGGACTACAGTCAATTAGTTATGTACAAGTTGTTCCTACTCACTACCACTATTTTCCCTCGTTCTGTATTCATGTTAATTTTTTAATTGGTTTGCTGTGTGGTCTGACTTTATGTATATATAAAAGAATGCTTGAAATATAGATTCGATTCTGTCTGGCTGATCTATTGGCTCGCATTCTTCTTATTTCGGCTTCGGGACTAAGTGGGCACAGGGCAGACGCGCAATAACCAACTAGGCACCAGTCATTGGCATTCGGCCAACCCCAATCACCCCCCAATTTTCTCTCGTCATAACACTCCATGTATACTCTAATAGTACACTCTTTAGTACTATAGTCTCAAAGATCTTGTCATAATATTTTGACTATTACAAATATTTAACTAAACACTCACTTTGACATTCTCAATATAATTAATTGCCAAATACTGTCGATTAACACATGTAGCATGTTCTAATTTTCTAACAGGATTATGAGGTATTAAATCTTCCCAACCTGACTGTAATGATGAAAAATAGAGTGGAAATACAAAGACAGTATGTCAGGAAAGAATACAATTTATCGGATATGCTAGGAAAAATGCCATACATTACAACAGGGGAGAGTCTATAATTCAAATGTTTATGATATTTAAGACTGTAACTGAATTGACTTCATTGTTCTCTTCCAGAGAGGGCTAACTTAGTAATGTCTTTTAATACATTTCGTTAGCATAGGATATTTAGGCTTGTATTTTGTCTTGGTTATATAGATTTATCAGCTGAATGTAACTTCATCCTAGTATAACTTAAATCTAATACCATTCGATTTGGATAAATTTGTATATTCCCATTGATTTATTATAAACTGAAGCTGGTCAGTCTCTGTTGATATATGTGCATTATCAGCGAATTGCCACAAAATAGGACTAAACGCGTGTCCTCGATTCCATTTGCCAGTCACAATCTAACTTACATGATACTTGTGAATAGTCGCTATATCGGGGCGATTCGCTTAGGATGCACATATAGCAACAGAGACTGACCAGCTTCAGACTATAACAAATCAATGGGAATATATAAATTCATCCTACTACAAATTCGCTGATTGCACAAGTGTGACTGTCTGGACTCAGTAGTCTAGTAGTAAACGCAGTGGCGTCTGACACAAAACGGACCGTATTTGAATACAGCTGTGAACATCAACATTGGGATGCAAGTACATCCAGCTGACGAGTCCCAAGTAGGACGAAACGCCTGTCCTGGATTCCACTTTGCAGTCACAATCCAACTTAAATAATATTAGTACTACTCTCTTCATATGTTAGAGCGTTTGTCGACTAGAACACTGAGTTCAGATATCCACTAACATGTCAAAGTAGTATGGGGTTTAAATATCATTTTCTTGGTAACTGGCATTACAAATGATGAATCTCTAATAATCTATATATCTCTTGGACTATGTTTCCACCTGGTGAGTCGCAAGGAGTACTAAATGAGTGTTCCAGTATCTAGTAATTACAATATACTAAAAGTATTACGTATTTTAATGTTATATATAACATGCTATTTTTACTATATATGAAACTTATATTAAGGTGTTAATTGAGAAAGATGATCTCATGTTAGTTGAACATCATATTGAAAACCAAAAAAAAATGACTGTTTAGTAAGACATGACGCGAGAAGATAAAACGCTGATGTTCTAACAATCAGTAAGTAGTGATACCTTGGAGGATGTTTATAGTTTTCAACAAACTTCCCACCATCGATGGACTTCCAGCTGACGTCAACTAGTAGTAGAACTTATGTTTAAAATTTATATCTTCATACTATAAAATACACGGTTGACTAACATTGTTTAAACAATCATTATAGAACAAGATCTACTTAACAGACTTGTTTAATCCTGTTTTATATTAATGGGTGCTAATAACTTTTTCTACGGAATCACTCATGATTAAACTGATGTCAGTTGTCGACTAATTTAAGTTTCTACTTTTAATCAATCCATGATTATCCATTATCACATATGAGTGATTTCATCAATGATAATGAGTTTTAGGACAGATAATTCCTAGAATTCTAATAATGAAGCCATAATTTACTTTTTGATAAATTCATAGATACATCTTTTGAAGTAGTACAGTAATCTAACACTGATTTCTACTTTAATCTTTAGACTTCACTTGAATTCTTTAATCATTAGACAATAAAAAAATATCAAGTTGAATTTGATTAACATTACTTAAAGTAATCAGATTTCTAGTAGGATGAATTTGTCCATTGCACAAACATGACTGTCTAGGACTCAGTAGGTCTAGTGGTGAACGCGGTGGCGTTTAACACGAAACGGACTGAGTTCGAATCCCACTGTGAACATCAACATTGGGATGCAGGTACATCCAGCCGATGAAGTCCCAAATAGGACGAAACGCATGTCCTGGATTTCACTTGCCAGTCACTATCCAAATTAAATGATACTTGATCAGATTCTGTTTTCTTTACGATCACATTATGTTAGATATAATGACCCAATCAATAACTTAAATGGTATGTACTCTCCTATGATCACTGATTATTCTTCATACAGTTGCTTCAGAAATCAAAAGCTACAATATTCAATACTTTATAGTTTACAAGGATCATCTTTGATCATTAATTTCATAATGTAAACTAGTTGAAGTTATCAATACCAGTATTTTTTATTAATACTTACCCATTCAGGATCTTTAATGTTAACTTTAATAATTTTATTATTAGGTGCATCCAAATTGGTTATAAGATAAAAATGTGTTGATGTACTACCAATAAACTTGTAATTAGCATCATATTCATCGACAATTGGGTACATCTTCAAACGACCTTTAAGAGTATAACAAAAAAAAAAAAGGAAAAGAAATAAAACTTCATACAGGGTTTTGTACATAGTAGCATTTCTTGTAGTTAAACATTTCAATGAGGACTTCTTAGCCAATTTTTGATTTATAGAATCCTTGAAAAGAGAAAGAAACAGTGAAAGAGGACAATAGAAGAATTCTGTTATAACGTGACAATAAATCGGTAATCACAATCTGTGGAGTCTAGTTACTGTGGTATAGGAACCTTTATACTGTTAAGCTGTAGCTGTTAATCATTTAACAAATATGATATTTTCTAATTTGTAGTAGTCTAGTGGTGTACGCGGTGGCGTATGACACGAACCGGACTGAGTTCGAATCCCACTATGAACATCAACATTGGGATGCAGGTACATCCAGCCGATGAGTCCCAAATAGGACGAAACGCGCGTCCTGGATTCCACTTGCCAGTCACAATACAAATTAAAAATGATACTTCTGAATAATCGCTATATCGAGGCAATCCGCACAGGATGCACATATAGCAACAGTGACTGACCAGCTTCAGTCTATAACAAATCAATGGGAATATACAAATTCATTCTACTATGATATTTTCTGTTGCTTAAATTATAAGCTGTTCATTATAGACTCGTTATTGACTGTGATGTTTCGCATTTCCAAATTGCTGTAACTTTATTACGGACCCATTATCCCTCCTAATTCAGTTTTCAATGTATTTAGTATTTCGTATTATGGACTAGTCCAGTATGTGATGTATAAACGCTTTTGTTTTTACTCAATAAACGATTTGAAATTGTTTCCTATTCAGTGGTGTTATTCTCTGGTTCTCTCTAACTCTGAGGTGGTCATCTGATCACTCTGGTACAGTGCCAATCAATCAGTGAATTTATAGTTAGTTGGCAGTTATACAGCAAGACTTGTTGGTTCACTTATTCTCAAGGTCAGTATTCACATATCTTAACCATCTAGTATCTCGAACTGTCACCTGCACACCACGAGGTTATTTTCAAATCTTAAGTTTTAAGGTTAGTATATGTACAGAAATTAAGAGTATGTATTGATTGGTAGGTGACCATGATATTCTAAAACCATCTGAAAATATGCTGGAAGAGATAATGGAATTGACAACTTTCCATACAAGATATGAAATATGTAGAGTTCTCTGTGGAATGTTTTAAAGGTTACTAGGTGGTTAAAATAATTACAGTATCTTTTAAGTTTCTGAAGTCTATTTCAAAGGATTCTCGAAGAATTTCGATACTTTACACCGAGTAATTACTGAAAACTATAAAGAGGTGTAACAGCAGTAAAGTGTTTACTTCAGACAACTAAAGTTACAAGAATTTGACCTACTTTACAATGAAGGAAAGGAATACAATAGCAAATCAATACTAAAAGTAAAGATATCACCGAAATCCATAAGTTTTCAACTACAGCAGTAAGGCTTCCGCAGTAAATAGTTAACACACTAATAACAACTAATAAAAAGGCTGTATGCAACTGACATTCAAACAGTTACTTATTAGTCCCTGTGACGTCCAGTAAACCAATTTACTTATCACAAATCTTATGAAGAAGAATCCTTGAACCCTACAGTAGGGGGGGGGGGAATGGACAGCAACCCTCATACTTCAAAAAGCCCTCAAGGTTACAGGTCTTCGTGATTTTTACACTGAACAGTATCTTGAGAAACAAATATGGTAACTTTTTGAAGTGAATAACAAGTGACGGTGAGGTAGTCATTTATCTTCTTACCTTGAATTTAGACTATCAAATTATCACTTCATACAGGAATTCGTTTAGTATCAACAAAACTTCTTACTACATCTGATAACTTTCTCTAGTCTTGATGAAATAAGGTTTCAAAATCTTTTCCTATTCAACTGATTATTATTAAGATAATAATTCAGAGAATATGAACAGGCCAAGACCAACTTGTGTTGTTCCGATCATTTATTTCAAAGTACTATCATCGCTACAAGACCTGTTAAAGAGATTTGTACTAAAGCTAAGCCGCGTCTAGTACTCCCTGATTTTCAGTTATTATCAGTAATGTTAACTAAAATATTGATTTACTCCTCGTAACCAATACAACTACGTTTATTTGATATCATGATTAGGTCTGAATTAGACAACCACTGATAATGAAGAATTGCCAATTAATATATGTTTCTTCCTAATAGGGGACTCTTTAGAAATGCGCTCCTTTGATCCTGTCAGAGATCAAATCAACGATCCTCTAGCTCTGCAGTGAACGCCTTACCATTAGACCACCGAGTCAGTTGGTATTTGTAATTCCGAATAAAATCTATATTAGCTAACTAGTGACAAACTTCTCAAGGTAATTCTAAAGTGAAGATGTGACCAGTGGAATTCAACCCTGTCGGGTGTGAAGCAATTATCTGATTCGGTGGTCTAATGATAAAACGTTCTCTGTAGAGCTAGAGGGTCCTTGGTTCGATCCCTCATACAATCGTGGATGCACATTGCTGATGAGTCCCTTATTATGATGGAACAGTTGTTCATTGACAATTCCTTGTTATCAATAGGTTATCTAATTCAGACCAATTTATGATATCATGAACAACTTTTGAGAAGAACTGAAAAGAAGTTGTTTAGAACAGAATTGGTTAATTGGAGAATCCTAGTTGATGATCTATACTCCATGAGAAGTAACAGGTGAATGAATGAATGAATAAATAATACTCAATAAATAGTTATATACATGAACATAATGTAATTGAATTAATACAACTAACCTGTAATTTTCGTACGTTCATGATTCACATCAGCAAATATCATTTTATTCTTTGAATCATATTCATTCAATATACTCACTAATAAGTAACGTCCAGTTTCATTTAATTCACAAAACCTATGAATTTATAAATTAAAGAAAAAAACAAAAAGAAAGAGAAAAATTAATAAAGAGAATGTAAGATGAAACAGCATTTTTCCCAGTGAAATGTCTAATTCAATTGAGACTTATTGTTTGTATCAATCATTAATTGATGGTATTTAGATACAGCTGAATATAGGAGAATAGTTAACTTGTCTTAGTATGGTACTATTCAATAGGACATATCAACGACATCGTATTCCTGATTCTCTGAAAAGAAAACGCAACCGAATAAATAAGCAATGACAAGAATTCTAATTTAATCATTTTAAGATGTAGCGTCAGGATCATTCAATTCCAATGGTGAATACTATTTGAACTCTAGCAGTCATAGGCCAAAGAACATACTTCGTCGAGAGCTGGAAGCAGACATTAAAAGGATGAACAGTAACTGGAAACGATTGCTCAGGACAGAGTTGAATGGAGAATACTGGTGAGCGGCTTATGCTCCTCCGAGAGAGGTAACAGGCGTAAGTAAGTAAGTAAGTCACAACTTCTTACTAGAAGCTTTGATTAAAGTCGGTTATTCTAGTGAAATAGAAGTAATTTCATGTAGATTGACTTTAATTTGTTGTTAATGTTCACCACAGATTGATTTCAATTAGCTTCCATTGAAAATTAGAGAATAGTAAGAGGAAAGAGAAGGGAGGGGGATAACATGCTCTCAAGGAATTTCTTACTGACACGAAATTGTTATCTTAAGGCCCTCTTAGGTTTTCAGTGGTACTCAACTGAGATTAATCAGTGAAAAATACTAAAAAAGAAAAAAATCTTTGTTTCATGTATGAATGTGTTATACACAGTCGATGAACCTTCCTTTTTGAATCGCCTCTTAATCAACTAAAAAAGTTTGTTGACTACGTTATTTCATAAAGTATTTTTGGTATGCTTTTATTAATCAAATTACTAAGTAACTGAACAACTAACATCACAATGGTTTATATATTTTACTTGACATCCTCATAGTAATTTATCTGAAGATCTAAGACTTTGAAATCTTACAGTGAACATTTAACCGTTAGTATTTTTGTTAGGTCGGACCACAAAGAAGTATAACAAACTTTCAGAACTGTGGTTGCGAACACTATTTCATTTATTCGAACTTTCTGTAATGTAAACATTTTGTTTCTATTATTGTTACGCTCTGTTTGCCCTATCCTCCCGTTTAGCATAATTGCTGTTATTAAACTGTCTCTTATTATGGACCATAGTTAATCAGTTGTGTACAAGTTGTTCTTATTCACTACCACTATTTCCCTCGTTCTGTATTCATGTTAATTTTCTAATTGGTTTGTTGTGTGGTCTGATTTTATGTATATGTAAAAGAATGCTTGAAATATAAATTCGATTCTGTCTGGCTGACCTATTGGCTCGCATTCTTCTTATTTCGGCTTGGAACTAAGTGGGCACAGGGCAGACGCGCAATAACCAACTAGGCACTAGTAATAGGCACTTGGCCAATCACCCCCCCCCCATCTTTCTTGCGTCATAACAATTTTCTAAACAGTCAACCACTAGTAAGACGCCTATTTCGATGTTATCATAATATAGAACAATGATTATATAGTGTAACTGGTAATCACTGTTTTGAATTTTGAACCGTTTGAATTTCATCAGTGGACAAAATATTACTGGATAGAAGTCAATTGAATATGAGATAGGAACTTTTCCAGTTAGAATTTGTATACATGTCACTATATGATAAATAAAATTTTATTGGACAATTAATTGTATTGTTAAAGTATTCAGGACAAATCATTTTCATAGTTGCAAACTATTTAAATTTCATTGGAAAAGATGAAATGTCACCGTTGAAAATTACATTGATCTCCTAATTATTCCTTTATAAAAGCATAATCTACTATACGTTCAAATGATAATACTACCCTATTCATTCAATATTTTTAATATTTTGAAGTTGTAGTTTATGAGTAAACTTGAGCTAGACAACTATTGTAAATCAAGAGCTATTGGGTAGTGTTTGACGGTAGTTGTCAGATAACTTTGTTTTCAATTTAGTAATATTTGGTAATCCTCAGGAGTACATTAAATTGTGAGAAAACTAGTGCTCTCTGGCAGATACAATTCAAAATTGCATATTTTTACACTCTGTGACAGTTATTTACCTGTTAGGATAAAAAATGATGAGCCCCTTCATGCTGGACTGAGATATATATTTTAGTCGATCACTCAATACTGACTAATATATGACTGTCTGGACTCAGTAGTCTAATGGTGAACGCGGTGACGTTTGACACAAAACGGACTAAGTTTGAATCACACTGTGAACATCAACATTAGGATGCAGGTACATTCAGCCAATGAGTTCCGAAAAGGACGAAACGCATGTCCTGAATTTCACTTACCAGTCAAAATCTAACTTACATGATACTTGTGAATAATCGCTATATCGAGGCAATCTGCCTAGGATGCACGTATAGCAACAGAGACTGACCACCTTCAGACTATATCAAATCAATGGGAATATACAAATTTATCCTACTGATTAATTTAATGTTTGTATTTTACAGTGTTGATCATATTCTATCGATTAACTTGATATGTGATCACTTATCTAAGTGACTCAACATTGCTGGTTGTAAACTGAGATGAAAGATGGTTTGAAGTTAGTCAGGGAATAAGTTCCACTTGTTTTGTGTTAACGGTCTCAGACTATAAAACTGAGAGATCTGAGATAACTTCGGCTAGGGAGTATCAGTTTTCTATTTAGATTGTATGTAGGCCTTGCTGACAAGTGTAGAATATCATAAAACGCAAATTAAACAAGATCTCCTATCAATTACAGTTAAACTACCTTCAATCTCAACATACTACAAGGAATGTCAGGTCATAATAACTATTAGACACATTGTAATATAACTAATAGAATGTGATTAACACTACTAAGGACTTAACATACATGATACTCAATGCATATTTCAGGAACCTATAGACTTTCACAACAAACACCAAATTCTTCCATCATTAAGTTGGTTTTCAACAGTCTTTTATACACTATTACATAATTATCATTCATTAACTATTGATATTGTTTATGTAACATTCAAATGATTACGTAATTTATTAATGCTGATATCACGAATTGATCTGAACCAGACAATCATTGATCACCTGGAAGCACTGGACAGCTGTTTCGTCCTAGTATGGGACTCCTCAGCAGTGCGCATCCATGACCCTGGTGGGGATCGAACCCAGGACCCTCTGGCTTCCGCGACGAGCGCTTTACCATTGGACTACTGAGTCGTAATTGTTTATTACTTTACATTATAATCAAAATATTTTTTTCTATCTATAAATAAAGTAAACAATTCATTGACTAACTTACAATAGATTCGGTTGAAACATTTCACAACACCATAATGATTGATCTTTCATATGACAACTATTATCATTCAATTCATGATAGAATATGTGTACAGTATAATTATGATGTATTAATGCATTAAATTGATATTCTGATGAATTCAATGGAATACAATTGACATAATAAATGCCTTTATTATCAATTGACCATGTCATAGAACTTTTATTGTATAATTTAATACAATCAGATAATTGATGATCTGTTTTAATATCTTTAAACTATCATTCAATACATAAGAATAATGTAGAAAGAGAAATTAATTGAAAGTATACTACTGTGAATTGTTTATTTAAGTAGTATAACAAGTGATATATATTAACATGATGATTGAATAGACATAGTTAAGTGTTAGGGTTAAGATACCTAAAGAAGAATGAAAAACTAGTCCATTTATTCTGGTCTTCTGTTATTGTTACATTCCTCTTACCCTATCCTCTCGTTTAGCATATTTACTCTTAGTATATTGTCTCTTATTATGAACTACAATTAATTAGATGTTGACAAGTTGTTTCTATTCACTACCACTTTTTTCCTTTGTTCTGTATTAATCTTAGTTTCTTAATTGGTTCACTGTGTGATCTGAATTTGTGTATATATAAAGGAATGATTGAAATACAATTTTATTCTGTTTGGTTAGTGTATCGGATCGTGTTCTTTTTATTCCGGCTTGGGACTCAGTGGGTATAGGGTAGACGCGCAATTATTGACTGGGTACATCTAATTAACATTTGGTGAACCAGTCAAAAATTTTCCGCGTCATAACATTAAGCTATATGTTGACTGGCTGATGAAGCCAGTACTAAAGCAGAAAGTCAAGGATAAGATGTCAGTGGTATATTTATCTATGTGTATTTGACTGTAATTATGGAGCTAGTTACATAAGCCATTCACAAAATCCTTATTCATAAGAGTAAGTGAATATGTTCTGGTTTGGCTATTTAAGGATCTAATGAAATCTATTACAAGTAAAACTTACGACCACTTAACTCACTGTGATGACATCAAAAAAAGCTGTTGTAATTGATTTCTATGACCAAATAGTTGATATGACCTTGTGTACGTAAAATAACAAGCCCCATTGATCATCTAGGTGATCCCTATTTAACTGCCCTGATGTCCACTCAATTCCAAGTCAGAAATAGTAAGAACCAACCAAACAGAATCGAATTACATTTCAATCAATCTTTTTTATGAATACATGAAACCTGACCACTCAGTCAATCAACTAGAAAACTAACATTAATACAAAATAAGGATAGCAGTGACTGTGAACAGGAGCATTGTATACACAAGTGATTAGCCATAGTTCATAAGTGAAAAATTGATACACAAACAGTTAATGAGATAACCGGAATGATAGCGCAAGAGGAACGAAATGATAATAGAAAGAAAATGATTACCTTGTATGCGATCGAAATAAGTGAAATAGTTTACCGAAAAACAGTTCTATAAGATAATCAATGCGTTTTATATCCCCGGGATTTCATTTACTAAGGTCACAATATAAAGAATAATGAAGCCTTTTTATCTATATACAAAGTTCTGCATAATTTGCCCAATGGAGTTAGATTACGCCTAATCTACATAGCAGCAGCGATAGGCACTAAATCGATGGGATTGAACTTTTGTTTACTTAGACCCAGAGTAGGGTTTTTTCCTTTTCTCCTATCTTTATGTTACCTTTGGTACTAGTTTGTTCCACCCCCCCTTTCCATTCTCATGACAAGATATTCGTACTCTTTTAATGATTCATGTCAACATTTTGTTTTTCCTTGCCAAGTAATCCATTACCCATATTATTTTACGATACATTATTACATCATATTAACTTTGAATTATTGTTACTAATTGCACTATTCTTACAACTGTTACCATTTAATTACCCATGATACTTTGATCTTATTAATTAGATATTATCACCAAAATCATTATCAGTATACTGAAACATATTCCTCCATATTTATCTACAATCATTCATAGTATTTGTTAACTAGATCAACATGTAATTTGTGAACCTCAATCCAAGTCTTTGACATCAGTCAATCAATCAGTCGATGCCTGTTAAGCACTGTGGAGCATAGTCTGCCGATAAGTTTTCTACAACCAACTCTGTCCTAAGCAACCCCTTCCAGCTCTTCACAAGCGCTCCTCATTCTCTTCATGTATGTCACCAGTGTCCTAATGCAATTTGTTCTTGGGTTTTCCTCTTTTCCATTCGCCTTCAGGATTCCGTGTTAATGCTTGTTTTGTGAAACAGTTTGATGATTTCCTCAATGTGTCCAATCCACCTCCACCGTATTTTTTAAATTTCTATTTTTTGTTTTCCGCCATACGAGGTTGCTGTTGATGGTATCTGGTCAACGGATTCGAAGTATTTTCAGCAGACAGTTGTTTATAAATACTTGTATCTTTTTGATGATGCTTTTCATAGTTCTCCATACAAGTTTGAGCTTCATACAACAGAACAAGCTGTTTTCACATTTATATTGAAAATTTTGAGTTAAATGTTGACTGACATTTGGTTTCAGTTCCAGATGTTTAGGACTTAAGCACACTCAGTCACAATGCTGCTTACATACTCATTATATGCCGTATGACATTATCTAACTGTAATATGATTATGTTTATTAGAATAAGCTTGTATCTTGCCGTTGATTTGTAATGCAGTGAAACTGATCAGCCTCTGATGCCATATGTACATCCTGAGCGGATTGCCTCTATATAGCGATAGTACACAAGTTATATTTAAGTTGGATTGTAACTGCTAAGTAGAACCCAGGACGCACGTTTCGTTTTATTTTGGACACCCTAGCTGGATGCACCTGCATCCCAATGTTGATATCCACAGTGGGATTCGAACTCGCTCTACTTGCCAGTCACAATCTGACTTAAATATTACTTGTGCACTCTCGTAATATAGAGGCGATCTTCTCAGGATGTGCATATAGCAACAGAGACTGATCAATTTCAGTCTACTGCAAATCAACGGGAAGATACAAGCTTATTTTAATTACATATGTAACCGTTCCACAAGTGTGACTGTCCGGACACAGTAGTCTAGTAGTGAACGTGGTAACGTTCTGCACGAAACGAACTGGTTTCGAATCCCAGTGTGAACATCAACATTAGGATGCTAGTACATGCAGCAGACAAGTCCCAGGTAGGACGAAACGTGCGACCTGGATTCCACTTGCCAGCCACAATTCAACTTAAATGATTATGTTTATGTTTATAAATGTAGAGCCTAACGAAGAATGTATAGAATCCAGTTGATCTTTTCAACATTCTTGTCTTTTAAGTCTCTAACATTTATGTATTGTATTCATTTCGGATTGATATCATCTACATAACTGTACCGGAGATTTAGTTTTTTCACAACAGTTTACATTCACTGTATTTGATTGAACCTTCCACAACTCATCAGATATTCATGAAGTTCGTGTAAGCAGTTTACTATTTTGAAGATGAAACAGAACTTCGGTAAGGAAAGTGTATTCAATCCGATTGGTGTTTATAGGTGATCAGATTGTATAGAAAAATAATCATCAACGAAAAATAGCCATAAACTACACATTCCCTGCAATAAAACTGATTTCATTACGTGCAATAAGATGTTCCATATATTCAACGAGAATTGACAAATACCTGTCGCCTGTTATTGCATTTATCAATGTACATGTTTTTCTTTTCAGAACCAGGTCCATTGGAAGGACAGATTGATGAACCTTTTCACATTTTATTGAGCATTTTCCAAAGAACCTAAGCTTCAGAGGACAAAACATTTTGTGCTACTCAACTGTAAAACACCTGATAAACATGAGATATAGAGTGAACTTGATGGAATCATTTCAAATAATAAATATGTAAAGTACTTCCACATAGTTACGATTTGATTAGAGATTTGTAATTAGGAGGCTAAAACGTGATCTATACATTCATAAGGAATCGGTGATTAAACCTTTCAATTACCTTGCTAAGTGATACAATTATTACTATTATTCTTATTCAGTCCTTGTTTATTTATAATCAATATTCATTTATCAATGCTGCACCTTAGGCTCAATTACCTGTACTGATTACACGATCAGATTACATCCTATTTATTCCAGATTTGACATTTCTATGTCAATCTTTGATCTGTTTATCTTAGTATGTCATATTATGTAACCAAATTGTTAATGTTTTATTAATTTATCAACTTTATTTGTGCCCTTACCTTTGTCGATTAATATAGCCTTCTCATATTAAGTAATCGATTCGAATCCAAACTGTCTGTAGAACTAGTGCTCCTCTTATCTACCTATAACTACATTAAGCAAAACCTTCTCATTCACCTATATTCCACTTCCTATATATCTCTTGATAGAGGATGCATATCCATGCAAATTTACAATGATATTTCACATGTTATACTAAGTACAATTAATTGTCTGTTGTATGTACTAAAGAGAATGCAACTAGATGTCTAGTGAATTCAATGTATTCTGTAAATATAGACAATGTAGCTTAATTTAATTATTTGTAAACCAAATCACTTCAGTTTATGAATCATTATAAGAATGATTCATGTAGAGTAAATGGAGTAGAGTAAGAATTGACTGAATTAGAAATATCAACCTGTTGAGAGCCAGTTCAGTGGTCCAATGGTAAAGCGCTCGTTGCGGAGCCAGTGGGTCCTGGGTTCGATCCCCACCAGGGTCGTAGATGCACACTGCTGAAGGAGTCCCATACTAGGACGAAATAGCTGTCCAGTGCTTCCAGGTGATCATTGGTTGTCTGATTCAGAACACTTCGTGATATCAGCATTGACAACTAACTATCTCCACAACCTCCAAATGTAACTAAGTATCAGCTCACTAGTGACTAGCTCCTTGAGGTAATTTCTGGAGTTCTAGTGTGAAGACGTGATCGGTGGAGTTCACCCGTGTCGAGTGTGAGGCAGTTACCCACCGATGACAATGGAAGAGGTCGCGCAAACGTATCACGAATTGACTGAATTATAAATATCAACTGTTGGGAGCCAGCTCAGTGATCCAATGGTAAAGCTCTCGTCGCGGAGCCAAAGGGTCCTGATTTTCGACAATTGATCGTTATGTATTACGGTTTAAACAATCAAACGAGATAGTGTTCAGAGATAATCTTCCAGATGAGTTTACTCTGTACAAACAATCCAGTTTACTTCACAACAGCAAGTAAATTAGCATATCCAGAATGTTATTATACACTTAGCAGGTTGTCTTCGATACAACGATGAAATAATGTCCTGGTAGAAAAGATGATAAAGATCAAAGTAGAGAAAAAACGAGTTTGGGATAATTTTCAAGAGTTAATTGTTTAGAATCATGACAGCCATGTCTCTATGGAATTAAATATTTATTAATAGGGTCTTCATTTGGAAATTGTAGTATTCTTTCAAGGTGTAGCTTTGGCTTTAAGTTTTTGTCAGTAAACCTTAACGGTCAACTAGGTAGTGATAAGTCCCTGTCGTTGCTTATATAATTCTTTCTTAATTATTTCATCACTGAACATGCATCTGACTCTAGATAATGTAAAATCGATAATTTCTCTTTCTATTTCGAGGTGATCGACTATGAAAAGTTATTCAGCAACCATTATAGCTTAGTTTTCTTTATAATAATCTCTGAAATTAGGCATCATGTTTTCTTTTCAAGTAAAACATACAAGAAATGACATTCTGAGTTTGTTGCTGATTCTGATGTGAAATTAAATGAGCGGTGACAACTATCGAACTCCTCCAAGATCTCACTAAAGTTAATGTTGTCAGTGTAAATTGTAGAAATATCAGTGACATATGTCTTGTAAAGATAAAAGTTTAATATTTTATTTAATTTGGATTGTGACTGGCAAGTAGAATCCAGGAAGCGCGTGTCGTCCTATTAGGGACTGATCGGCTGGATGTACCTGCAGTATTATAAAGATTGGCAAGGAAATGATCAAGTAAATTAGAATCATGTTCAGACCCAGTTGGTGCTTCAATAGTGTACCAATAAAACCTTTCGATAAATATAAAACTCCATAGAGACACGGCTGTCAAGATTCTAAACAATGAACTTTTGAAAATTATTCCATACTCATTCTATTCAACTCTCATTGATATCATGTTTTCTAGCGGGACATTACTTCCTCGTTGTATCGAAGACAACCTGCCAGTTTACTTGTTGGTGTGAAGTAAGTTAAATTAATTGTACAGAATAAACATAATCAGGACATTTGTCTGTACACTATCACGTTTGTAAGTGAGTGTTGTGAAGACTGGCGAATGCTAATTTAATATTACGAATTGGTCTGGATTAGACAATCATTGACAACTAGAAGTTGTTATTGGACAGCTGTTTTGTCCTAGTACAGGACACTTTAGCACTTGCGCATCCACAACCCATCAGGAATCACACTTGGAACCTTTTGGCTCCTCTGCAAATAAAGTGCAATTAGATCACTGGGCCAGCAACCAAAGCTTGATATTTCTAACTTACTCGATTCATGATAAATTTATATGACCTCATGTATTGTTCTTTGTAGGCAACTGTCTCACACCTGATACAGCTGAATTTCAGGAATTGCCTCGAAAGGTTAGTAGTTAGTGAGCTGATATTGTTTTTTAATTGAGTGTTGTAGAGATTGTTGTATGATCATTTTATCAATGATCGAACTCAAAAACTTTTGACTCTGATACCGATACATAGTTATTGATCTATTCAGCCTAGACTGCTTAGCGTATTTTTAGCAAGGCTGTGAAGGTGCGGATTGGAAAGGCAAAAACAGCATTTTTACAACTGAAGAACATTTAAAACTCAAACCAACTGTCAGTCAACATTAAATTTAGAATTTTCAATACAAATGTGAAGACAGTTCTATTGTATGGAGCTAAAACTTGTATGAAAAACTACGAAAAGCATCATCCAAAAGATACATGTATTATAAATAACTGTCTGCGTAGGACACTACTGATCCGTTGACCAGATACCATCAACAACAATCTCCTGTGTCAGAGAACAAATCAACCAGCTTCCAGCCGAAGAAGAAATTAGGTAATTATACTGGAGGTGCGTCGGACACACATTGAGGCAATTATCACACTATGTCAAAAGACAAGCATTAATATGAAATTCTAAAGGTGAAAGGTAAAGAGGAAGACCCAAGAACACACTGCATCTGGAATTGGAGACAGACATAAAGAGAGTGTGGAGAACTTGGGAAGAGCTAGAAAGGGTTGCTTCAGACAGAGTTGGTTGAAGAATGCTAGTCGGTGGACTATGCTCTACATGGGGTAACAAGAGTTGATTGATTGACTAACTCAGCCTTGACTACTATACAAATCAATGATTAGTTGAATTGTCGAATACTTTACAACTTCTCATCTAAATTCTCCTTTCAAATTATTCACATTTTCATTAAATTGCAAAGTAACTTACATGTAATTTATATTGTCCTATTGAACAATTCAATGTTTCATAGCATAAATAAGTACCACAATTAGAGATATTGAATGCTATCACTGTTTCCATCTTCTCTAATCCTATACACGTTGAATCTAGAATAATCTCTGGGCATTTTGTTCTAGTTTGTATTAATTCTAAAACACTAAAAAAATTGTATAAATTTATACTGACAAAGAAAGAAAGAAACAGAGAAAGAAAGACAGAACAAAATCAAACAACAACAAAAAACCAAAAAAAAAAAAAACAAAACAATCAACACTTACACATTATCAGAATGTGATGCTTTAAAACAATAGAAATAATCACTATGACGAATTATTGGACAAGTGTACTGATCAAATTGACATAATGATTGTAAACTAAAAGAAATAGACAAAAAGAAAGAAAAAAAGAAAAAAAGAAGAAAAGAAAACTACTTATTGATATTGTGAAACTTATTTTAACATTGAATTCAATTGAATATTAAGTTTGTTAGATGATGTATATGTAAACTATGTTAATCTATGAAATGTTAAACGATTATTATTTTAAAAATAATGCAAGAACGATAACATTTGCAGAATACTTTGAATTCAATGTATTTCGTTAGCATTCTGCCTCATCAGCTACATACATGCTACTGATTTTAGATAAATCAAATTATTAATACATATTGATTTTGTTTAATAAATTGTTTATCTAATCATCAATCTAATGCTACTAGGGCAATTGAAGATTAACTACTGATTCCTTTGGAACACAAAGGTTAGGTTTTAATCATCTAATTGCAATAGTCTCAGCAGACAGACAGATAGATACAACACGGAACTTCGTACGTACGTACATCAGTTCAGGTTGCCATACCACATCAGCACAGAGACGAAACTGTCAGTTCAAATCTAAGAGTGATAGCGATAGTAGAAGTATTAGCAGTAATGGAGAAGATTAGGGAGCGAAGATATGATTCGAAAAGTATAATTCAGTGAGATAAATTTGAAAGGAGAAAGATAGAGAATTCAGAGGGTTAGATTTTGAGAGAACACAAAGAGTGGATGCACCTGCGCCATTGCAAACGATTCTGAGCCATGTCATTCAAGGTCTCTAACCATTGGTGACCTTCGTCTAGCGGACCCCAACCACGCAGCCTACATCTACACACATGACTTAGTCCACTTGTCAGTGACTTCATCGATTTCTGCCATGTTTTGGTTTGGCCGCCTCTAGCTTTCTTCCAACCTATTCCTACACCGTAAAACATAGCTCGTCGAGGCAGACGGTAGTTAGACATGCGTATACATGTCCCAACCACCTCAACTGATGAAGTTTCAATATCCTCATCTATTGATTTGCCATCCTTTCCTAGAACCCGTTACCTAACGACAGCATTGCTCACTCGGTTGTCCCACGATACTCGAGCAATGCTTCGAAAACACCTATGATCGAAGGACCAGTAACCTACGAATGTCCTCTACTCTTAACGGCCATGTTTCGCTACCGTAGCTGCTACCTTGACGTGGTGGTCGGGCTTGCCAATCGTGATGACCCAACCGAGCTATACTGGCTGGAATACATGTTACTGTAAGTTCTACCATGCCAGGCAGGTCCGATTGGAGAACGATGAGACTAAAAGCAGCTACTCAAGGTCTGAGAGCGAAGTCGTACTGATGACTGCAGAAGGGTGTGACACCAGTAAGGTGTTTTCCTCAAACAACCAGCATCTGCAGCGATGCTGCCTTCTCACAAGGAAGGAAGGGTTAGAAAAGGTCGACCCTAAAAATGTCACACCTCACCCTACCTCACGGATTTCCGGTCTCCGGCGGTATGGATGCCCACTAAGGGCTTTTAAGTGCAGAGCTAATACTCAAAAGCTTTTCATAAAAAGGCCGTACGTGACAGGCCTCAAGCAGTTGTCCCTTGGGCTCTGCGGTCACGCTTTCAGGCCTCCAAGACCGACACTAATCTACCTTCTTTTTCAGGTTCCTCAAGAAACATCCTTCCACGGTGTGGGCAGCCAGGGAAGTGACAACTGCCCTCATACCCGTAAAAGCACGAGAGTCCAAATTGGTCAAAATTAAATCCTTTCTACACCCCATAGTAGTCTCAGCAAATTTTTATAGAATTGATTTATGTTGTTTATTGATGATTTCAAAAGCATTTGTTACATCGACTTCATGTACCATGTCTACTAAATGACGCGTAATTGAACTTCTGAAAGTGATTGCATCTTTCAAGCACGAGTTCTTCGTGATATGTTCAATAAATCATAAATTGGCCCGTCATTCTGTCCTTCCAATGTACCTGCTTTTGCAAGTACATGTGAACTGGTAAATACAATTGGAGGTGACATGAGACGGATATTTATAAACTTTTGTTAGACTTATTAAGCATCGTGTTTTGTAGAGCGTCAATAGTTATGTTAGGACAGCTAGCAGAAACCTCAGTGAAGCCTTTATAACTATTAAAAGAGTTTGGAGATATTCCATTCAATCACTGATTGACGGGACTTACCAGAATTACGATAAGGCATGTTCTGGTTTGGTAATAACTGAAACTTCTTAGTTCTTGTTGGATGCATTATAATGGCTAATTAATTGTGTTTACTTTACTTCAGCTCCTTTCATTATCTATCTTATTTTGTATTGATGTTTATTTCCTAATTTGTTAATTGCATGGTCAGGTTTTATGTATATATAAACGGGTATTTGAAATATACTTTAACTTATCTGGCTGGTTGATTGGTCAGTATTCTTTTTACTTCCACGTGGAACTCATTAAGCATTAGACTGATGTACAGGGACCAACTAGGCGCTCTCATTAGTGTTAAACACTAATTTCGTGTGCATTAGGTCACATCAATTAATTTGTTACAAGTTCAAGTCATAACAGTCATAACAGTTTAGTGATACAATACTTTCAAAACCTTACCACACATCTCACCAATAAGAAAAATTACATTCATACAATACATGAATAATTATGCACACCCTATATTTCACTTTATGGGCTTCAGGTTAGCGAACTGCCTAACCTTCTGTACCACTAAGCTAACCTGGTGTCCAACAGTAAGTTTCCCACTTCTTCTTAATCGATTTCTCATACATCATATCATTTACAGTAATAGTAAATTCATTTTGGTAAAGAGATGGCAGTCTGTAATGAATCATGTGTAGACTGATAATAACGTCAAGAAAACATCCTAATGATTGTTATATCGGTAGACCAAAGAAAAGTAACGAACGCTCAGAACTGTATTTTAGAATACTATTTCAATTATTTTAACTGTAGGTCGTGCAAACATTTCGTTTCTATGATTGTTACGTTTCTCCCTACCCCATTTTCTCCTGTGTAGCATATTTGCTGTTAGTATACTGTTAATTAGTTGTGTATAAGCTACCCCTATTCACTCCCACAATGTCTTTTGTGTTGTATTGATGTCAAGTTCCTAATCGGTACGCTAAATGCTCTGACTTATATATATAAGGGAATGTTTGGAATATAATGTGATTCTGAATCTGTCTGGCTAGTCCATCTATCGTGTGTTCTTTATTCCGTCTTGTGATTCGGTAATCGCGGTGTAGATGTGTACTGGTAACTGATTGGTAATTATTGACGTCACATTATATTTACCATACGATTGTAATTAACGTGACTATATCAATATATAACAATAATAGTTATATGAGAATGAAGAGAACAATGCTTAAGACTGACGTGAATGGACAAAACTGAATGATTTAAGAAATCAAGAGAGCTCTATGAAAAAATAGGTGAAAGTATCGCTTAGAAAGTTCAATGGAGTTTTATTTTAAGTCTGAGTTGGTAATGACCTATGCCAATGGTCTATGGTAGCGTCAGAGGTTGCACAAACTTCTTTTCAATGCAAAAACTAAGTTCATAAATGAAATTTACAATAACTTTAGCCATATACCGACTTGTAACCCATGTGGAATATTTGATGAGATTTGATGAAGAATTCTAGACGATTTACTCAAGTTAGCTTGATGTATTGTATCAATCAGGTAGGCATAAAGAAAGCTTACGACCTGTTTCAGATGACCTTTGGCTAACTAGCCTGATTGGTATTCAATAATATGATGATGGACCTGTTGGACTGTATGCTCTAGATGAATAGATATAACACTCCAAATACTGAATTAATGTCAACTTCATCATCTGTGTTAATTAAATATGCAAGAATGGAGCTTCTAACTTTTTTTAACCTGCTCAAGATAGTTGGTGTTCTGTAATAAGAATATGTATTCGCCTTGTTGTAGGCTCAATATAACTGGCTCTACATGGGTGGCTAAACTAATTAGCACACACTGAGATGGTATACTCAGCAAATCTATTGTTACATCATGATATCATCATGGGTTGAGTATAGAACAAAAGTACCAATCTACTGGCAACAACTGTATAACTCAACTGACAAGTTACAATTTCGCTAACTATATCATTTTATATAAATTGGATTGTGACTGGCAAGCGGAACTCAGGATATGAGTTTTTTCCTATTTTGGAATCATCAGCTAGATGTGCCTGCTCCTCAGTATTGATAACTACACTTGGACTCAAACTTGGTTCATTTAGTGCCAAATACCAAAGCATTCAACATTAGGCTACTGAGTCCGGACAGCCGTACTTATGCAACTGGTATCTGTACATAATTAGGATGTATTTGGATCTTTCTGTTGATTTGTCATGGACTGGAACTGGTAAATCTCTTTTGTTGTAATCCACCACTACATCGAGGCAATCCGCTCAAGATGCGCATGTAGTAACAGAGACTTACCAGTTTCAGTCATAAAAATTAATGGAAAAATCCAGATACACGCTAACTATATTACTTTTAAATGGAAACTTCAAGAACAAAGGATCGTCTAGGTGCATGGTTGTTTGGATCAGTTTTGTTTTAATTGGGACATGGGCATTGCTAGGAACGTTGACTGATATCTAATAATGCTTAGTAGCTCATGTAGACGTTGTGAGTTCCACTTCATCGATATCTTCAAAGTAATTATTTTCAGGTCAGTGGACCCAAGTATAAAACTAAGTTTCTTTTGTACTGAAATAGAATAAAACTCGACAAAATGGCCTATTGTGGTTAGGTTTTCGGTAGATTCTTTTTTTTAATCTTTCATTTATCTTTCTTGTCAGTAAAAAGGTCATGAATGAAGTGACTTCATTGTTTTCTTCTTTCACTGTTAAACTAACTACTTTATGGATATTGTTGGATAGGATTTCATGCCCTACTTCACTTCACATTCATCTTTTTTTAGTGCTACAAATGTATCATACACCTTGTTACAGTCGCAACCCAACTCGTTCAAAATGCATTTCTAAGAGTCACTCACTAGTTTAGTCAAAAAAATATCCACTAGGATCGAACCTAATGATGACTCTATAGTCATAATACCATACTGTCTCTGAAACTTGTTGGTGAACAAACAATTTACATTCATCAGGCATCTTTCAAAGACGGAATAGACATTCCACTTTCTATTCTTCTATTCTCTAGTTCATTACACATAAAACTGACTGTTTCTACTTACCGAGAGAGTGCGCATACGTAAATAGTGAGTATCACGCCTAATGATATCATGAATTCACTTCACACTTTTCTATACTTTATACCATTGACAAATTATAAACTATCTTTTACATTATGATTTAAGACTTCCTTGTTAAGTGATTTAAGAAGTTCTGTTAACCATTTCTCTGCTGCATAATATAGAGATTTCAGCATTTCAAAAACTGGATTTTGTGTATTTTTAGAAGACCATACAATCTAGGTGTCGTAGTACTTATAGGCTTGAGGTTTTCATATACTTCAGAAGAGGGAAAATGGTTTTTAGTCGCTGAGTTAGTTATTTCACAATCTTCTGACTGGTATCATTATTGATTAACAACGTCTGAGATTTATTACCATCATTAAGTAATCCCAACATCTTTATTACATTATCAGTTCTATTCATCAGGACTATTTGGTAATCTTTAACTGGTGTAACAATTGCCAGATTATCATTTTTTATAAGTTTGGATTGTATTCACTAACTATGTATCTATTGTAACAGTTCGTAAGGGTAGATTTTATCAATTCAACACCCCTCCAACCCCCACTCCGGTTAGTAACAAGTATCCAAACTTTTGTCTTATTGATGTTGTTAAGGTTCTCAATTGATTTATTCATTTTTGATACATATTCATTGAAGGTGAATTAGGTTTATTTAGATGTATAATCAATGTAGAACTATACGTTAAAATTAACAAGTGGAATCTGGAACTAGTCAAGTGTACCTACATCCCAATGTTGATGTTAATACTTGAACTGAAATTTATTCTTATCGTGTTAAACGTTATTGTGTTATCCAGTAACTGAGTTCAAACAGTTTTACAATGAATATACTTATATTACCTTTGTAAGTATTCTAAATTCTTCTTGTTGTTGTCATCAATGAATGACATTAAACAGTCTTTCGCTCTCTTTTTTTGACAGTTTTAGATTAGCTTCAGGTTATAGTGTGAACATTACCACTGAGATATAGTTACATTCAGTCAGCTGATGAGTCCAAAGTCAAACGAAACATATATTGTGTATCCAATTAACTAATCACAATTGACTATTGCTCAAACTTTAAGTTGGTTCTCTTTTTTTAGTATAAATTAACTTACTAATTTTTAATTTCCTCTTTGTAAGAACAATGTGATAAGAAATCTTGTGTTTTTTTCATTTGATATGAAATGAACTGATGCGTTTTTACAGAGAATTCTTGTTCTAACCAACGATATGGATCAAGTATCTGAAAGCAAAAACACATACAAAAGATCCGAAATAGTTTTTCTCAAGAGTGACATTTAATGTTGTTTTTTATCATAGATTGATCTAAGTTAGTTATCACTGAATAACTAGTTTAAGTATAGGATTATTCAATATTGTGTACTTTTGAATTCAGTAAGGAATCGAACCTAGGACCTTCATCTTTAGATCATTGGTAAAATGTCCACTTTCATCAATTTGTGATGCATTAGAGAAGATCAGTGTTAAATGAAAGTAACTGTCACAATCCCAACTATTATTAACTCTATCAGTTACAAGTTCTTACTAGAATTTCTGAAATAGTAAACAATAATGCATTTAATTTACGACTAGAAAATAAGTGATTAATAAGCATAGTCCCAGCTCAACAATGAGAAACCATAAGTTGCTCAATAAGCAAACCAATGAATCTCATATCTCTCTAGGCATGTATTTACTTAAAGTCTATGATTTATTAGTATCAATTAGTTCAATTATTTGTTTTCCATTGAAAGTAACTATCTTATTCCTAACAGAGTTTGACTTAAGCAATCATAGTTACAAATTCTTCTCAATTGAAGTTATTATGATCAAGGTGAATTAATCTCAAGAGGTCAGTTTTATGAAAATTTCCGAGATTACATTAAAAGATTGGTATTATCTAGACAAATGATGAAAATTTTAGACGAAATGATAGTTGACTCATGTTACTATGAGACTCGTCAGTAGTTTACATTCAGAATAGACATGAAAATATGTATCATGTTCTCATTAATAGTTTCATTATTGTTTAGTAATGGACATTAAAGCGGTTACTAGATATGAAGTTGAACATAACAGACTATTCATAATCAGAAAACTATTGAAAACCAAGTAGCGAAGATAATGGACACGTTTTGAATATGGATATGAATCGATTGACTACCGATGAGAATGGATATCATTTTATAGTCTTCAACAAATTAACTGAAATCGATACATGTTATGCATTGCACAGTAATAGGATTGTGTAACGGTTAAGAAAGATCCTAGGTTCGAATCCGTTTGAGATTATGAATGTTTGCTTATACAGATTCATGCATCAAGGTAAAAGTGTTGTTTAGCAGTTTTTGTCTAACTGAAGTGACTCAATACGATGAAACTTCATCATACATACTTAGTCAGTTCACATCTAATCACTTCAGTATATATTCATCATATTGACTAACGATGACTTTAGGTTAGCTAACTAATAATATCATAAGTCGTTGTATTGCATTCCAGTATTCTAAGAATTCAAGTTGGATATCATTCACCTTCTTTAATCAAATTATATTCATTACATAACTGCATATATTACAATATTCGTGAACAAACTTTACCTCTTTTCCAAAGTAATTCTCTTTGTATACATCAGATTTTGGCATTAATGAACCATTTTGTTTTAGCATTGTTTTCATATTACTAAAAATAAATTATAAAAAAATATCTTCTTTGAGAAGTATCTTATGATTGAATTATCTTTGATTGGCATTCAATACCGTCATCAGAATGTACTTCATGTAAAAGTGTATTCAGTGGTTACTTCAGCTCTTGCTGGTGGCTGGTAGCGTTGTTGGTTGTTCTCATGGATTTATTCGTATTCATTTGTCTTTTTGAATTCCTACTGACTGTTTCATTTTTAGGAGTGATTGATTGATTCACTGCTTCTAATAGTGATTCATAGACAACAACTATTCGACGTTTTACAGAAGGTGTACAGAAGATGAGTTACTTCATTGATTTCTCGTACAGCGATTGTATTATAGTTGGTTTTTGATTGTTTTGAATAACGTCTATAAATAACTTCTATTGCGTGCAGTTAGAACGTTACTTTCAGAGTTTAATATTTAATCTCTGGGGCATGTGTATTACAACCACTTCGCTAAGAACTATTCAATAAATGAATCCTTTATTGAACCCTTAGATTTTAAAATATGAAAATTCTAAATATACCATTCAACAGGTACGTTGACATAGATCCAGTCAATCAAACTATACAAAAGAAGTCAATCTATTAAATGACTAATAGTCAGTCACAAAAAGGAAGTCAACAGGAATTGTAAAAAAAATATAATCAAAATATAATTGGTAAATCCAGTAGAACTAGTTGATGTACAACATATGAAATAGTAACATGTAACTCAAATCCTACATAAAGTAGGTTCAGATGATTTCTTCTAGAACTACAATGTATACTTTGTAAATATGCCATCTATATGAGAGTATAGAAATCTATTTAATCTTATAAGATAGAAAATAACTTATATTTAAGTTGGATTGCGACTGGTGAGTGGAATCCAGGATGCGCGTTTCGTCCTATTTGGGACTCGTCGGCTGGATGTACCTGCATCCTAATGTTGATGTTCACACTGGGATTCGAACTCAGTTCGCTTCGTGTCAAACGCCACCGCGTTCACCACTAGACTACTGTGTCCAGACAGTCACATTTGTGCAACGGGTATATATGTTATACATATGTACATATGTATACAAGCCTATTCTGAATAGACAACAACTATTATCATTTAATGAATTATACTTTATAATGAGCGAAACGAATCGATCTACATGAGGTCACTTCTATTGAATTGCAAATAAAGAAATACTATTACAACTAGAAGTATTTTTCTAGTGATTCATGTAACATGATTCTAAAGGCAAGATAAGGGAAAGATTGGATACCATTAGAATGCAGAAAGCACTGGACGGCTATTTATTTCTAGTAAGGAGCTCCTTAGCAGTGCACACCCCCCCCAAGCCGTACAATGATAGAACTCCCAATTTTAATAATTTTTGGTTTAGCGCGACTGATTCGTCTGTTGTCATTAGTGATAACTATCTCACCCCCGCCCCCAATACACCTGAACTCCACTAGGATGTGTACTACTGAGAAGTCCCATACTAAGACTAAACGACTTTTTATTGCTCCCTGGTTTTCAGTGGTACCCTACCACGATCAATATGTGATGTATTCAATCAGTTAAAAGTACCATTCTCCATAAAATAACCATTTCAATTTAATTCTATAAGTACTAATTTTTCTTGTAACATTGAAACTACTACAATAACTACTACAATCACATCATAACATAAATGACAGAATTCAATCATTCCTATATGAATTACGTAATGATTAATCAATGTAATAATTTCAATTGTATACTGAATTAACTTAATTAGTAATACATTGAAACGATGAAATGTAATGTCTATAGCATAATGTAGAGTATCAGTTACCTATAGATGAATGAAGGTACTTTTGTTTCTTTTTTTTTTACTGCTTTAAATGATGCTTAGTGAGGAAACTATGCCCTACAGAAAAACAACAATCTCTTTCCAATCTCCCTTCCAACTAGTTTACCTCATTACAGCACAACGTATCATTTTATATGCAACATAGAATAGTAATTAAATGACATAGAATATTCTAACTTACTTCATTTAATAAATAATCAGTCCCAGTAAATTTGTATATTCACTATGGTAATCATTCAGTCATGCATTACTTTATATACATTTACTAGAACAACTTTGAATTACATGAATAAACTTGAGTAATCAATAAATTCGAGGAGGGTCATAACATTTTTTCTTATACTTAGTAACTACTTCACTACTTCACTATAATACATAATTCACTTAAATAAAATACATACTACTCTTTTTTGCTTACATACTTGAGTGTATTCACTGTTTTCATTGTAGTTAATGTGTGTGTGTGTGTTGATAGTGTGACTGATTGATTGATTGATTGAGTGAGTGAGCATATTTTGTAAGTGTAAGTGCATAGAAGTAGAATGTTTACCTCAGGAGTTCATTAAATCTTCAAGGGATTATGTCATATGATATGATATTCTTAGTTTAGATTACTGATTAGAAATAAAACTTATTTATTCATAATGTAATGAATACAAAACATGTGATTATTATCAATATTAGTGATAGTATTACTAATTATTACAAATTTAGTAATATGCAACAATATTGGATTACAAATGACAAATTCTCATTTATATAAACTAATATACATTTGAAAATCCGAAGTTGATAAACTTCAAGAGGTAATTGTCAGAGTCGCTCCTTATCTCGCCTCCCTCCACTTCCCTCGTTTTTATTTACTTACGCCGTAGATATCCTCCAATAAACCACACTTTCTTCTACTAACTCCTCAGGAGATGATCTATTTCTAGGAAGCTTATTTTTCAAGTTAGAATGCTGAGACTATATCGTCCTTTTTGACATAGTCTCCTAAACACTTTGAGTAACAGTGCAAGCATATTTCAGATTGATGTCTTATTGTTGAAGTATACTGTTTTTTGTTAAGTTTATGAATTCGAACTTCGTCATGCTAATATGGTATAGTAATTTGGACTCATGGGGATTACACACTCAGTTCTAGGTTGTATGTAAATAGATGACTTTATGTAGACAGTGCGTTGTACATGTATAACTGATGGAATTCAGTAGCTTACTATGTAACTAGCTGTCTGTACACTTAAAGTATATGAAGTTAGTGTACTGTGTGAGCATTAACTCTGTGTTTCATATTAGTCAAAATTATGACAATATGTTCTCTAAGGGTCGATCAATCGTGCATGACGTAGAACCTGACGTATTTTTTCCGTATTTCTACTGCATGTCATTATAATCGTAAATTGAATATCTATGAATCGGATGCAGTAATAGCATCGGTGGTTGTAAAAATGAGTAAATTGTTGGCGAATCAGAATCCCCCAAAATACAATCGTTCATTAAAGCAAACGAATGGCGTTGTATTGAGTTTCTTGTAAGATTAATATGTAAACTTGTATCAATTAGTTCAATTTTCAGTGTGAGATAGATAAACGTTGTTTGCTAGTCTTGTCTCGTATTTTGCTCCACAGTATAATCTCCCTAGGAGTCTAGTCTTTTGAAATAGCTGTGGGTTGAAAAAGAATAAATCGTGGTATCCGATTAAAGTACAAGTATCTAAGATAACGATTCGCACTAACCGTACAAACTATCGAGGGAATCAAACATTAAATCCGGTTACCCTAGATAATTTAGCTGTATCGTATCGCAAACCATACTAAGCCAATAAGAATTCACGTGTTTGTCTTATTTGAGAGAAAACATAGGAGTGACGACGTGGAAAAACAAACAAACTTCACTAAAACCGGAAACATAACATAAATGTAGAGAAATAATTCATGGAAAGAAAGCTATAAGATTATTTCGGTTTCAGAATATAAGGAAAGACAAGGGATAAATGTACTTCTAATATACTGATTGGTTCGGAAATATGTCATAAGGGGTTATCATCCAACAGTTACCACAGTCGCCCGGACTTAAACCACGTGGTATTCATCTAACAATACGGTTTATACTCAATGGTGGTCAGTATTATAATTGATAGATGCTGTGATTTCATTTGATGGCTCTTAGATTGTATGCATTTTTCTCCGGCGTCAGTTCATCAATGTGTGTCAAGGTAAGCGCCGATTAGGCATATGTTATACATAGTCCTACCACTTCAGTTGATGAGCATTGACGGTCGTATAACCTGATTCACCATCTTTCCCTGTTACACTGCATTTAATCTCATTATTACTTACCCTATGGTCTTCAAGAAGGAAAGTAATGTTGAGAAGATATTCGCTATTAAATAACAAAAACCTACAAATGTTATCTACTTTTATTGGTCACATTTCACATCTATACGGTAAAATGAAAAGAATTACTGCGCACTATACCTGTTCCTTAGTTGGTAGACAGATATCTCCCCTACTCTAGAAGCTAATTTGTGTCGATGTTTTGTTCTGCTTCAAGTCGTAAGTGATCGTACGGCTTCCAAGATAGTACAGTAGTCAGCTTGCCCAACAACTTTACACCCTGCCTTCAGGTGTTGACATGCACGAATTCTCAATTAATAATGTTATTTTAAAATAAAATAAATTTATCCTGAACATGTATAGACTGTTTCCGAATGTTATCAGCGTCTGAGTCAACAAGAGTATGGAAAGTTAACTTACAGAGATTACTTAGGGTAAGTGTGCTGTGAGATGGCATCATGACAAGGACATGATAGATGAATGGCGATCTTCAGTCTAAGCTAACTGATGAGACTCTTTTTGTAACTACAATCTGATTACTGGATTATTAATTGGTAGGCATTGTACCAGAGTTATCAGATGACCACCTCAGAGTTAGAGAGAACCAGAGAACAACACCATTAAATAGGAAACAATTTCAAATTATTTACTGAGTAAAGACAAAGGCTTTTATATATCACATAGTGAACTCGTTCATAATAGGAAATGCGAAATATGCTGAAGACTGAACTAAGTGAATTGTGCAGAGAAAGTGAGATAATTTGTTTATAATAGAATAACATCAACTTGCGAAGGTAAACATGTATGACAGTCAGTAATGAGTCTATGATGAACAACTTATGATTTAAGCAATAGAAAATATCATATTTGTCAAATGAGTAACAGATACAGCTTAACAGTATAAGGATTCCTATACCACAGTGAGTAGGCACTATAGATTGGGGTTTTCGATTCTTCGTCCAGTTATAAGACGTAGTTGGTCTAATTTATTTGTTGAAAACAGGTACAAGTAATTATGAGGTTTAGGGATAAAATTCAGTGATACCCAAAATGATTTCAGGAAGCAATAATTAATTTAAACACTTCATATATAAGATCAAAAGTTATGAAATAGATCATCAGACGTAAGACTAAAAACCATTCTTACACATGATTATATATATTCATATGCCTAACGTTAATCATCCAGCTAACTCCGCATGGTATCATTTTATTTGTTCTAACTAACCATGCTCTATATTGAATTAAAGCATTTTGAAAAGATTACTATGATATCATTAGTGACTAACCTTAGAATGATCTTGAAGTTCTATTGAGAAGTCATAACTGATAGAGTTTTAACTTGTCAGGAATGAGACGGTTATTAATGTATGGTTGATGAGAGTAAGAATTTGACCATTGGGAAAAGTTCCATAAGTGAAGAGTGTTTGGTGTTCATCAGCCTGAAGATTCTATGTCCGCTTCTCCTGTGATAAATCAATGGTATACACACCTACGGAGTTGCATACTAGGACATATTAACTGTCGAATGTTCTTTGTTTTTCAGTGGTACTCTAGTACCATCGTTTTGTGATAAATTCAGTCAATATAATCCAGTTATTGCATGCTGTAAAGCATAACTTCAACACTAATTAATAACTCTAAACTTAAATTGTCATTGTCTAAATCTCATTATTGTAATCCTACAGAACGATACCATTGAGAATTCACTAGTTTCATTGAACTAAGTAAATGAAGGTTCAATAATTTCTTAACTTTTTCAATGTTTAACATCTTAAATTAACTTATTGAATCGATTCAGCAGAATTGAATGTTACTTCTACTGAAAACTTCTTTTTGGTTATGTAGCCTTTATTCTAGGTATATGTATTCAATCAACATGTAGGCTGAACAACTTAATAGGTGACAGTTGTATTAGTGAAGATGACATTCATCATAATAAACACTGTAAAATCAATTCTACAAATGGAATGATGTAATCAATTAACTTAGTACAGTTTTTACTTCAAGTGAATTTATGAATAACCAAGATTTTCAGTAGTATAATGCCCCCCCAAATCAATCTATGACGAGTATAAAACAGTAAATTTGAAATCATTCTCAATGAAATCATCTCAATTTTACTAAGATAAGCAGCATACTAGCAAGTAACTTTAAAGTATTCTTAAACTTCTAGTTCAAATAATTATCACCAGAAGCATTACATGCTAGTCTTGGAACATTAAAAATTAATCGAGGTCTGTGACCGTCAATAGCCAGTTTATGTCAAACAGTCAGTCAGTCCGTCACAACGTCGAATTTGACACATACGTTAATCAGTTCAAATTACCTTAACCAAATTAGCATATGGAAATGAAATGGTCAGGCCAAATCCCACAGTAGTGGAGGCAGTAACAACGTTAGTGATAAGGAGAATTAGAGAATAAAGATAAGATTCGAGAAAATATAATTCATTGAAAAAAAATAATTGTATTGAATTCAGAAATTTAGAATTTGAGAAGGACGAAAAATAAATGTAACTGCACCATTGAATAACTAGCATCTGCAGCTGTGCTACCTTCACACAATGGAAAGAATAGGTTAGAAAAGGTAGATCCTAATAATGCTACACCCCACCTTACCCCACTAAGTTACTTCTCTGGCAGTAAGCATTTTGAAGGAAGGAGCTTGTAATTTCAAGAACTTTCCATAAAAAATCGAGCGTAATCGGCCTGAAGCAGTTGTCCTTTTAACTTCACGATCACGTTCCCAGGGCACTCAAACTAACACTAACCTAACTTCTTTTTCGAGTCCATTAAGAAGAAGTGTCCTTACATGGATGAGAGCAGCCAGGCAGTGACAACTGCCCCCACACCACTAACAAACACACAAGATAATTGTATTCGAGATCGAACTTCACCCTGAACTCTTGATAACTCTCTTATCCCTACAACTAATTGTTCTCGTATACTTTTACTTAGTCTATGTAAACTTGGATAATCATTTGATTTAAGTTTACTTTAAACCTTGGTGTTTTCATAAACATGCTATTATATGTCATAATTTATAATTTCCTTCTTGGGTGTGTGTGTTTATGCCTCTCCCTACTGATTTTTTCTATCCGATTTTGATATTCTTTACATGTAGTCGGTTGTTCTATTCTCACTCTCCTATGGTCATCTGTAGTCACTGATATTTAGATATACAACGGTATGATATATATATATATATATATATATATATATATATATATATATACATATGTATATATACATGGTCAGACTACTTGTGCTTTCACTACTAAGGAATACAATGAAATACTACTAATACTAACTAGGACTAAATGCTGTCTGATGTTTTTTTAGTTTTCAGTGGTACCCTACAAAACATCAATCTTTGAAGTATTCATTTAACTATCCTAATACTACTACTAAATTCTTACTAACTTACTACATAGTTATTGTTCAAAACACTAAATTCTAATAGTTTTAACAATGCTCAACAATACTCTGTAAGCTCCATAGTAGCATCATTACTAAACTGTATGAATGTTATATTCCAGCAACATTATAGGATCCGACTGTTAGATACTAGTTAGCCAAGTAGTACTGATGGTTAACTTAGATTTAATCCTCGGTTAAATTATCTGTGTACACTACTGATGAGAAAGTTCAGTACCACAATGAAACAGCTGTTTAATACTCCATAGGTTACGAATGATAGCTAAATAAATATACTCATTGAAATTCTATTAAATTCAATTGTTTCCGGTCTATAATAACAGTTGGTTAGATTTAAGGTCAGACTATCATTCGCTCAATGTAGAAGTAGTACACATACAAATATGTAACTATGTCGTTTGTTAGAATACAAATAAATGAAATCATCATATTCAATTTCACAGCAAAAGTATTGTACTTAAATGAACGTTTTATGACAACAATTTCAGATGGTCGCCGTTATCTGTAAGGATCTAGCTTAGCCATTTGTTAATCAGTCAGTCAGTCAGTCAGTTACAACGTGGAACTTTGTACATGCGTACATCAGTTCAAGTTGCCATGCCTCAATTAGCAGATAAAGATTAAATTGTCGGACCAAATCCCAGAGTAGGGGAAGTAGTAACACAGTAAGTACTAATGGAAAGGCATAGAGATCAGAGATGAGATTTGAGATAAAAAGTGATTCAGTAAAAAGAAAATTATAATAAGCTCAAAAATTAGAATTTGGAGGAAGACAAGGAGTGGATGCACCTGCGCCATTGCAATCGATTTTGAGCCATATCACCTAAAGTCTCTAACCATTTGTTACGATCATCGTGTGGGCCCCAACCAGGTAGTCTGCACCTATTAACATGGCTCAGCCCAATTGTCAATGTCTTCGTGGATTGATGCCATGTTTTTGTTTGGCCACCTCTAGCTTTCTTCCAGCCTACTCCCACAACAGACAACATTGCTCGTCGAGGTAGACGGTGGTCAGGCATACGCAACACATGTCCTAACCACCTCAGCCGGTGAAGATTCACTACTTCATCAATAGCCTTAACCGTGTTTACCTAGTACTCTATTCCTAACCCATGCATTGCTTACTCGGTTGTCTCAGCAAACAGGAGCAATGTTTAGGAGACATCTATGATCGAATACTAGGAGCCTACGGATACCCTCTATCCTTAAAGGCCATGTTTCACATCCATAAAGTAAAACGGATCTGACTGCTACACAGTAAACGCGTCCTTTTGTCACTAAACGAATGTCTCGCCTACGCCACAAGTGACGCAGGTTGGCAAAAGCTAATCGGGCCTTATGTATACGGTCCGAGATTTCATCGGACACCAGGCCTGTTAGGACTGATGAGGCTCCCGAGATAAGTAAAACGGTTAACACATTCAATAGTTTCACCCCCTATCACTAACGTTGGTGCCGAATTAAGCCAGTCCTGAAGTAATATTTTACATTTGAATGGGGAGAATCGCATCCCAGACATGCTTACGTTCAAGTTTAAGGTAGTCAAAAAAGTCTGCATTTTATCAGCATCTTCACTCAGTAGAACTATATCATCTGCATATTCTAAGTCAGTAAGTTTATCTCCTGGAAAGAGGTCAACCCCAGAGAAATCAGACGATGACAATGTTAACTCTAAAAGTATGTCCATGATAAAATTAAATAAAAATGGAGATTGCGGACAACCTTGACGAACACCACTAGAAGTGGTCAATTCCGAAGACAATCTGCCATAAGCTCTAACACGACATGTGGTGTTCGAGTATATATTTGACCAGATAGCGTTAATATATGTTTCTTCTAAGTAGATGCTTTGATCGAAGGATCTGTATATTATTTATACACATGTTAACAATAAAGCCTAGAACAAACACTTCATTGAATAAGCTCCTCAAGGTAAAATGAATTTTCTATAAAATAATGTCCAACTACTTGAAAGTAGTATCAATGTTTTATTAGATTAGTACATAATTGAATTGTATGCATTGGAGAATGATTGATTCCGCTATATGCATTAAAATGTATCAGATCATGGTTAATTCAACTCTCGGATTACTTAAAAGAGCTTATGTTGGTGTACTACATTTTTATATTCACGTTTAATCAGTATCAATTAATAGTCAAATCCTCGAGAATGCTTTTACCTAGTACGTCTATAGTGTACTCAGATTCTTGAATAATTTTGATGAAATTGAAGAATACTTATTGTAATGAGATTGTGTTATCTTCGATGAAACTCAGATAACCTAGTACCATCTCAATGATAGACAGTCCTATGTATTCACAATCGAAATAAAGACAGTTCTTAGGGATAAGCTTCACAAATATATTTATCACTGTATAAGCATCCAAAATAAAATAGGAAAAAACAGTTCATTTAATTACAGATGGAAAGTGTTTCAAAAGTCAATTTTATGATTTTTAAATACTGAATCAGAGGATTGTGGCTGCTCCCTTTACTTGAAGGTCGCTTATGCCATTCATGACGATCCAATCAGACTATACTGGCTAAAAATTTAGTTCTTTAAGGTCCTACCACGTTAGGTAATCCCAATGAAGTGCAGTGCAACTAAAAGCAGTAAAACTATGGTCATACAGTAAATTCGTACTGTCGGCTGTATGACTGCAGAGGTATGATCGCAGTAAGATGTTCGCTTCTGACTATCCACTTGACTGCAATGTTACTTTCGCACAATGGAAGAGTGGGGTCAGAAAAGATCGACTATAAAAATGCACACCTCACCTTACTCCACAGATTTCCATCTCCGATGGAAAGGTACTGACAAGTACGGAGCTAACACAACCAAAATCTTTCTCAAAAAGGCCATGTGTGACTGACCTCAGGCAGGTATATCAGACACATCAAGAATAAGAAATTTTCGGAGATTCGGGCAAGCGGGAAGTGCTTACCACCCTCATACCTCTAATAAAACTTGAGGTAACTTGTATTAGGAAAAGATGTTCCTCTGTCATTCAAAAGAAACTGGATAATTTAATCCACATTACTTTATCAATGAGATTACTAAACTGTAAGACATTTGTAGAATTTAAAAACATCAGCACCTTAAGAGCACCAGTTAATGCACTGTTGAGCGATCAATCTACAACAGTTATGGTTAAACATGGGGTACTAGGCAAGACTCCAAATCAGTTACTGAGGTTGTGAATGTTCATCTAGTAAGGTGGCTAAGAAATATGTTACATACTGTTCAGTGTCGCTTACATCAATGTACAATATTATCTGACGTAGAAGTAAATATGATAGGGTTCAACCAAATTAAATCATTGTATAAATCCATGAAATCATTGGCTAATAACCAGTGTCATGCTGATAGGTGTAGAAAATTTGGACTGTTGTCAGCAAACTGAGTAGTTCAAGACATTGTGTATGTGTGTGTGTGTGTTTGTGTAGAACTGATCACATTGACATAGATACATCCATTATTAATATTCTCTCATAAATACTTCTCTACTCAAAGTTTAATCATTCCCATTCTAATTGTTACTATGATTATTTCAAGATTTCTGATGTTTATTTCATTAATTTGATCTTACCTTGTTAATATAGCATGAACATTTAAACTAAGGAACACTTGTAGGCATATAGAACGTATGTCTTAGCTGTTATACTCAATATAGATCCTCTGATTCATCAGCTAATTATATGATTGTCGTTTAGTACTCTATACATAATTTCAGTAGTTGTATTATATATAAAGCTTGTACATTAGAACAGATATATCATGTCTACTAAACTGTGAACTTTCTTGATTCAGTCTCCTATTTATTCCTTTGTAAATTGGTATTCATTCATATACACTTGTAATATACATTAAAAAAAAAAACATAAGAATATGAAATAGAGCAAAGTTAAAACAGAATAATAAACTCCTTAATTATTGTATTAAAGAATTATTGTTAGACTTCTGTATTATCTTCATCTTCTTCAACATCTTCATCTTGTTCATCATCTCCTGTGATATCTGGTTTTATAGTTTCATCATTTATAGATGTTTTGTTGTCAACATCTCCATCATCAGCATCATCATCATCATCTCGATCAATAGTATTATTTGTTGCATTACTATCTTGTTTATGAATTTCATCAAGTTCAGAGTATTGATTATCATCATTTTTGATGTCAGTTTGATTATTGTTAACATCAACAGCATCATTGTCATCATTAGCATCAAGATCATTTATTTGTTTTGTTTCAATTTCTGATACTTGTTTTGATTGTTCTTCTAAAATGTATTCAATCAAAAGATAGATAGTCAATAATAAGTAGTATATTGTTTAATTAGTAGTTTAACTATTAAAAATCACTGAGTACATAACAGATGAATTTGGACCTACCGGTTGATTTTTCATGGACTGAAATTGATCAGTCTCTGTTACCATATGTGCATCCTAAATGGATTGTTACGATATAGCGATAGTTCACAAGTATTGTTTGAGTTAGATTAAGGCTAGTAAGCGGAATCTGGGAGGCGAGTCTCATTCTACGATCTCACTAAGAGTAGAATAGTAGAACCTTCAGTTTTTGCAGTGTACCTAACATTCAAATCACCTAGTTATGATATAGTAGTTTGCTATTTGTGATTTCAGCTAATTCATGTTGTTGTATAAACTTACCTAAATACCACTGGTGGGTAAATGCCCAACGCTTAACATGAATGTACGCCAATATTACTATGCATGCATAGTCACTATCCCTATTCACAGCACGATGTTGACTGATACTAAAGTAGGATGGAAGAAAGCTAAGGTTGGCCAAACCAAAACATGGCATTAGTCCACAAAGATAATGACTTCTTGTTTTAATCGTGTTAGTAGATGCAGACAACTTGATTGGGATCTGTGGGATTGTAGTAACTAATAATTAAAGAATATGGTTGACATAGTCCAAAATTAGTCACAGGGGAACAGGTGCATTTACTCTTTATCTTTCCTTAAATTGTAAGGCTTAAAATTTTTTCAAAATTTCCTTTCACCGAAATAACACTCTTTTCCTGGACCTTATTCTACATGTCATTGAAGCAATTACAACTTCCATTAGATTGATATTAATTTTTCTGTTCCAGTAAGGTGCTTCAGCTTGAACCGATGTACAGATGTGCTTAGTTATGTGTTACACATGCGTGTCTTATTACGAAGACTCCAGTATTCCTTTCTGAAGTCAGTCAGTAATAATCACGCTGAGGTACTGACTTCATCATTCAATCCCTGAACACTAGAAGGATATGAAGGAAAATATGGTATATACTCAAGACGAACGAACTTGAAAACGTGAGCTTATGACGATAAGCCAATAAGATGAAGGCAAAGAAAGATAACTGATTTTAATACGTAAACAAACAAAACTATAACACACTCAGTTCATTACCGACGTTAATAAACTGTTTTAAATGATAAGTGTCAGTAAGGGAATGGAAAATGTAACAGCTGTAACAGTATACATCTATGTAACCAACTTAAACTGCAACTCGACACCAAACCCCCAGAATTATTTCATGAACTTACTCGTCAAAAAGTTGATCGTGGAACTTTGAACACCTTCGGTTAAATTATACACAAGAACCTTTACGTTAATGACCCACCTAAGATTGATTACATTTTTAACATTTGTTTATCGGAACTATGAGTCATGTTAACCGATGTGACTACTGAAGTTCAATCTTGTCTTGTGTAAGAAATTAGCATATAAGTAGCAGTGAATCAGGTAGTCTAATATTACCGAATGACTGAATCTAGAAGTGTAGACTAGTAATCGCTAGTTAAATCACAGTCGCTCACTTGGAGACGCTAAGGTCCTAAGGTCAATCGTTGATGAAACTGTGGATGTAGAGAAATTAACTGAATAAAATTTTTAACTTGAATGTCTGGAAGTATTGCCTTAGCTCAATCGAGAACCAAACGACTAATTAGATTAGTATCACGTCTTAATCCCATTTACTTTAGTTTATATCAGCTAGCATCGCTTAACAGGCTGGACAGTGTCAATGTTGTAATCTTAAATTCCCTAACCACATCAGATGGAAGAAGGAGGTCTAAAGCTCCATAGATGAACTTCACATGATACATATATGTAAGACAGTAATAAGATAGGAAGTACATTTTATTGAGACAATTATATATATGCAACTATTGGTTGTTTGATACAACCTACATTTTTATTTTAGACCATTCATTTTTGTTTTGTCTCCATCCAATTCAAAGAGATCAAATTAAAGGCCTTATGATCTCAGGTTAATCACTTGCTCTAAGAGCTGAAGACTCAAAATCCAGTAGTCAACATTTACAAACTAGCACACATGCAACCTATTGTTATTGTTGTAATGTAACCACTAACAAATAATTTAAACTATACCACTGACCGGTATTAAATTATCAGTATCAACAGTAATGATACTTTATCAAACGTGGTTCATTTTCACAATGAAGACGTTATACAAGAGTTTTCAGTGTTTCATTTAGCTGAAGAGTTACGATGACTCTCTAATCGATGCAGCAAAAAAACGGGTTAAGGAATATTAAGCTGGACTATCAGCAGATAAACTGTTTCAAGTAATTGCCTTTCATTTTAAAACCTTTATAACAATAAACTTATATCGCTTTCTCGCTGTATTTATAATTTCCCTTACATACCTTTGTAGTAACACAACTCACCTGATATATCTTAAATGATATTCCTTATGAGCACACATTTCACTTGCAACTGATGCTTCACATTACTAACATCTTTGTGATAAAAACCTAGTCAAACTAATTCGACAGTCAAGTCTTTTCAAATGATATAACCTTGTGGCTTTACTCCTTTGTACTAATCTTATTATCTCTGTTCACTGGTATCCAGTAAATGTATGTAATTATTAACTTAGTAGTTAAATGAAGAAAATATTTCTTCCTAAGATACTGAACATTAGGTTTGAGTCCTGCGAAATAATACAAAGTGGATATCTTTATTCTTTGTTTGATAATGTTTTCAAAGTGACAAGACATTCGTTGATAAGTTTATAGTTAGAAACACCAAAAGTGGTAGTAGTAGTGGTAGTGGTAGTAAAAGTAGTAAAATCTATTGTTTTGTTCAATGAAAAGAAATAAACACTTACCTATATCATTAATGTTTGTTGAGGGAAGCTTAGCCTCTTCACTCAACGGTTCGATCGTTGTAGCTTTCCAACGTGGAATTATCTTATTTTCTTCCTCTTCTATCGGTTTATCATCACTAGTCTACAGATTTTATTTAAAAAAGTAAAGTTATGGCAATGAATACAACTTTTATAAATATATTTATAAGAATATTTTCACATAAACAATATAATTTGACTAATCAACTCAGTGAGATGAATACAGTAGTGAAATAAGAACGTTCAGATTAAAAGTGATTGAAATCAATACTCTAATACATTACTGGTTACCAAGCTAATGACATATGTTTATTTTACCTAGTTATCTGCCTCTTAACTTTAATATATTGACGGGATTTATGTTCTAACTGCTGTGTTTATTGACTCAAGAAAGATCTGTAGCTTGCTAGTCTGTTGATATTAGTCAACAAGATATAATCCCTGTAATTATGATATTTGTAGACTTACAGTTATGTTAAGCAGTGTTTTAATTATGGTGTATTCTAAACTCACCAAAAAGTATTTTAAAAACTCAGTGATAACATTACAATTTGCAGGAGTGTATAATAAGGTTATCACTCTTCTGAACAACTTAAAGGTATCTATACAAACAATACTTACAAATATCGGCAAACTTTGTTAACTAGCTGTCTATCTAAATAACCTAATACTTCGGTTGATGTAAGGGAATAAAATTAGTGAAATTGTGAATTTTTCTAAAGCTGTTGTGTACTTAGCAATTCGATAACGTTTATGAATTTAGTCACTTTGCTATATTTTGTTGAGTACAAAAGTAACTGCGAACCCAGAATAATCACTGTTCTCCAGCTCGTTAAATAAGGTGAAACATATGTATAAAAATTAGTTCATCGGATTTTTGGTCAAACCCCCATCAAATCTATTTTAGATACAGCTTACTAAGCATGCAGAGATTTAAATGTCACACAGTGAATTTGTAGGAAGTTGTGTTTACCCTTTAAAATGATGACCTTCGTACTATACATTTTCTGTTGGTATGCTTACTAAATGTTAAACTGTACTGTACTACTAAAGTTTAGTGAGTTGCATACTTTATGCGGTTGGATTTTCTGGGTTCAAATATATATATATATATATATATGCCGCATCTTTGTACTGGACTACTCAATCATACAAGTATTCTGCGATTGTCGTGTGTGCGTTAGTCATTGTTACTGACGGAGGTAAAATTACTGATTATATGTTTATATATAGTTGTTGAACCTATCAAGATTATAAATTTAACAGCTCCATCAGATCATGACAAATTATATTTTACTTCAAAATAATATTTTTAGACACTAATAAATGTACTATAGTAATAATAACAGTACTTTATGTCATGGTGTTATATTTGAACCGGAACAATAACAATCTTCAGACTATTTTGTATCTATAAACGCTACATTATTGTCGAAACATTTATAAATTTGTAATCACAGAATTTATGTATATGGTGGACACTTGATGGTGGTAATAGTTTTAACTTTTGGATTCACATTCATTGCTTGATACAGTAATGTCTCACATACTGTGTATTTGAACTTTTACTATTCACTTGTATTTTGGTCATATTAATGGATGGAATAACTTAGTTTATTTTACTTAAAATATATTAACTTAAATCACAACCTAGTCCATTTCACCAAAAATACTATCCACACAACTATTTGACCCACTAAAATTGAAAAGCTTAACTCACTGCTATGGTGGCCAAATATTCTCCTGTTTGCTGACAACTTGAATTCTGGAAAACATATTTACCTTTGCCAATAACCTGGAGAGAATACAAGACAAATACTTAAGATTAGTGGTGGTGAATCAGTGAAACAAATGCTGATTTTAAGAATATTCAGGATACTTATTTTCAAACATTATCTACAATTCTTTTAAATAATTAGTTGCCATATGTCTGCAGATGAGCTTTTAATTTTATATTTAAACAGCCAAAATTTAACCCATTTAGATTTCCATATTAAGATAGTATTTGAACTAACGCAGTTTGTAGATTTCACAATAATTATCTCTCATTTTCGCCAGCGAATTTTAAACACTTTACACTTTGATGGCGTCATATCGTGTATCACTCCGAATTAAATGTAGCTCACAACTCTTTTATTAGATGTTTGACTTAAATTCCTAAATACGATTAAAGCACGAGTAAGTAAACTACGTATTGTATCGCTTACTGAAGTGAATTTACTCTTAAAAAGTACCTATAGTTATTGGTGGAATATAAATCATAATTGTTTAATCCTACCGAATCAAGATATAACTTTGTTTCATAACAGTGTAATTTTAAACTTTTATAAATCATCGTCCATTATATTGACTCTTACACAGCCATAATTCGTAGGATGTGTGTATCTATCAAAAGTCAGTAAGGGTGAATATAGAAAAGTTATGTTTGGAAGAAACGCGGATCAGACGGGCAAAAAATCAAGGAAAAAAGGAGAGAGCTAGTTATAATCATTTCTGTATTTAATCCAAACCGTAAAATAATAGATGTATATCCAATAAGACTCGTCAGTACGCTAAGGGGGGCGGGGTTTGGCGACTGCCACAAGTTATCGAATATAAGCAGATATATTACAGCATCTAGTTTTTGGCGCATAGAAAACTTCCTGAATTCAGAATGAAAAAGGTAAATAATCTAACAGCATAACAACAACCTTCATCACCATTTTTCATGGCAAACAAACATTGCCATAATTCCTGAAAAATACATGTGAAGGCTGATTGTAATGCAGGGTTTATAGCAGAAGCAAAACAAAAACATATCTGCTGATAAAATATTTTACATAATGTCCAAAATGCGTAGATGCTATTAAATGGAAATATTATACGTAGAAGATAAAAACCAAAATATTAACGTGAATTACTTTTCCATCTTTCCAGATCCCAATATAACGATGATGTGGATGCACTAGTTCTCCATTACCACTCATCTTTCCAGCCTTCCAACTTCCAATGTATTGTAATTTTGTAGATGCGAATGTATATGTACCCCTGCCATGTCTTAAATGGTCTCTCCATTCACCTTCATAGGTATCACCGTTTATATATGTATACTTTCCTTGACCATATCGTAGACCCTCGCTCCAGTTACCTAGATAGAAAACAAAAACTATTCGCTGATTTTATATACCATCGTAAATTGAACCGTCAGGGTAATAGAATATTCCATGGCCATGTCTTTTATTTTCTTCATAGGTTCCATCGTAGCGTGCACCGTTTTTAAACCTGTTACCGTTTCTTATATGAATTCAAAATACCTATACACTCCGGTTCCATTACGTTTGCCATTCTCATACATTCCCTCATAGGTGTCTCCATTAGGAAGGGTTGCTTTACCATAACCATGTCGTTCATCACGTTCATTTCGCCCTCCTTCATATTCCTGGTATAACACTTTACAAAAAATGTTTCAAACGTACTCCCAAATAAACACCCTCCTCCTCTTCAATTTCCTCAGCTTCGTCGTCAGACATTTTATGTTCACAAAATGTTTATGCTCAAATGAACACAAAAAATAACTATGACAACAGTTGTACTGCAAAAAATAAAACAAAAATAACCCTAATTTTTTATGACGAACTAGTACAAACCAGGTTACTTTTCTGGTGCATAACTTAATTTTTTGACCAAGATCAAAATTTTTAGTAGTGCCTGACAATGGTAAGCTAGCTACGTGATTGTACTATTTCTGTTGATTTTGACAAAGAGAAGTTGTTTATTTTTAGGTATTTTGTTATTGGTAAATATCTGAAAGCACTAAAATTTTTTCGCTGTTTCACTGTAGGGACTGTAGTCATCTTAATAGAAAGCGTGGTACACCAAACTGTTAACAGCAGGAAGTAAGCTGCTACCTACGAGTATGCTCACTGATGAGCAATGAGTCTGAGATAAAAGAATTTTCAGATTGGTTTTTTCCGGTTGATTAGGGTGAATCGAGTAGTGAGTTAAAAGAGAGTGAATAATCACTTTCTTCCAGAATATTATATACTACAAGGAGGAAAATGTTCACCATTCAAGGCTACTAAAATGGGCTTTCGTAGTTCATCTGCCTACTTCGTTTCCTTACTTTCAACAAGGCCTATGAGACTAATATCCTTTCTAATGTAGTATGAGATGGTGTAAAAGGTTTATTGTGCTAAAAAAGAAAATAATACTGATTAGTCATAATATATCTGAAAAAGCATTCCACTGCACTTTCTTTGTAATAGTGACCATTCGTGTTCACTCTACAATTTTTCACTGTTCTAAGCATATTTAGCATAGGAGCACTACATTTACGTCGAATGAGATTACAATTATTTATTTATCTACAAATATTAGATTTCAATCATATTTCCGTCATGACGTGATGTTTCGATGATTTCAGACGCCTGCTTTCCTCAACATCAGGGTCCCGGTCGAGGATACATTGTAATTCGCATTCGCGGCTGCCTGAGGCATAGCTATTTATTCTATCTGACTAATAATAGTCGGAAATAATTCCCATGTATGCTAGAAACATATTTTGTTTTTGTGATCGGTTAGAAATAAGACTTTTGATTGTGCATCGTTGTACTAATAGCTGGTTTCTCCGAACAATATTTGTAATTTGTACAGTGTTTTGTACTATCGATGTAGTTCATATTATCACTATTATCGTGTGTTCACTGTGAGGCACCTGGGCTATTATAGACAGGTACAGTCAGGTAGAAATAATACTACAGGCAGTAATGCAAAATGTGTTCGACTGAGACTCTGAGTTCATTTATTTTAAGTAACAGGACTTGACCGGTAGCCATAGCCTATCTAAATCTGCATAATCAGTAAACATAGTTAGACTTTAACTTTCGTTGTACCGACGTTTGTCGAGTATTGGTAACACCGATCACATACACTAATCGGGTCAAGTCAGTTCCGTTGGTCGGAGCAACTGTAATACTTTCTATTGACCATTTCCTGTTATTGATACATGGAAATTGTCACTAAGTAAATTTCCTAAACTATTGCAACTACGAATTGCTATTAACGTCTGTGCATGTTTGCAAGTAATGAAGATTTCAAAAATACACAACTTCTGAACATTATTCATGCATTAGGTTCCCTTTAATACACTTATTAATATGTATTTAGCCAATCTTATTAAATCACAATAGTAATAGCATTGTATACTTGCAGAACTGCCGTCTGTACTGTATGTTCAAGTATATTTGTCACTAGCCAACAAACTACTAATTAACATTGATCTTTTTCAATCATTTCTGTTGGAAATACCGTGTATTGTTGTATAAATTGTTTATAATTTTATTTTCTACTAACTTCGTTTCTGTTCATTCTCCCTTGACTAACGCGTAAAACAAACGATTACAACTCAACTAGACGCTTAATTGATGTCAGTAGAATCTTAGAAAGAACGTTTCTGTTGAACACCATCACATAGGTTATTGTCAACCTTCTGGACGTTGTCAATTACATAATATCTTCAGCTCGTCAATACATTGTCAAGAGCGGTAAACACGATAATTACGAGTAATCTAGGTGTGTAACAATCTAGTTCGGCAGCTTACAAGTAGGAAGAGAATACCTAAGAGTGTGTTATGACCCGTAAAAATTTAGGGTTGGTTGGCCGTGTGCCAATTACTTGTGCCTAGTCGATACTTGCGAGTCTGCCCTATGCCCACTGAGTCCCAAGCCGAAAAACCTAGCAGACAGAATCCTATATTTCAAGCATTCCTTTAAATTTACATAAAATCAGACCGCACAGCAAATCAATCAGGGAATTTACATTGATACAGAACAAGGGAAATGGTAATAATGAATAGGAATGACTTGTACACAATTTTTTAAACTGTAGTCCATAATAAGAGATAATATAATAAAAGCAAATATGCTAAACGGGAAGATAGGGTAAGAGGAACGTAACAATCATAGAGGCGAAATGTTTACATTACACACAGAATAATTGAAATAGTGTTCATAAAACACAATTCTGAGAGTTTGCTACTCTTTTTTAGTGGTCCGGCACAACAGAGTTGGATACACAATTCCCTTCTCACCTATCTTTTGTATTACACTTCATATATGTTGAAATTAGATGATTAGGACTAATCTGTTTATCTGACTTAGGAAAAACGACGCCCTTGAGGTTGCGGCCAATGAATTGAAAAATACTAAGAGTTAGTGCCCCATTCTAACAGTTCCATGTCATTAATAATGGCTGTGTTAAAAGCAACAAGGATATTATAGTTCAACAAGGGCAACCATATGTTCTCGATTATTGATTACAATGACGTTAGTAACTAATGTAAAATAACCAAACCCGGGATGCGGTAGAACTTCTTAATTGTACAGCCTGGTGGTCGATGTAAAAGCTAGAGGATTAATTTACTAGAATACTAAGCTGGTTCGGAAGCTGATGAAACATTGACTATTTATGCATCTCTACTCTGTTCGACAGAGACATTGTGCCTGCTTAGCTTATGAGGACTTACGCACTGTAGCCTGACCTGTTCTAAATTGTTCCTCCAAAACATTCTACAAATGAGAGAATCCCTTAGAGAACGAATATGTTCAATAAATGTCACAGAGAAATGGTAACCACCTTGCACCATACGAGTTTGCTTTGTTTATACATTATGAGTAGTTGAAATTACCCATTCAATGTCCAGTGACCAATATGAACAGTGCAACTTTGTTTTGATTGAATGTATTCGTACTAACCTTGCACTAGTTCTTGCTTGCGGTGAAGGCCTTCCATGCTTATATCGTGTTAACATTATCCTAAGGTATACAACACGTACTCTCTAACAACCACCACTACTCTACACTTTCAACCCAAACTTCACGAAAATGTATACACGTATGCAAGGACTTGCCGAAGAGCTTTGTATTGTCATTTACATAGGCTAGAGGGAATGGAGAACTCAAATATAATTTATTTCAATTGTTGCTAGAACCTACCAGTACGTACTCAACCATAAACCAAATTGGCACAGTTACTTAGTGCTTACTAAGAGCACGTACCACTGCAGTAGCTCAGTGTGTGCCAACAGGTTACCTGTCATCGTTATATTTACCTACGTTTTTTACAAGCCAGTATGCCAAAATATTACAGATGGAGAGAGTAATTTATAAAAAGATTAAGGGTTAAAAAGGATGTGGATCTTCACACTGATCAGATGACAAAGCTATCGATTAAACCTATATTACTGAACTGAAGACTTATCAGTAAAATTCTGCCACAAGACAACCTACGTCTAGTTTAACATATATGTGTACCCATTAGTGAGTGGAAAAACGGACAAGCATTTGAGAAAAAACAGCTCTATGACCTATATTTTCTTGACATTCTACTTGAAAATGTTTGCTCTTACGAGAGACAATATGGCTTAGACGTAGGTAACTCGACTATGTAGCTCCTGGTTATTAACACTAGCGACAAAAATTAGAGAAAACTAATGTATAACATTTTTAACTACTAAATTAAATTACTCTATGGCGATTAAAAATCTCAAATATTCTAGGAATAGAAAACTTGATAGAGCCGAATACACTTTGGAACCTGACTTTCAGTTACACCCGAAAATACTAAGAAGCAAGTGAATTCGCCAGTCAATGTTAGAAACATGATCCTAATGATCAAGAATCTAATAATCCTACCAACGGCATTCTAACAGATGCTGATTATTATCATGGTGAGTTTGTCAAGTAAGATTTCTGGTAGGCGTAACCAACATGTTAGCGAAAGGCTTGGCAACATTTATGAGAGCTTATCAGACTACGTATGTTCATTTAATCAATGCTATGATGCGGAAAACGTCTTACAAGCAGACGATGATTCAGAAAATGCAGTAAGGATGTTTGACTTCTATCCAGAAACATGAACAATCTAAATGATTTTGAAGTAGAAATTGCATGTTAATTTAAAAGACTTAGATCTCCGGTTTATTGGATGCATTTTAAGGGAGAAAACAAAGAAAATGGCTTATGCTGACCCTGTGTAAACATTCGATTTTGTTCCTTTAAGGCGGTGATATTGCATTAAAAATACAACTGAGTAAGGAATGACAGTAAGGTAGATAAGTCTAAACCACTAACCATAGACCTTGAATGCATATAACTTTTTTAGTCAATCCTTAAATGTGATATATCTGGCTGTGGTGTGATGACCAGTGAACTAAACATTAATAAGTTTGGTTAAACACAGCATTGTGACCACCAATCATCCTCACGTGTACGACTACTAGATCTTGATCTTCTAGTCAGGTAATCGTATGTCTGAATAAAATGCAAGGTTAGGATTAGTAGGTGAACTACTAAATCCCAAAAAAAATTACGCTTTAGCACATCAACATAGATATATGAGTCGACTAGTTTAACTGTAAATAAAACTCAATTCTGTATTCACATTCTTATTATTAGTTAAAAATTAAACAAAACGATAAGATTACTAGTAAGCAGATTGAGTTAATGCAATTCAACAGTTTAGTAAGAAAACATTATATTAATCATAAAATAACGAAGCGAAATCATGTAGAAAATATAAAAAGGAAACCATAATAAAGTTTCTCCATCACAATTATGTCATTGTACCGAATACTGGATTATGACGGCAGATAGCTGGGCCAATTTCTTCATATTGTGCTTTGGTATGACATACGTTGTAAAATTCACTCTGATCAAACAAATATAGAAAAAGTATGATAAATCTTAAAATAAGTGAAAATAAAACAAACACTTCACTCTTCAAACAAGAGTTTAGAAGCAAATATGAAAACTTTTAGCGAGATAAAACAAATGTTTTAGTCACTTTAATGTATTTTGTGAATTCCGTTTAGCTGTTTACAGTCAATAAACAATGAGATTACCTTTGACTAAAGCAGATTGTAGCTGATATTGGTAGTTAAGGACGATTGGCTTTTCAATATAAGACATATAAATCAGTATATGTTTCCCCTTGATAATGTTATGGATTTAGTATCATTTGCATCAAAGATCCATTGCATAATTCATTAGGCTATAATGTCCTGACTGATGATAACACAGTAGCTCTCAGATGTAGATACATCTAGGTAATCATTTTCTACCAAAAAATGAAGTGTATGCTTTCGTTCCATTGCTAGTTAAATACCAAATATACTAAGACTTCTAGCTGAAAGTCTATACGCAAATGATTCTCTCAGCAAATTCATCATCTCAGCCAAAGAACTGAGACCTAACATTGTAATGATGATAGAGTATGTACTACAGAGGTGGTTTTCAAACACAGCGGTTCATAGCACTTTCGAAGAGAGGTAGCATGAAATTTAAGTTTGTTGGTATGTTTCAAGTGATACACAAATGTTGACAAATGAACCAAATTAAGGAAAACACACCTCATTAGCAAGTACTGATCCACCAAACCAAACAGCATAACGTTGCATAGGATGTGAAACTACCTTGACGTCTATAGATTTAGGCTGAAACAATAAAAAAGTTGGATAGGTAGCAAAACATGTCAGTTAAAATAAATAATCGAAATAAGAGTGGATTTTAAAGAACTAGTGACGTAAATAAAGCTCTTTATTAGCCTATGGATGCAAAACATAGCATACAAAATCGGAGACACGCGTGGGCTACAGATGTTTGATCATAAATGCATTTAAAGTAACCTTTGTGTATAGTGGGACGAGTAAACAAGTAAGTAAGTTGACGAGAGGATCTCCAGTTACCACATACCTAGATGCAAGATGTTAGCTGATGCAGAACTAGAATAGTTAGGCTAATTTGTCAGAGGATGCATACAGCTTGTCCACGTAAACAGTCGCTGGAAACGTAATTGCGTGGCATAACCCAGAATCTGTCAGAGGTCCAAGTGACTTTTATCTTTATCTACATCTAAAAGTACATTATACTGTCATACATATCATTATATTCCCTACTGTAAAACTCTAATCTTATGTTCACCTTATTCGTTTGACCACGTCATGCTAACGTGGTATGGAAACTTAAACTAACGCATACATATCAGGCACTACGTTGTTTATGACTGACCTCTTGACACTAATAACACCACTAGGCTATTCACTTCTGGTGGAAGGTGAACTAACTTTAAACAAGCTGTGATAGAGCTAATTTTCGATACTTCGTGATACTCTAACTGAATCAAATTACATATTCGACTCAGTCGAATTCATAGGTTAATATTTATTATCTGGAATCCAGAAGGATCGGATTTCAGTCCAACCAATTAAATAAACAATAATATTGTAACACGAATTAACCTGCGTGAAGCAATCAATAAAAGCCAGGGAGCACAGGATTATAATAAAACATTTCAGTATTGTGTATCTATGATCTTCAGGTTTCCAGTAAACCCGTCAATTCTTAAAACAAAATTCAACAATCTCCACAACAGCTTATAATAACATGTGTTTAAGAGTGACTAGTAAACTTCAGCGATGTCGAGCGTCAGACGAATATCACCAATGATAATGAGTGAGGTTGCGGAATATCGCGAATCGATGGAAATTACTAGTATTAACATTGGATACCGAATCAATGGTCTAAAGTTCAAGCGTTTGTCCCATAGCCTTAGTTTAGATTTCCTGCGGGACCACTTTGGGGATGCTAGCTCTTCATAAATCACCTGACAAACCCATTATTTTTAAAATTCCTTTGTTAAGATCTCACACTTTGTGCCAAACTTGTCTATTATTACTCTCAGTTTGAATTTAACACTTCAGAGGGCGTCAAACCTCATTGGCCGGTCTCCTCTTTTAGTACGCTACCTTTGTGACACGTTTCAGGGACATTTTTATTGAAAATATATGCATGAGTTAAGTGCTGTCTAACTGCCTAGCTATTTGTGAAATTATATTTTCCTACTTACGATAGACTTCTCTCTCTAGTTAGCCAGGTGAGACACATAGGATAACTTTAGCATCGTTGTGTTATTGTAATGCTAATCATTGTTCCCGATTCGCGGGTATCAAGGTAATATCGTAGTTTCAGAAACCTAGTGCTTACTGAAATTAAACAGCCTTCATAGCATCACAATATGGCTCATAACAGTCCTTGATAGCACCCGAATTTATACACATTATCAAATAAGTGACTGAATTGACCGATATGATAAGTAATTTTTGTAAAAGCTTCAATAACTAAACTATCGATCATCGAGAATGTAGCGTTACGTGGTTACACATGGCACTCAATAATAGGGCTGCACCTGTAATCTTAATTACAAAAAAATAACCAACGTCTGATTCTTACAATCCTTAGTATCGATAGAACTCTATCAGCCAGGTTGTAAAGCGGCCATTAAGTTGGGTAACTATGTTTTAATACTAGGTAGTTAGAATTAAACTGGAGGATACTGTTGACCTTAGAATGCTGATGCCTCAGTCCGACAAGAAGTTAGTCGTAGCCCAAATAGTACAGTAAAACTTAGAAGCTGGGTGGTGTGAAGTTGAATCTTAAAGAAGGCATCAGTTTTACCACCATTTTAAGCGTGCTTGCAGATGGATACCAACTGACGAAAAAATATATATCAACACAGGGTTTCTAGCCGACTGCTTTCAACCAACTAAAATCGAACAATAGATTATAAATTATTACCTTCATTTGTCCACCAGTAAGTTCTTCTGTTAGTTTTAAGCGATTATCAACATTTCGTTTAATATCTCTTTGTAAACGACGATCAAGATGCTTGAACATTGAACTGCCTCCTGATAAAACAATATTCTAACAAAAAAAAGCTTGTTACTAACAGAATGTCAAATTGTAATCTGAAAGTGAGGTGCACGAAACAAACATACAAAATATGTGTATATGCAACTGATTACTCAAAGGCAATGTTAGTATGCAGTGAATTACTGAAGAGGGAAATGGTGAGTGGTGTGGTGTCTGTTATCTTTCACGACATTCTCTCATAAGACTATGCGCTAAAATAATCTGCTAAGGACGTCCTACTCATTACCTTTCGTAGAAAGAGACGTATAGACCAATTTTATGCTCGAGATTTAATGGAAGCTAAAGATTGAACGTACATGTGAACCACAGGTCTATGAGTTAAAAACAGTTTTTTTATTAACTACTAGGGAATCGTATTTTTAACAATTTTCGGCTGACTTCAATTCCTAATAAATTATTGACACCGAAGCACTACCTCTGCAAATCACTCCTATCTTAAAGAAGATATAAATTGCTACAACAAGAACTAGTCAGTTATTTTAAGTAGCTCAGAATCTTGTCAGGTTATAATTGCCGAAACAAAATCAATACATAAAGATGAAATTATCAATATGTATACTAAAATAGTAGTAGTAGTAGTAATATTAATAACAGGAAGAATGATTCAGCATAAAGATGATTACGGAAAGAATAAATTCTCGGAATATGAAGCTTGAAATAATTCATTTATTGAGCATGCACTGTTATCGTTTTGTATTGCATAAAATGGTACATAACGCAATGGTATTAGTGTACATGTAACTAAAAACACTAATGATTTTTATCAGGTAATAAAGTTGGAATATTGTACATTGAATAAAAACAACTTGAAACTAGATATCATGAACGGACTCCAGTTAAACAATCACTGAAAACCAGGAAGCATTAAACAGCTAGTTAGTCCTTGCATAGCACGCTTCAATAGTATGTATGTACCCCCCACCCCAACTGAGACCAAGACAAAGACTTCCAGCTTTTTCTTAGCATTTAGACTCCTGAATAAGTCAGGACCTAGTGGCCGTTGATTTCAAATTTAGTCATTTTATGAAATGTTGTGAGACCATATCTATTGTCCTTCGTCACATCTGTCTCATGCTTCACATGGTTGAACTTCACTGACTGAAGTTATTCAGTAGTGTGCTTATGTCGATATTTTACTACAACTGATATAAAGGCTACTTCTGTTACTCTAGCATCCATCTCGCTGTGCTAATGGAGTGTGGCAACTTGGATTAATGAATATATACGCCAGGTTTCATGTTCTATAAAGAAACAGGTGATTACTACGAAATTCACACATTAAAATATATTCGATCACGAGAAGGGTGTCATCCTAATCAAACATGTGATAATGAATATAGTAAACATTATTGTTATTGTTATTATTACGGTCGACTTACACCATAAAGACCACGGCGAGAATCAATTGGAGACTTTTGAATAACTTCATCGACAACATCACTCAATGAGGTTGTAAAGTCTGGATTGACGAACTAAGGGAGGAAAAACGAGATGGAAATACATTAAAGCTTGGATCAAAAATAATTAATCTTTACACTGACTTCACATAAGTGACAATAGTTGAGATGCTGGGAACGATACCTGAATACTCTGGACTGGTAGGGCAGCAAATACTCGCTGCCAGTTGTTAGTTCTGCACATTTGCGAAATAGCTATTCAGTACTATCTGGTTAAAAATAGTTGGTTCGTAATATAAAACTTCAAACAGAACAATTATTACAATACATATTGAAAACGTTTCGTAATAAATCACAGTACAGTATACAAAAAGTGAACAATGAGGTTTAACATACTTCAGGCTGAAAAAATATTTCCGGACCCAAGAAACGTTCATAACCGACATCAACAGAAAATGCTGGATATTTCGCAGATTTTGAAACGACATGTGGTTTAATCCATTTATCTGGTTCACTATCATATTTAGCAAATTCTTTAGGCAAATCAGGACAAACATAAGAGTAACTACAAAGTAAAGAAAGGAAGAAGTTATTCATGAATAAGGGGATCTGTCGTTTGGTGGTTGAAGGTAATTAATAAGAAACCCTACTTGATTCAGGTTTCATAGTAGTTGATAATCATCAGTAACGTGCATTCGAGCTTTCATAGGAGACTAGTACTCCCTACGTGATTTGAACCCACTCCACCCAACTAATCACAGAGTAATATCAAATGTTTATACTCTTGGAGGCCTGAGGAAACCAAACAACTGATTTATCCGAATTCCCAACTACCTCGTAATCAGAATACATATAGAAAACCAAGTTTGAAATTACAGATGTGGAACTATCGGATTACAGTTATGTAATTTGTGTGATCTGATTGGGGATACCCATTTTTACTCTTGGGTGGATTTCTTCCTAGCGAAATAAGAACTTGATCATTCGAAAAGTGTGACGAATGAGCCTGAATCTTATTCCTGCTTCATAGACGATGTTCTTATATTCCTAAACAACAAAAACGAAGCACGGAACATACTGCAAAGTCTCAAAAAAGCTCACAAATTATTTCTTTCATAATGGAATGGAAAAATTGCGATACAATAAGGTTTCTAGACGTCTAATTAGAGTGAAGAAATAAGAGGACAGTAAAAATAAATGTCTATCAAAAACCGATTATACTAAACCAGTATATGCCTTTTCAGGACTATTCCCACTGCATTCCACTAGCTCTAAAATAAACATCAGAAATTACAGAAATGTGTCTGAAGGAACTAAACCTTGGTAAACACAAGACATTTGCTAATCCCTCGATTTACCACGGCCTGTTGCATAACTTAAGAACTATTCATACGTTTCTTAAATTCCTTTAAACCTTTTTCCATTTTAACTTTACTTATGTGCTCTCAAATTTGTTGTAACCTTAAACTTAGCCTTATATAATCTGCTTTAATAATTTGAATTGCTGCTACAAGTCGAGGTATGAAGTGTTTAGATCTACTTAATACATGTCCTAGCTACTTCAGTAGATGAAGATTTATAGCCTCGTCAACTGATTATTATAGTACTCATCGTCTATCCTCAGTATTACACTCATGTCAGAAATGTATCAAAGATATCTTTGATCTTTTGAAAATCATGAAATTTAAAATAGGCATTAGAACTTAAAGAGTTCCGAATTCTCGCCTAGCTAATCAATAGAGCATGCTGATAGCACGAAACGAGCCTGATTAAAGCATGCTCAAAACATGCTCACGAAGCTGTGCTGTGATTGGTCCATTCTTAGCCAACTAGAGCCAACGAACAATCGGAAAGTTTCTAGAATACTCTATACCATTGTTTATGTAAACTCTAGTGTAGTTATTTGCTTTTGCTTCCTGCTGTTATTTTCTCAACAAATCTTGCTACCTGCTCTACTCTTGTTCTGATTTGGGATCAAGTCGCCGTCGAGCCGTAGAATACTAAGCGGGATTAATACATAATATTACCGGAACTAATAGAGATAACACAATATAACAGTAGGACAGTTTAACACATGCAAACATGAAATACAAAATAGAAACTTTTATGGTGACTATACGTCGACGTTCCCAACTAGACAATTCTAGGCACAAATGTCTTAACAATCACACGAAAGGTACCAACCCATTTATAAACATTACGTATACATAGCAGGAACTTACCGTTCTTTAATTTGCTTAGCAACCTCCATACTTAATTCCGGTGGGATATTTGTCTCGCGATCTCTAAGCAGATGTTGAATGAATGAAGTAATATCCCGGCCAGCTATTGGTATATGTTTAATACATGATCCAATAACATAACCATCGACTACAGGAATCACATGCGTGACACCATCACCCGAATCAATAACAGTTCCAGTAAGTGAACGACCACCAGTTCGATTTGAACACCATGATGCTGATAATGCTAATACAGCCTGTAGAATAAGCACAAAAATTAAAGTGGGAAAAAATCAGTATACAGTACTTCATTTCACTTACCAAATAGATTTACGCAGACTTTAGCCAGATAGTCTAAATCTGCCAAAAATAGCTCAGACCAACAACAAACGACTTCATGGACTAATATAGTGCCTTAGTTTGATTATTCATAGCTTTTTCGAGCATACTTATCTAAATCAGACAACTACGCGCGTCAAGGTAAGCTGTGGTTAGGCCCTCGCAACACTTACATAAACCACACCGATCTATAAAGATTTGTAACAAATCGACCTATTTAACATCTTTGTCTAAGTACAATACATCTAACCCTAACATTGCTAGAGAATAACGATGATGAGGAATGTACCCAATACTGATGAATGTTAGATGAATCAAACTACAGTTTAGAAGATTTCGCTTGACTGATTAGAATAATTTTCAACGAATTAGTACATACGATGTACTTACTAAATACAAAAAGTGAACATAGACATTAACAACGGGAATGTATTGAAAAAGCTAAAGATATTTAGAAAGAAATTTTCTTACTTGTACAGCAATATAGAGACCAGGAATATTAAATGTTTCAAACATGATTTCAGCCAAGTATTCACGATTTTCCGGTGTATTCAGTGGCGGTTCTGTCTGCAAAACAAAGTAATATGAAGTAGTACAGTTTGAGAAATAAATATGCTAAACGACGGTTAGATCGTAAAATATGGTTCGCTACGTCACACATTTGGGTGGCATCTGACCTTATAACTAGAAACAGGCGGAAGGTGGTTTCAGAAGTTAAAGTATTCGACTTTTGTCTGCAACCTCACTCTCCCTGATTCACTTCGAAAAACAAGCCAGTATTGCCAGCCTTTACACCTGGAGTGGCTACGAGAAACAGCTTTCAGTGATACTTAAGGCCTGGCTTTATTTTCTAGACGACCATGTTAACAGTTAACTTTCATCTTTATTTTTATGGTACGGAACATCAGCGTTACAAGTGAATATTTGTCTTATATCGGTTTAGGGGTAATTGCATTGTTAACCACAGGCATTCAACTTTTAATGACAGATCTAGACTTAAACACTAAACAGAACTCCTCAAAAAAAGCAGAAAAGATTGTTTAACTAAGGCCAAACATCAACCCTTGAAAGTATTGTGTTCCCAGTGAAATGGTTTAATCGTAAGACGTTGTCATATAACTCAGAAAGAAGCAGACTATTGCAAGTATGTGATGATGTCATCTGGGGAAGGATAATGAGCTTCACGACTAAATCATATAGCTCAGAAAAACATAACACTTTGATAAATTTTCTGTCATAAGTTTCACATTTCCATATCATCTAAATCCAACTTTTAAACCCTGTTTTGAAATAAAATGATACGAATGATATTGCCGCAATAAAACCAAATACCGTGAGAATAAAGTTTGCGATTTTGTTCTGTTGTCTAATAACATATAACTATAAGTTAGTAATATTATGGTACAAATGATCAGTTGTTAGCTAAAGTTCGGAACTATTATGTCGCAACTTCGAGTTTCGTCAATTATTATTAGCCCTTGTAGCGAACATACAAATCTGTGCTTCTTAAATAAACCACGTCATTGTTACAAGTCTGGATGCATAAAAAACCAAAGTGTATTCACAATAGTAATTAGTATATAACCTTATCTTAGATTTTTAACTACTAGTTCTACAATGTACCTAAGCCTATCTGCAAGTTGAAAATGTAAAAAGGACTTTCTAAACAACCAGACTTGATAAAGCCACCAAAACAAAAGTTTTAGAACTGTCAATGTTTAGATAAAAGGTTAATATGCGAAGTAAACTAAATTTACATTTTATTACTTTACATTATACAATACAATATAAGCATACCAGGAGAAAATAATGATCTTCAGGCTCTGCTCGAAGAAGTTTGAAGATAAGCTGTTCCATGTAACGTTGCATTAAATCCCAATCTTCAATTATACCATGACGAATAGGCCACTAAATTAATAATAATAATAATTCAAATCTACAGAGGAAGCTAGTGAGTCATACCGTAATCTACACATCCACAATGCGTACTGATATAAACTGCCATACACCACATAAGCGCAGCAATACAAATACCAAAGTAATAGTAGCATGTGGTTATACATGGAAACAGTAATTCCAGAATTGATTAGTGGAAAGATTTGAAATTAATTTTAAATCACAAAACTAAAGGAAAACAGAGCATGAATGTACTTGTACAATCGAATCCTATCTTTAATTACATATCCGATGTATTCGACAACTAGTTATGACAACTGTGTATACCCCGACTAAGCCTAACAAAACGGTCAAGAAAACCAGTTTGTGACTTATTTAGCTGATGTATTGTATTAGTTTGACTAATAACTCCAGCCACCATTGCAAGTTGAGGAAAGCGGTAATTAGGCACACTTAGTGTATTTATAAGTCATATTAACTGATAAACATTTACAATCTGAACAACCGATTTACCATCTTAGTTCACATACCATGAATCTTATTCAACGATTCTAGCATACAAAGGGAATACTTTGCAGCAATAAACTAATAACTTATGGACGGCATCCACTTTTGAATGCTTCAGTTTGCGGCCCCGAAGTGGAACAAGGAAAGGAAGTACAGTAAACTTCTTGCATGAGTGGTAGGTGGACGCCAAGCCTACATTACGTGGTATAAACTAGAACAGGCCTAGAGCCTCTCGAATATTCGCTTAAATCTTGCCTGAAACCAATCAACCTCTCCAACTAGACAGTAAATTGAGGTGAAATATAATCAGTATATAAGTGTGACGTTATGCGTAAACATGAGAACAAGATATACCAAGGTGTTTTTAAATTATTTTGGTGTTGAACAAGAGGAAATAGCCTAAGCTAACCTGTGTTCCTGAAAACTCACCTTTACAGAAAAATCATTCTTTCCGTCTAAAGCTATAGCTTCATCTCCTATATAGAAATTTAAGTCATCTAAACCAGTCCCAAGTCGTCTGACTTCTCTTGCACCAACCTTGCTATATTCTTTTACGGCTATGCAGGAAGGGATGATTGATTGAGGTTCTGTATTTCCAGCATAACCTATCTTAGAGTACCTGTATTAAATGAGCATTATGAAACTTGAGGACTTTACCCTGTCCCATTATCAATCACAATGGCAGGAAGACGACCTATCATAATCCAGTGAAGCGAAAACTTTCGAAGCTTCTGTTACAAATCCAATATTCAATATTTTTTAGACCAGCTGGACTAACTATCTGGTTAACTTTGGAAACGTTCGTCCATCCAGCAGATAGTGATCACCCTAATGCATATAGTCTCTTATAAAAGTAGCAATTATCGTGTTTCCACCGGTGATTATTAAAGGTTTAACGCTGAAACCATAGCAGTCTTTTACTATTTACTTCGCATCCATGACCTAACGATTACATTGATAAGTGTAACCATACTTTTAGAAATGCACTCAGCTAAAGCGTATAATTAAATACCCATGGTTAAGAGAAACGATCCTTCTGTGAATTTCTCTGAATATTTCTAATTATGAAATGCAGAGCACCCTTGTAAAGTTTCATAAATGATGGGCTATGTGGTCTTGTAGAGGCTGTGGTTACCTCCTAATATGATGATCTTTGTGCCGTATGTTTCTTTATTGGTATGTGTACTAGATGTCAGATCTTAATACATTATAAAAGCGTTGGCGGATTATGCAATTTGATACGTCGGTTTCTTTGGGTTTAAATATATATCTATTACATCTTCGTTCTAAACTTCTTATCATACGCTTACTCTGCTACTCTCGTGTGTGCATAAGCCAGCGTTATTGACGAAGTTGCGAATCCAAAAGCACTACTTGAACGTAACAAGTTTATTGAACTTGGGCTTCATCTCCAACGTGAATCAGATCACTTTAGCCAGTATATTCTAGACCACAATCATTAAACGTTTTCATTCAACCTGCTTTTAAATACAGTACACACATCTTCACACGTTCTGATTTATCAATATAAATCCACAACTCTCATGAAGTATAAGAAACCATACAAAGTTTGAAGCAGCTTGTCAGAGAACTTCCAGAGTTTCTAACAATCACTTTACTTAATTTTACTTATCACAAAATGATAAAACCAATCTTTGTTAACTTCATGTCACATTTTACACTATTTAGTGACTCGAGCGGCTTTGAACGATTATTTTGTCCGATTAGAAAAATATGCTCACAACATTTTCCGAACTCCATGGGAGCAACCAAAATAAAGAAGAAAACGAGTATATTCTATAGATTTTTTTTGTAGGATATCATAAAGCAAGAACGGCTGTTCAGAAGCTTCACTACGAAGGTTATCAAATAAACGCCTACCAGTAAGGCAATCGTTTTGCTTTATTCATTGACCGGAAAACCTAAAAGTACCCACGCAGTGGAGTGAGCTATGGTGGCAAATAATTTCCTATGATGAATAATTGATTTGGCGAACTTCGAAACAACAGTTGAATAAAAAAATTCCTTTTCATTGAGTTTCCCACTAAGAGTATACGCAAAAATCTAAATATCACTTGAATTTGAATGGTTCGTGGAGATTGATATTAAGCTTTCTTGGTTGAATTCAATAGATTGATATTAGTAGGACACCGCTGAAAACCAGGAAACATTGAACAACTGTTTCATCTTAGTATGGGGGTTCAATTCTGCCTAAAGCTTTTGCCAATCCGAAGCCTTTGGGAAGGAATTTAGTCTGAGCACTGATGAGAGATCTCAATCTGGGACGAAAAAACCGATTTATGTTCCCTGGTCTTTAAGAGTACCTGACCAACATCAATTCTTATGCCCGATACTTGAATACTGTCCACTTATACTCAACCACATACAAATAACGGATTATGGGCAAACTAAAGGAATGCAGCGATACTTCACAGTTCAAGTGAAATATTGCAAGACTAGAATACAATCCAATTTTTCGTGAACAAATTTACTACCGTTCGGAATAGTTTACTGGTAGAAATCCGTACACTGGATACCGTTGTTCACTTTATTTGAGCGATAAGCCAACTATTTAGCAACTTCAAAGCACTGAATAAAGTATCGATTTATTCGATCTCTAGCATGACATGTGACGTACTCAGCCCGCTCACTTTGTAACAAGCGTAAGTAAACTAGATCCTACCCAGAAGTACTTGGAATAATAACCAGTATTGGTCATTAGGGTTCTATAACTTTAAACAATAACGTATGCTGTAGCATAATATATTAAAAAGGATTCTTTTTCAAAACTAATTGTTTTATTACTACTAATTAGTTTTCCTTCTATTTTATGTACTTTTATGTGCCACTTCCTTCAGGAGCTGATGATATACTTCCATAAGGAATCGGTCTTTGAGCAACTTGCTTTCAACACTGATGTACAACATATCTACCGCATAAATTACTAACTGCTCAGAACAAACCTACATAGATTGTACCACCCTTGAAAAATATCCCTATATGTGTTTGGTTGACGTTCTTATTTAAGTTTCAAATACACTTGGCCTAATCTCGTATCTGGATATCCTCTATGCCCATCCTGTTTACATCCAGTCCTTTCATTGCACCGTTGATAAAAGCCCACGGTTATTTGTTAAAAAGTGCACTATTATGCAACACATACCCCGTAGTACCCCATAACAGCAAACTTTGCTGTTGTTGGCCTTTTTTATTATTAATACCTTCATATATTGTAAATTCCTTGACAGTGATTCTTTTTCAAAACCCATTCTACACAGATAAACCCATATCATTTTGATTATGCCTGTAAACTGATATACCCTCATGTCCGAACTTTTCCTTGCGTATAAGGCTATTATTATTATTATCAGTGACGAATGCAATTAAGTAAACTTAATGCCAATCCCCATAAACCATCTCAATTTAAATGGCATCTAGACTTTTCTCATATACATTGTTGACCGGAAAAATATTTTTTCAGTCATTTGTTATCGTACTGATGTTGTTTCATTTAAGAATCACCTTATAATATGATAATACTACGAGGAATGCGTTTAAATGTAATAATAGTGTCTACGAATTATTGCTTTCGTTAATTAATCGAATATATCACCATGTACATCAAATACATTTCCAGTAATCGGTTCGTGTAACAAAGATATCGTGAACAAATTATTTGTCTTAATAGTTATATGCAGTTCAAGCTAATCATAATTTAGTACATAGATTTTACAGAAAACAAATACAATGTAATCCAATGTTTTTATTTCATTATCATGTAACTGCCGTTATTTAATTAAAACTTCCACTTTATAAAAGTAGATAGTTCTACACACTGGTTGATAATTGTGTTAGCTGTTTGTATGCTGGAAACATGAATTGTGGTGGGCATTCAACAGGTTGACCTCCTAATCCAGGGGGACATTGAGTAAAGGTGAAATCTCTTGTTAAACATATTACAATTCTTTCTAATGATTTCTTCTTAGCCTAGACAAATAAATACAGAATAAAAGATACTGAAACAGATAACTTGAAAGTTAACGAGATTGTGGTAAATTGTAAAGGAGTTGACTTTGGCGTTCTGTTTACTTAAGCATACACAGAAGACAGTTGAATGATGAGTATTTACTGCTACTTAGATCAAAGAAAGACGTTAGCGATGTACAATAACACAAGGAGAAAGACACCAAAAATAAAATAATGACTTGTAATCAGCTAAGGTTGGTTGGAAAATTCTTGTAGGTATTTTCAAAGGAATTTCGTGTTTCAGTATTCTCATTCTCAGAAACATTTCCATCATTAGTATTAATTACGAAACAAACACCATAGTCAATGCTTGCTATCAACCATCAGCTACAGTACGTGGTGAAACAGTATATGATTTTACTAAGTTGATGTTTTATGCCACCTACTTGTTATGCTAATTGTACAAATTGTTTGAATCCCTTTAGCTGTATAAAAAATGAGATTGTTTGGGTTTATGTACTAAATTTGCGTTTATTGTTAAATACAGAACCACATCTGCATTAATAAACTGCCTTATTGGTTATCTCACTGTGGATTTGTGTGTGATTCGGGAATCTGCCGATCCTTTACAGAAACAACGTGGATTTTCTACCGTTTACGGGAATTTTGATTTTCGCACAACCAGTAATCTACTTGAATTACTATAGAAATGAAATCACATGATGATTCCTACCTAATAACCTATTCGTCATTTCGAACTTGATATTCAATGATATGAAGTAGTGTACAGTACATTATTATTACGATGATAATGTGATAGCAATCTGTTCTACTCACCTGGTCACTGGATCTAGTACACATTAAGGTTACATTCACTTTATACTCCAATTCTAATGCATTTTGAAAAGAAGTTTTCTTAAAAAGTATAAGAAGTTAAAACAGATTTCGTTAAATATTGTTATCTATTTGAGTGATATCATAATTGACTATTCAATAAATCAACACTCCTTTTCAGTATTGAATAATAAAAAATTTCTATTCTGATAATACTTCATATAATGAGTATCAAACAAACCATTAACTTTAAATAAATAGCAAACAATATCAGAACTGAGTTAGATACCATTATGACGTCAGAAAAAGGTTGTTACTGCTGATGTATATGACCAGTTAGTTGATATGACCTTGTGAATACGAAGTAAAAATAACGAACGCCATTGAGATCTACTGGCTCGTCAGCCTAATGCCCACTCACTGTCAAGGTGGAAGTAGGAAAGAACACAAGACCGATGGACAACCAGACAAAATCAAACTATATTCCAAACAATCCTTTATATGTACATAAACCTTGACCACATTGTCAATCAATTAGAAAATTCACATTAATAATATGCAAGGGTGATAGTAACTGTCGAGTGGAATGACATATACACAACTGACTAGCCATAGTTCATAAATGGAAAATAACATACTAACAGTTAATACGATATATGAGAGGATGGAGTGAATAGGGACGTAATACTGGTTAATCGGTGATTTGTTTGTTCATTACATACACAAGAGTGATTAATGTCTGCATCAATAATCACCAAATCGGTGTCAATACATCATAATTTGTACATTTTTCTTAGTTATCAATTCGTTTAGAATATTAAAATCAATTTACTAGCTACGTATATGAATGATGTGCAAAGCCCAATCAAATAACTGTTAAAGTAGGATAAGAAGAAACTTCAAGAGCGCAATATGCACAATCGATGTTCAGTATGAATTAGTGGTTAAATGGGTGGTGTCCAGTAGGATAATTGTCACAGCTAAGTAAAAAAACGAACCTCATAATAAAGATGATTCATCCATTGGATGGGTGACATACTGACTTCGGTATGTAGAGTTACACAAATGGAGTTATTGTGCTTCCTGGTGATATTTTTAACGTGTTGTTGTTTTAAAGAACAGGTTGTTCACTGAATTGAGGTCGTTTTGTTGAGATACGTAAAAGCTTAGGTGACCATTGATAGTAGTTAAGTGCCATCGAAAACCACGGAGCGATTAGAAAATATTTCATCCTAGTATGAGGTTTCACAGCAGCAGACTTTCTGTCTTGTTCTAGGGTGTGTGTTACTGGGGAGCCACATGCTAGAACAAACATTATGTCCAGTGTTCCTGTGTTTTCAGTGATACCTAACCTACATCAATCTGTGACAAATACAAATAACAGTATATTCAAGAAAATAAATCAATTAGAGATGAAAAATGTGTAAACTTACGTTTTGTGGTATCGTATCACTTGACATGATTCCATGACTCCACAGTGTTCTAGAGAAGTCCGAAACAAAAGAAAAACATTAAAGTTGAGAGTACGTTCTTGTTTATTCAAATAAAGCGTGACATGAAAGTCATCTTTGAATTAACTGAGTTGTTCAAAATCGTCGATATTTCAGTGTGTTTAGAATTGCTATGCAATGTATACATGTTTCCAACTCATGTCAATTTAAGTAGTTATGACAGTTGTATGCATACATTACATTCTCTTTCATACTAATTGTGTTAATTAGTAGTATTGAATGTAAATATAGATTAATCATGACAAATTCGTTAAAGTGAACAACATCACATACTTCAATATATCCATATTCTTCAATTGAGCGATTGAATAACTGAAGTAATCACGTTCACTCAGTATTATTGGACCTTCAATTGCACATGGCCCATTTATCTCATATTCTATTCTCCTGAAAATGTAAATTGAGATTTTGTCATTTGAATAACATCAGAACGTATTATAAAGAATAAAAAATATGACAATACAATTGATTATGAAACTAGCATTTTAATTACTGAAATTGATTATCGATTGATTTCGCTTGACATTTAAGTGGATTTCATTCATTTCCATGCCGGTCATTATTATTGCATTGTAATGATACAAATGTACGATGACCCTGATTGAATGATGATGATGATGATGATAATGATGATGATGATAATGATGATGATGATGATGATGATGATGATGTGATGATGATGATGATGATGATGATGATGATGATGATGATGATGATGATGATGATGATGATGGCGAATAGTACCTACCATAAGAAATAGGAATTTCATATTATGATTTTATACAATCATATTTGTAATTACGTTGTTTTATTTAGTTGTCATAATGAACTGCATATAACGAATGCTATGTTTCATGTTACATGTTCACTTAAAACGTTTTCATGCATCGCACTAAATCGCCACTGTGAACAGAATACTATTTTTGTATCATCAGTTCACACCCTCTCTTCTACTCACAGTATAGCAACAATATAATGAATGATGACTATGAAGTTGAACAGAATTATTATGAGATATTCTGCCTGTGTTATATATTGGACTATGTGTTGTACATTCCGGAATTGTGATCCACAAAAGTTACATCAATTACTTCCTACTGAGGGATAGGCTATATGGAGTTTTTTAATATTAAAAATAAACAGCACGATGAATAAAAATTAGTTGCCAGTCTTACCATTTATTTTCTGATGTTTTCACATCCCTGTAGTATGGCCAATAAGTGAGTAGTTCACCTCTTAGATCCTGGAATATGAGTAAACACAAGCAAAATAAAAGTTGTAAATCCCGATGAATGTATTCATGTACGAACTGTCTAATATTCATGACTTCATCAGAAGATTCAAATTTACTCAGAATGTCACTAAATCATTTAATGTCGTTTACCATAGGAAATTCTGTTGAATCTTAAGAGAATATCAAGGATTATTTCTATTGTATTTTAAAAATATTGGTCTCACTTCTAGAAATTATCATGCACAGTAAAGTCAACTAGTCAATCAATCAATCAATACCTGTTACCCCACTTGAAGCATACGCCGTTAACCATTATTCTACTACCAAATCTGTCCTACGCCTTTATTTCCAGTTCTTTCCAAGTGCTATTCATTCTTTTCATATCTGCCTCCAATTATCAACCTAATGTGTTCTCTGGTCTTCCTTTCTTTCTTTGCCTTCAGAATTCTAAGCTAGTACTTGTTCTGTGACGTTATTTGGTGATTCTCCTGATGTATATCCGATCCACCTTCAGCGTCCTTTCTTTATTTTGTCCTCGGCTGCAAGTTCATTTGTTCTCTGCCACAAATGATTGTTGATGATGACATATGGCCAACAGATCTTAAGTATCTTGCGCAAACATCTTTTGTATAAATAATTGTATCTTGTGAAGGAGGCTTTTAGTAGTTCTTCAAGTTTCAGCTCCATTCGATAGAAGTGTCTTAACATTTATGTTGAAAATTCTTTGATGTTGGTTGACAGCTAGTTTGAGTTCCAGAGATTTTTCAATTGTTTAACACTGAATTTAAACCTGTAACTTATGATTCAGTTTAACAGCTTCTTTGATATTCAATGTGTCTTACAGACTAACTTCCCCAATTACACAAATTATTTTCTCTTGGTGATGGAATGCCTACTCTGTTGATACATTCAACATGTAAAGCCATAACAGTAATATTGTGCTTTGTTACATTGTGCTTTAAGTTACATTTGATTCGACAACTTAAATTTTAGTTTCAAATTTAGATGTTTTAACTGGTCGAAGTTGACTACTGCTCAACTTGCAAATAAAATATAGTTTAGTTGATTGTATTGGGTGTTGTTTGAGTACCACTGAAAACCAGGAAGCACTATATACCTGTTCCATCTTAGTATGGGACTCTTAAGAAGTGCCCGTCCATAGATTTAGGTAGAGCATACTATATACAAGATATTCATATCACACTGAAAACACTCAACTATCAGCGCCATTGCACTGTCCGACCTCCAGTGGTGTAATTTGTGATATAGCATGAAGATTGGTCGATATCAGTGGTGATAACTGTCTCACTGCTGATATGTCTGAACTCCACCGAATTCACGACTTCACTCTAGAACATAATTCACCGAACTTAATACCTTTCTCTGCAAAGACATTAATGTATCTACAATAATCAGCTCACTATTAACTAACTTTAAGGTGATTCCTGATATTTTAGTGAGAAGTGCTGACTAGGTGAGTTCAGACGTTTAGCGAGTAAGATATTTATCACTAGTGGTATTGACTGATAGTCACATTATATCAGGAACTGATCGAATTTGGAATTAAACCACTGGATGCTTGCTGGTTCAGTGGTTCAAATGCTTAAATTTTTTCTGCGAGACTTAAGTTGAATTTTCTGTCTGAGTCTGAAGTGTACACTTCTGAATAGTTCCATACTGCTCCCTGCTTTTCAGTGATATCCAAGCAACATTAATCTGTGACGAATACAACCAATCAAACGTACTATCAGTCTCAACAAAATCACCCCAATTCAAAGTGTAGTTTGCCACATAGGTGCATTTATTGATTTCACTCACCTCTATTTCGCTCATATTGAAGTTTACTATCGTAGTACACTTTGGTCTAGAACCCGACGATGTAACCGGCCTATTTATTTGAAATGTGTAAGAAAAATACTTCAGATTATTAAGAAATCGAAATATCACTAATCAAATGTTATCATTTACTGGTCAATAATAAAATCAATGATTAGGAATGAGGAGCTTCCATACAATTACATCGGCAACGAATGTTCTAGGCACAGATATTGCTAGCAAGAGAAGAAACTAGTTACTTTTCATGCAATTATTCTCATTTTTGCTATTTTTTATTTATTGTAACGTAAGTGGTAACCGGTACTGCTCTACATTTCCTCCGCTCTGACCATGCTAATTGTGATTGGTTGTAGTGTCTTTCTAGTGTGCTAATTACTCTGATTGCTACAAGGTCGCTTTTGTAACTATATATACAGAGTTGGGATATAATAGAATTGAATCTTCCTAGTGCTGCGTTCGTGTCTTCTTGATTTTGGCTTGGGGTGAGTAATCAGTTGTCAAGTTAGTGATCACGGTTGAGATTATCAGTTGGCGTAGACAAATTTGCAGATTAGATTTGCAGTTAGTTCGTGTATAGTAGTAAGCGTTTTATCCCGACATAACAGCTATTTATTCTGTTTCTTTTTGATTATTGTATGCTGTATAGTGATGATATCCTGGATATGATGTCTTATAGAAGAGTGATGATTTGAAGTTAACTAGTGTAACTTAAGTGTATAGTATAACAATGAATTATGTAAATGCATAAAGATAATCTAATGTTGGTCAGATAAGCGAAATTTATCTTACCATAATCCAACAATTGTGAAATGATCGAATCCTTCAGGTGGATTACACTGAATGTAAGAAATGAATACATTGTTAAGTGTTACTGTTTAATTGCAAGTAGTTAAATAGTAGTATAATTAACCTAATTGTGAATGTGATAAATTTGGTTTAAATATTTCAGCTGTAAGGGATAATGTAATGAATAAATGATATTTATTCTTCATTCAACCTATTTGTACTCTGTAAGAAGACTGACACAAACTACAACTCGAATCTGGTTCTCAAATGAAACTTGATACTGTCTGGAATGTTTTACATTCCATACAAATCATCTCTAAAACAGGCATCTGATGAATCCTCTTAACTTAACAAACTTTAATGCCTACATTCAATTTCCATCCAACAAATCATTCTACATTGGTAATGTAGAATAACAGTTTTATCACTTCAAGTGATTTTGTAATGATGACGTAATGAGGAACGATGTTAGCCATTCTTAAAATCATTATGTTAGTGACAAGTCTACAACTTTAAAGAAATTAATTATAAAGTAATAAATACAATATAATGATACATTACAAATATAAAATAGATTAGATTAATTACGTAATTACTTTGACTGAGTGATTACAAACTGATGGTGTCCAAATTATTTCGAATACAAAACGATCCCATGAATTGTCCTGAACATTTTGTGATTTCAGTGTAATCAGTTAATGATAACACGATTAAACCAATCAATCTACAAGAAATAGATAAATGATTAAGCATGATTATATAGACATTTAAAACAACTAGTCCCTTTTGAAGTGAGGTGGTTTACTTGATCGAATTCGGCACAGAATGATATTGGTAGGGTATCGTTGAAAACAAGGGAGAACTGGACAACATTTTACTTCTTGGTATGGGACTCCTCAGCAGTGTACACCAGAGATTTCAACTCAGGAGCTTTAGGTTGGCGAACACCTTACCCAACGCACTACGTGACCGGCATCCAATGGGAAAAATTTCACTTCAATTGATTTGTGATGTTGCGTGACGATCATCCATTCTCTTCCATGATAGGTGTCATTCCTGACAAATCTGAATTTCAACAGTCACTACTTTTCATTAGAGCTTCAAAATAATGTAATAAGACGACGGACTTTATCAGAGCTATCTGTTACATATTTGTGCAATGCATTCTGAACAATCTGATCACACATAAACTTGTTAAGACATTTATGTACAAAATATTAAGGTCAGTTAGACAATTAGAAGATAAGAAATAATAACAAAGGTAATATGATAAACATTGTGAATTACAGTCTACCCTGGACATAATGATCAATATTACCAGGGTAGGTTTAGTGTTAGTATAAATTGTTTTTCAACACAGAAGAGGAGTTTGAACTCCCGTTTGGCTTAAGCTTCAACAAATCTTAATATACGTCCTAAGTCATTCTGATATAACACCACAAAGATGATTGTATATCACTTTTGTGATCTCAACTAAGCTGTGAGCAATAAACGATGAAGGTTGTTTACTCCATACTTTTATTGTGCCTTTTGAGTCTATTTGTTTCTGAAGCTATTCAAGTATGTGTTCAGCTACACTTACATTGAAATTCGCGATTGTTCCTTCCTATGTATGTATGTTCAAACACGTACGTAAACTGACTGAACACAATGAAATGTGACGTATTTGTTTACATGTTGTTTAGATTTATTGTAAAGCTATGCCTTAGACTTTTCAATTACAATTACCTTAGCTACATAAAATATCCTGTTTATAACTGATTTTCAGCTTTTGTTTTAACACATGGTTATTTAAATCACCTCCAATTGGTAAGGTGATACTGACTGATTTATTAGGTTCTAGAAATACTGTAAGTTTCACTATACTGCAACCTTTCCATCGGTTTATAAACTCTCTTAGATATCCATTCAACATTTGCGTTTCTGTTCATAGATTTTGATTTTTTTTCCAATATCAACGTCAACTGTTCTTATTGAATAAACCTTTTACCAAGCCTTTCTTTGTTTCTTCCCAGGATAGCAACTACGAAAGTTCATATACAGCCTATGTCCATTTAAGTTTCCTGTAGACAGAACGTTTGATTAAGTCATCCTCCCTTCGACTAATTACTATATCCAAGAATGAAAGTTAGTTGTTCATCTTTTCTCCACACTGATAAAATATCATGGCTTTGGATAAAATTCAGTTTACTTAGTAAACCATTTCGGATTGTCGATCTCCTCACAAATAACTAAAATATCGTTAACATACCACCAGTAAAGAGACTTCTCTTCTATCGAATCTATAGTTAGATTCTCCACATATGACCTAAACACATCAGCTAACAATAATCCTAAAGAACTATCTATAACAACTCCATCAATCTGATTGAAATATTAACCTTTAAATGTGAATTGTACTTTGGTTGTGCATAGTAATAATAAATCTTTATAGTACTGTTAAAGGAATAGACAATGATAAGTTACATTTTTAGTGGAACATTACTAATCGATTAATTTACATCCAAAGAACACATAATCTTTTCTTTGATATTAATATCACATAAATAATAATCAACTAACTTAAATGGATCCTTTCATAAGCTCCATGGAATACAGTTTAATTGTATTATCAGGTATATTACGTAATTAAGTGTAAGTAATCGATACATAGATACAAGAGGATTATTGACAATCTATATTAATGCAGATATTCATAACCAATAGGTTTTCAAGAAATTGAATTCTTCTCTATTAATAATAATAAGAAGAAGAATCCTTTTCAATTTGCCTTTCCTTCTAATCTATTGTTTCTATCAAATTTTGCTATTAGGGACAAATTTACTTGAATCATTTAGGATGCTTAACAAATTTACTATTGTAATCCTAACTATCCAATAACAATCATTTCAGTAGATCTTTATTCAGGTTTTAGTAGAACTATCTCAAGATTAGTTCATAACACTTTCAGTACTTTGAAATGATGAGAAGTTAATATACTTCTCTGTTTTATTCTGGAATTATTCAAAATGTATTGCATAAATACAGGCATTTATTTAGTAATCTAATAAGTGATATCAATGTTGTTTATTGAATAATGAAACAGTCTATTGGGTTGATGTAAATGAATATGAATACTGATATTCGTTTCAAAGAAGAATTATGTACATTGTAGAATTTTAATATGAAAGACATTTCAATTACAATCAATAAAAGTTTACTAGTGACTGACTTTTAGAAGTAATTCCTGGAGTTCTAGTTATATGACATGATCAATGAAGTTTAATCATGTCAGATCTGGACAGTTACCCACCGATGACAATGGATGAAGTCGTTCAAACGTATCATGAATTGACTGAATTAAGAATATCAATCATTCGGGGCCTAATTCAGTAATCTAATTGTATAACACTGGCCAGAGGGCCTTGAGTTTAAACTTTGATGGGGTCGTTGATGCATACTACTGAAAAATCTTATACTAGAACGAAACTAGTTGCCCAGTGGTTGCCCAATTCAAACCAATTTATGATGTCAAATTAACATTTCAATAGGAATCAATTGTTTATTAGCCACCATGTCTATGCTTATCTATTAAGTTTTGGAGCTAATATGAAATAAAACTTAAGATGAATTAGTATCTTCCCGTTAATTTATCATGGACTGAAACTGATCAGTCTCTGTTGATATATATACATCCTGAGCGCCCCCTGGATTTCGTTTGCCAGTCACAATCTAACTCAAACAATACTCGTGTATTACCGCTATATCGGGGCAATCTGCTCAGGATATACATATACCAACAGAAACTGATCAGTTTCAGTCCATGACAAATCAGCAGAAAGGCACAAATTCATCATAATCATATACATACCCGTTGTACAAATATGACTGGCTGGACTCCATAGTCTAGTGGTGAACGCAGTGGTTTTTGGCCCAAAACGAAGTGAGTTCGAATCTTGATGTGAAATCAACACTAGGATACAAATATGTCTAGTTGACAAGTCATCAATAGGACGAAATGCGCGTCCTAGATTCCACTTACCAATCACAATCTAACTTAAACAATGAAATAAAATGTCAGATACCGAATAAATACTTTAAATAATATCACTAGTTGTTAACAGAATCATGATAACAGACATCATCAAAATATAACTTATTGCAAGCAAATAAGTAATACATTGAATATTTAAGTTTGTAAAGGTTCATAGCATAGCAACTTTTACATCATACATTTCTATGTTAGTATTCTCATTCGACTAATAAGTAAAATTTCTTAAAAAGAAAATTCCTAGTGGGTTCCTTGAACTTAGATCACTTGTTGGTTTCATTTAGTTCATAAAATATTCTTATCTAATTCATTATATCAACTTCTTAATTTACATATAACTGATTATCTCTTTATATGTTTATGTAGTTAAGATTGATATACAAGATGATATTTCCACAAATGATAATTTTATATATAACTGAATTTAACGTCACTGCAATTCACTAAGTGAAGGTTCTAGCCTCATATACGGATGTATTGAATATGAATTGACAACTAATGTCTCGTTTACATTTACGCTTTAGTTACAAGCTCAATGAATACACCACTTGTTTAATATTCATAATCTATTCTATGCGAAGTCAAATATATAACAATTTAATTACAATTAGGGGGATTGTTGTGGAGATAGTTAATTTGTCAATGCTGATATCACAAATTGATCTGAACTAGACAACCATTGATCACCTGGATGCACTGGACAGCTGTTTCGTCCTAGCATAGGACTCTTCAGCAGTGCGTATCCACGACAATGTTGGGGATTGAACCCAGGACTCTCTGGTTCCGCGACGAGCGCTTTATCATTGGACCACTGAGCCGGCTTCTAGTGTGAAGATGTGACTAGTGGAGTTCAATCGTGTCGGGTGTGAGGCAGTTATTCACCGATGACAGTCGATGAAGGTCGCGCAAACGTATCAAGAATTCACTGAATTAGAAATATCAACCGTTAGGAGCCACCTCATCGGTCCAATGGTAAAGCGCTCATCGCGGAACCAGAGGGTCCTGGATTCGATTCCGCAACAGGGTCGTGGATGTACACTGCTGAGGAGTCCTACAACAGGACGATACAGTTGTCCAGTGCTTCCAGGTGATCAATGGTTGTCTAGTTCAAATCAATTCATGATATCAGCATTAACAAATTTAATTTAAAATAGAAAATATTCATCAATACAAATTAAGTTGTACAATATTTAGAAACTTAAAATATACTGACAATATTAGCTTACAATGGATACATTTCAATTCTATGATGATTCTCTATGAAGTACTGATGAATAGCTTCAATACAAATGAATGTACAGTTTATATATGATTATTTGTATCATTTAAGTAGTATATTAGGTCACGTATCAAGATCATCTATACTTTTATAGAATGTAAAGTATTGAATTCATTCAATGCAGATATTAAAACTTTACAGTACATTTATCTGAAGAATTGTATAGTATAAGCATGTGAATCATTGTAAATAGCATAATGTTAGTCTATTAAGTTAACTTTTAACTTATACATTAAGCTTTAATTCTGTATTATCTATCAGATTGTATTAAATCAGATGGAACTATTGAATAGTTTCAAATTGTACTCGGTTATTAAACTATTCGTGTCATTAGTATACTTATTAGGATAACACTAATAAGATGATGTTAGAATACAACAATATAACAGAGATAAATGTAAGAAGATGAATTCATGGTTAATTGAATATAACTTCTTATATCTTATGATGTATAAGTTGTATGTAGAAACTTCAACCGGTGAATGTGATCTCTACAGTGATTTCTACTTATAATCTTTACATACTATCAGTGATGTTGAGTCACTGTGACTAGTGACTACATTACAATCCGATAGATAGGATTCGATCAGAACTATAAAATGACTCGATAAACATCAAATTAGTCAACATATAGTAATCAACTAATCTATAGTAGCTTTAAATAGAACTCTTGGTATATTTAAAATATATATTCGGTCCTAATTACAATGTATAGTAAATATATTGTGTGACCTTGATTATTACTAATCAGCGCCAGTATACGTCTACTTCTTCATGAGTACCAGCCCCCAAGCCAGAATAAAGAAAACAAGATGAATGAGCCAACCAGACAGAAATCGTATTGTATTTCAGGCATTCCTTTATATATACAAACAATTAGACCACATCTCGAACCAATTAGGAATTTTACATTAATACAAAAACAATGGAAATTGTAGCAGTGAATAAAGGTACACAACTAATTAACTGTAGTTCATAATAAGAGACAATGTACTAACAGCAAATATACTAAACATGAGGTAGGGTAAGAGGCATATAACAATAATAGAAATGAAGTATCTACATTACTCATAGTTGAAATAATTGAAATAATGTTCTACAACACAGTTCTGAAGGGTTTGTTACTTTTCTTTAGGTCTCCTGATATAACAACTATGAGTAGGGTTGAAATCTCTTCATACGGCTTAGGATCATAAAATATTTTATTTCGCTTATTCAACACATGATGTGTACGATGTTATGCCATTATCATGGGAGGAAGACATGTTGACATTATGAAAACTTATTTAGTCTAATCGACTCTTATTGTTCATTTCTATAGTTTAATAAAACTGACTAACTGAAGTTGTTGGGTGTTGAAAACTCAAAATTGAAGTAGCTTCGACTAGTAATCGTATGTATTGTGTATATTATTGTTCAATTTACGAATGTATGGATTCTTGTTAACATTAGTGAAGTTAATCATTGTATTGTGACAATGTATAGGCTTATTTCTATTTGATTACTGTAAATATACTCAATAAAGTAATGATATTGTAGTGAGTCTTCACTTTAAATTCTTTGAAAAAATGATATGACAGCCTTTCAGTTTCATTGATGAGCTTCGTCAGTTCTATGGCTTAAAAGCGACAACGTCGCTTCACTTATTTACTATGTAAAATATATATGGCCTCCTCCCCACCCTGCTTGTAGTAGAAAGACTATTTTCTAAATAAAGTACTTAGTCTAAGTGATAGTGGTTAGGAAGTCGGGTATAATGATTGGACTATTCGTAAACTGTGAACGTGAATATCAAGTACAGCATTTGCTTATTCGTATACTGTACTCTACCCGCCTTTTTTTCGTCCAGGATGCTCGTTTCGTCCTTTTTGCGACTCATTGGCTGGATGTAGCAATGTTGATATTCACACTCAGTTTGTTTCATGCCAAACGCCACCGCGATTACTGCTAGACTACTGAGTCCAGAAAGTCAGACTTGTGCAGAGACTGACCAACTTCAGTCCATAACAAATCAATGGGAATATATAAGTTCATCCTAATACTTATATGCCAGATGCACAAGTGTGACTGTCTGGACTCAGTAGTCTAGTAGTGAACACGGTGGCGTTTGGTATGAAACAAAGTGAGTTCGAAACCGAATGTGAACATCAACATTGGGATGAAGGTACATCCAGCCGACGAGTCTTAAATAGGACGAAAGGCCTTTCTTGGATTCCACTTTCAAGTCACAATCTAACCTAAAGTATTGACATTTTGTTATGTGTTGTATAGGAACTATATTAAACAGTTCATTTTTGTTGTTCCTTTCAAAGCGAAAACGATAGCAAAGTTTTGTTTTTTAGGACTTAATGAATGTCACAACTTCTCAGTAGTTATAAATTGTTGTGGAACTTAGTATCCCCACCACCACACTTCCCCCTCTTCCGAAAAAAATATACATAACTTTTTCAAAAATAAAATATGGCACTTTGTGCACACTTTAGATTCATCTTGGTGAATAGCTGATAGAGTTCAGACTTGTCCAGAGTGAGATACTTACCACCAATGACAATCCATTATCGTCACTCTATATATCACAAAGTAACGGAAGTTGGAATTCTACCATTGGATGCCGGCCCAGTTGTACAGAGGATCAGGTGCTCGCCAACCTAAAACCACTGAGGTAGAACCCCTGGTGTTCATTGCTGAGGAGTCCCATGCCATAAAAAAAGCTGTCCAATTCTCCCTGGTTTTAAATGGTACCCCGTCAACATCAATCTGTGACGTTTATCAATCTTCATAAACTATCTCAATTCAATAAAACTTTGTATTGAATTATTCTGTATGTTCAATTTTGTTTAACTATCTTTTATTACATTTAAATATTTCAGTGTGGAAGTTATCTTCACCTAAATCAAATCATTACGCCAAAATAAAATCTATGAGAACATTAATATTCAATTTATCTGATTGCATTCGTTACAGACTGATATTGGTAGGGTATCATTGAAAAACAAGAAGCATTTGTTAGCTTACACATCGTAGTATGAGACTCTTCAGCAGAACGTATCATACTAGGACCAAACAGCTCTTTAGTCCTCCCTACTTTTAAATGATCTCCTACCAACTTCAATCTGTGACTAATTCAACCAACTAACCTAGTACTAATCGACACAAAATCACCTCAAGTAAATTGTATTCAGTTTGCTTCCATGTGAATTTTTATTGATAAGACTAAACTATACTTCCGCTTGGCTTATCACATTTCTGATGGCATTCGATTTCAGCCATTTCAAGCCTGAAACTTCAAGATATTGTCTCATGAAGTGTTGTCTTATCTTAAAGGTACGCTATAAACACAAATTCATCCAAATTGGGAAGCATATTCTCTAGAACCATTCCAACTATTCCAACTGTGCACCACGACCTTAGGAATCGGTGTCGATGTGTGATCGATCTTGCACTATAGTTTAGTCTATCTTTTTTCTATCCAAATTTCATTGGCAATAACCCACGTTAACTCAGGTAAAATTTATTCACTGTTGATGATTCCCATTTAACTTAGAATTCCTATAATTTCATCCATACAAAAAGAACTAGTTTAAATTAAAGTGGATCTGTGATCTTCATTACTAACTGCATGACATTAACCTCGTGTCTTGTCTATCAGTTAGCTACCCTACAAATTTATCACAGTAAAGGATATAATAGGTCAATATTCTACAAAATTATGACAGTGATTACAGTTTATCCTTCAAACTTTTACAACGCTATAACAGTGGCGACGATGTTGTAACGTATAAATTGAAAAGTCAAGTCAAATCCCTGATGATCTCATTTAGTAATACCAAACATGAAGGTCATTTTATTTTCAACAAATCAAATTCATTCTACGATGTCAATTTCTTTGGATGATCTAAAATCACTTATTGACTTAGAAATTATCTATCAAGCCCATATCTACTTCTTCAGTTGTCAAATGTCCATGCATGCGTAATATTCATCTATGGTCTTAATAACCCTGAATAGTTTAATATTCTAACCATAACTTTGTTATACGTCAAACAAAACCCAAATATGACGTTGTGAGTAGTTACAGCTGATTGTCAGCATTCATCGGACCTCAGTCATAACAGCAATGGTGGAAAATAAAATTAAACTCTGGAATTCGGTAAGGGGTAAATTCGGTCAATTCATCAAAGCTCCAAGTCAAACGTGAAGAGTCTTCCCACCATACCTCCTCTACTGACAAGCGTCTCTTAAAATGTTACTATTGTGGTGGTTGGCACTATATAAAATTTCGTTCTTATAAACAACACTGATGTCTCTTGTGCCATCAAGTAAGACAGAAGAAAGAATTTTCAAAACCAAAGTAGAATTTTTTCAGATAAGGAGAGAGAAAGTACAAAGTTTAAATGCCGAATGATCAAAGTCTCTACTACGTTGAAATGTGATTTTTAACTTTAACGAAAATATGTTGATTTATCTATCACTAGAGAAACCTATCAAACTTCATCTGCATACAGTTTCTGATGCCGCTTTCATTTCACAATACATGGTGCATACATGATTGCTTACAACTGTATCTTACCTGATTGGGGCCTACGCGATGATCGTAACAAATCGTTAGAGATTTTTAGGTGATATAGCGCAAAATCGTTCGCAATGACACACGTGAATCCACTCCTTGTCTTCCTCCGAATTCTAAGTTTTTGAGCTCATCATAATTTTCTATTTACTGAATCACATTTTTTTGTTTCAAAGCTTATCTCTGATCTCTATACCTTTTCATTAATACTTACTCTGTTACTATCTCTTACTATGTGATTTGATCTGACAATGTAATCTCTATTTACTAATTGAGGCATGGCAACTTGGACTTATGTACGCATGTACGAAGTTCTACGTTGTAACTGACTGACTAAAAACTCTATCTCACTGAGCATGTAGCAATAAATACATCTGGAGACATGATGAAATTGACAGGTAAAATACACTGCTATGTATAGGTTAAAAATCATAGATTTAATGATGTATGTGATCTTACTAGACTGCAGAATTAAATTTGAGTTCAATTGAATTGTGAATATTCCTAATATTAATGCTTCTTTAAATGACGCATGCAACTTAAACACTTTGCTATCGAACTCTCTATAATCAATTTCGAATCTTGATATTGAATATCCACAAATGTATTCAAAATACTTAGTGAATTCAGGTTCTGTATCCTTGTCAGATTCTTCATCATCAATGAATATTGATGAAGATATTCAAAGGAATTGTTTCTTCACTTTATGTGCAAACAATCAATTGATTGTACCTACTTTCATTTTGAATGTTGTGACACTTAAAGGTATCGTACAGTTATGTGTATTTTACAATAAATTAGTCACTTAGTGTTTGCGATGACAACATGACAGTGTTTCACATATACTAACAAACTTAAACTCAACATCATGAATTGACAACCATAAGAAACCTCGAAGCTCTAGACAGCTGTTCTGTGGTGTAGTGCGCCTCTGAAGAGACCTTCATTGATTCGGGATAGCCCTTAAGTGCTTTTGTCAAATTACATGCTCTGTATTCAATGTTATTTAGATAAGGTTATAGGCAAATAAGATAAATGAGAACAATTTCTATGCTTAGCGATCCCTACATCATTTGTATACCTCTTTATAAACTACCTAAAATATACGCTTAGTAAGTCAAGAGATTGCATCATAAAGTACATGAAGTCACTGCTTCTCTATCTAAAATATATTTCAAAGTAACCATGCAGTTTAAATTATTAAAATGTTTTAGGATCTCCCTGGTGTGAACATCTACACTAGGATCCAGATGCATCCATCTAACGAGGATAAAACTTGCTTACTGCATTCCACCTGCATTTCACAATTCACATCAAACATGCAGTTTACATTTAATTTGATCAACTTCCTATGATATTTATTGTCTTTGTTAAACAGTCAATGTTGAAATGCACTGAGCCGTAAAGTATCAATAAAATCCAACTATGAATCCAGAAGTTATATGTGTGATTTCGGTGATTGAATCTAATGAACAACTTAATAAGATTAAATGTTTGTTAATCTTAGAACGTGACATACTACACTTTTGGGGTAAAGATCAAGAACAATATAAAAGTGACCACTTGAATTCCTCATTCACTTGTTCCAATCTACTTGTTGGTATTTCTTTGTAAACAGATTTCGTACAGATACCAGATGCATACTCTGTAAGTTATTATGTCAGTTAAGATGTAAATATAAATGAGTGGATTTTTAATAATAAGCAGTATGTAGTTGATTTGATTTGATGATAGTGGTTCATTAGAATGGAGAACGATTAAAATAATGAAGTTATGATGAAATGAAGTGTGGACGGGGAGACGTGGGATGCATACTTCGTACCTTGATGGTGAACACAATGCCTTCTCATTAGTACTCGAATTGTATATTGTTCCTCAAACTGTTGTGAATACATTCATGAATTTTGATAGTACACATCTACTGTTATTCGTTTGTCATTGTTTACCGTTTCACTTTCTTCTAATTTATTGAGTTCGAAACAACTAGTAAACATTGAGTTAATGAATTGGCTTGAGTAGATTTGTACAGATCATCATTATTCTTATCCAATTAATACAGTTAGACAAGTTTCACTTGATAACAATGGTGTAATTTATTAATTGATTGATTAAATAACACTTGATTCATTCATACCGATTGTGTATTATTTATAGATTGATTGGTTTGATTGTATCATCGTTATGTGCAATGCATCATGCACAATTTTGGAATCGTTTCATGTTGGATTTGATTTGGACACCATCAAATTGTAGCGCTGAAAGCAAAGTAATTACTTTAGTTGTAGTAATTCTTTTTCTTTTTGTAAATGTGAATTTTATTCTCTTGATCACCACTTGAATATTTCATTTGTAATTGTTAATAATGTTGATCAATTGTCAATTTTGTTGATAACTATTTTCAATCTTATTGAATCTTACCATCTGACATTAATGTGACATATAAGGATTTCACTTCACATTTCCACTGTCACTAATTGTAAGTTGGATATTAGTTCATTCATTGAAGTGAAACATTTTCCTTTATTTTGACTACTATATCAGTTATTATATTTACTTACTAACGCCCGTTACTCCTCACGGAAGGGTATAGGTCACTTACCAGTATTCTCAATTGAACTCTGTCCTAAGCAATAGTTTCCAGCTGTTTCCAGTTGCTGTTCATCCTTTTAACTTTTGCTTCCAATTCTTGATACAGTGTGTTCTTTAGCCTTCCTCTTTTCCGTTTCCCAACAAGATTTCAAGTTAATGCTTGTCTCGTGATTCAGTCTGATGATTTCCGCAATGTATGTCCTATCCATTTCCAACGTTGTTTCTTGATTTCCTCTTCATCTGGAAGTTGGTTTGTTCTCTCCCATAATAGGCTTATCCTGATGACTTCCAGTCAACAGACATTCAGTATCTTGCGTAAATAGTTGTTTATAAATACATGTACCCTCCTGTGGAACAGCAATTATTATGCACATATAAACTGATGTAAACTTTAACGAAACTGGATTATGTGTATTCGATGAAAAATGGTTTCGAGAATGATACTTACTGTATGCCTACACGTTATTACTATGATATCCAACAATCATTGATGATCCCATATAATTTGTAAGCAAAATTTGCAATCATAGGGTAATAGTAATCGGTAGCCATCATATGTTTATCTGACTACAAATATTATTCATTATTATGAAAGAAAATTATTCGTTGTCGACTTCATCTTGGAGCAATTACTGATGTATGCATTTATGATACAATCAACAACTGATGTATTAATGATAGATTGAGACTTTCGGTGTCTAGGTGAATATATTTCTGATGAAAGTCACAAAACTGCCTATTTTTAAACGTAAGCTGTTATGGGCTCATATATCCTTTCTCACAAATGAAAGTATCTCACATCAATCTCTCTATTATTTCCTTTCAGTGTGATCCACCTGGAGGATATAATAATTTCATAATTGGTGGACTATGGTGAGTTCTCTTCTAAATAACAGTGATATATACATTGGAATATATGCTTGTGAATTAAGTGAGCACTACACTGTCTTGATCGAGTGAAATATGTGCATTCACTTAAGTGTAATAGGACAATTGATTCAATGAAACATCTTGAATCGATCTTGTTGACATTAGATATTTTAGTCAAGCATGAAATTTAAATATTCGCCTACATCATCATTCATCAAATTGACTAATTTCTCAAGTTAACATCATCATGCTACTTAATTACTGAATTCAACTACAAATGTATCGCTCCATCGATGAACAAATCAAATTTTCATGAACATACATTGAATTCTAACATCTTACTAATGAATTTGTAAACACATGTAAATTGATTTTTATGATGAATTCGTCGTCAAAGCGAATTAACTAGGAAGTCGCTTCTATAATTAACCAGTATTCATTTAACACATGTCTGTAGGAGTGGAGAAATTTAACAAGTGTTGTCAGTTTGTATGTTAATTTGACGCTGAATAATTTCTTCTTTACTACATTTCAATTGAATAGGCCAGTGAATTCCATGGGTCTTACGCCAACTTGTCAAAAGAAAGTGAAGTTCGATTTAAGCCGGTTGGCAGTAAGTGTAACTTGATGTTTTCTTCATGCAAATTAATTATAGTTTATATTCACTTGTTAACAATGTGAAATTTGATGAGTGACAACAAACTCATTTTGTTCATGTTGTATTTATTCTTTCTATCAATTTGGGTAGGGTATGAAGTATAACTGAAATAGAAAGTTATATTTAAGTTGGATTGTGACTGGCAAGTGGAATCCAGGACGCGCGTTTCGTTTTATTTGGGACTTATTGGCTGGATGTACCTGCATCCCAATGTTGATGTTCACACTGGGATTCGAACTCAGAATGAAATAGAAAGTTATTAATTCCTTTACCTATTAATGATACTTCATTTAATATTTTTTAAATGATAAGTTGATGTTGTAGTTGTTTTCAACAATGTGAATGTGATAAAGACGGTTTTATGATAGTGACATAATGGAGATTAATAATAATATGTGAGTTATGTGATTTTATGTTCTCGAAGTTGGTTTAGTAATTGATAAAAGTGAGTATAACGTATCGCAGTGTAGAGAAACCGAAGATAATGACGAATTATGAAATTCTCATGAATGTCAACTTGTGTTGATCAAAACAATTACAGTATCTAAAGAATTTGATTGAATTCATTCTTTTAAAATTTAATATGATTGATTAGATCATGATTTTGTGTTATGTTGAACCACTAAAGAAAAGTAACAAACTCTCAGTACTGTGTTTTAGAACACAATTTCAATTATTCAAACTGTAGGTAATGTAAACATTTCGTTTCTATGATTGTTACCATCCTCTTACCCTATCCTCTCGATGAGTTTATTTACTCTTACTATATTGTTGCATGCTATGAACTACAGATGATTGGTTGTGTACAAGTTGTCACTATTCACTGCCACTAATTCCTTTGTTCTATATGAATGTTAGTTTCCTAATTGGTTCATTGTGTGGTCTGATTTTGTGTACATATAGAGGAGTGATTAAAATACAATTCGATTCTGTCTGGTTGGTTTATCGGCTCGTGTTATTCATATTTCGGCTTGGGACTCAGTGGGCATAAGGTAGACTCGCAATTATCAGCTAGGCACACCTAATTAGCATTCGGTCACCTTACCAAAAATTTCTCATGTCATAGCATTTTGCATCTTCAGTAGAATGCAAACTGAGTGTCTTAGCGCTTTATTCTTTTAGATTGACAATACGCTAACAATACTCACTCATTCTCATGTGACATGAAGAGTGATAAATTATCTTTTTCTATTTCAGTTAGTGAAAGAAAAGTTACTAAACTCCTGGCCGGACTATCATAATAAGACGATGTCACCAGAATTATGGTAAGCAAGAAATTATTATGTTTCACTGTAGTACACTTTAAGCATTAGTATTCTCATAAACGTCTTATTATGTTTTATAATTGATGTATCCATCCTATAGGGTCAATACTTGTGTATCTTCTTACTCACTCCGTTTATAAAACTACCCTAGCGCAGTAGCATGTTATCTGACTTAAATGTTTTCCACATATTTCTAACTGCTCCGTTCCCCATCCTTCTCCTACTGCTATCTATTACTAAGTCACTAGTGTTTCGATATACAACCGATATACAACTAACATTTCAGTGGAAAATCCAACTAGGACAGCAAATGTCATAAAATATTATATACATTTCTTTCAATCATCAATTTGCATATCATTCGAATTCGCTGATTCGTGTCGATTGTAGGCTTTCTTCCCTTGATTATCCTCGATTTTCCTATGTATTTTCATTATGCTCTGCTTCTTGCCACCACGCAACTCGCCTCACAAGCTGTTTCCTGATTCTTCCCAATTTATTTGCGAAGTTCCGCTACCTACTACTTATACACGACTTTATGAGTAGTATTCACCACACTACTACTACTATTAGTACTAGCTCTACTAGTTCTACTTGATATTCTTACTTTAAAAGTGACCTGTTATTTTAAGTTCACTTATTTTGCATTTTAGTTCTCCCTTATCATGTAATCCAGATTAATTTCTGTTTAGTCGTTTTATGGACGCAGACTTAATTTATCTACTTGTACAGATAGTGTCGACAATTCAATCTGTTGAAATTCAACTGTATAAAGTTGATGATGACAGCATGACACTCTTATGAAGATGATTATTCGGAGACATGGCTATCAAAATACACTGGTGCAATACTTGAAAGGATAATCATATGATTATTCTTCTCGTTAAAATATGCACAACTACAGATGTTCAACTGAACTAACTACTTAATTTCAGTCAGTCAGTCAGTCGATCAGTTACAACGTAGAACTTCGTACATGCGTACATAAGTTCAAGTAGCCATGCCTCAATTAGTAAATAGAGATTACATTGTCAGACCAAGTCACATAGTAGGAGAGATAGTAATAGAGTAAGTATTAATGAAAAGGTATAGAGATCAGAGATAAGATTTGAAACAAAAAAAAGTGATTCAGTAAATGGAAAATTATGATGAGCTCAAAAACTTAGAATTTGGAGGAAGACAAGGATTGGATGCACCTGCGTCATTACGAACGATTTTGAACCAATTCACCTAATGTCTCTAACGATTTGTTACGATCATCGCGTGGGCCCCAACCAGATAGTCTGCATCTATTAACATGGCTCAGCCCCACTTGTCAGTGACTTCATGGAATGGTGCCATGCTTTTGTTTGGCCGCCCTTAACCTTTTTTCCTGCCTACTCCTACACCAAACAACATTGCTCGTCGAGGTAGATGGTGGTCAGGTATACCTAATATATGTTCTTACCACCTCAGCTGTTGAAGATTAACTACTTCATCAATAAACTTAACATATTTACCTAGTACTCTATTCCCAACTCAAGTATTGCTTACTCGGTGGTCTCAATAAACACGAGAAATGCTTAATTTAACAGTATCTAATATTTTCTTACATTGATCAGTGATATACAACGGAATTTTATGATCATATTGGATATATATAATGTAATAATCAGTAAATATTTATCACATTTGAAGATGTTAGCTTGATTACATATGACTACTTATTTAAATGATTTTCATTTGCTTTTCATGTTGAAGGAAGTGGAACTATTTGAAATTTGGACCATGTGCAGTTGAGACTCGTTTAATAAAGAATGAATTTACATATTTCTTGTATGCTTGGATAAGGTGGAAGAAGATTGATCTGTTGAAGTATGTGATATTGTCTTGCCATTATTAAATAATCATGATTTAATTAATTTACATATCTTTAATGCCACATTGATATAAAAATAAAATTTAAAAAATGATCAGTGAATCAGTGTAGAATAGATACTGTTAGTCTTTTCCTATATCATTGTATACTTGATCATATAAGATATTTTTACAACATAAATTATGAGATAATTAACATGTACAAGCAATGATGGGAAGATAGTTAGGAATCGTCGTCATATTCCTCGTGTTCGTCGTTGTTGTTGTCATCATCATCATCTAAATCATCACATACTACTGTCTTTATGTATAGAAGAATCCAGTCAACATCTTTTTATTTAACACAATTTACTGATTACATTGGATTAGAAAGCAACAACTGAAGAATGACAGTGTTTAAAAATTGAAACGTCTACTCTAACACTACCATTTCATAATGGCAATCACTTAACATGGTCTCCATACCATGCTATTTATGTCAGATTTATACCACAACACGCAGTGTTTCATTTAAGTTTAAAAAGACGAATCACTCATCTTTGTTTTACTTTGGATTATTTCAGAAAACTGGAGGCCAAAGGAATTAAGCCACATGATTCTAAACTTCAAAGTGTAAGTTAACATGTTGATAGATGATTGATGTATTTAGAAAACGATTCATTAAAGTGTTGGTTACAATGTGAAATGTTTCATGACTAAATACCATGTGATTTTGTAAACAGTCAACAACTTCAATAAACTCGCCATTTAACTTGAATTTTGAGTGACTGACTTTTTACTGAACTTTCACTATCATCTCTTTTATAGTGTTACTCTCCAATTCGATGAATTGGCCTATTTCGAGTGTTAAATATGACACATTTGAGGATGTAAATTGGATATTGTATCTAATGGCATGTATGAATAGATAGGTCGAGGATTTGTAGCACACATAGGATATTGAATGTAACTGTTCTGTTATACGAAGTTTAAATGCCAGTAAAGTTCGCTTAGTGAACAATGAAGAAAATGGACTTATTGATATTCAGCATGCTGATTGACATCGGTTGTGAACTATATATAAGTAACAATTTAGGAAGCAGAGTATTTGATGAATTCCTGCAAAGGTAGTTGTAAAGCATTTCTATGAAATGTCAAAATACTACTGTAATTTAATTTATTTTCATTTGTTTCTTCATGTAGAAAATGGCTTTTGAGAAGGCTTTGAAGGAAGCATATGGTTTTAAAGCGCTTGTAATTTGTACAGAAAATAGTGGAGGGGTGAGTGAATTGCATAAAATGCATTATATCTATTCTACTATTCTTTATAATTACTCCGTCTGGAGCCCCTCTAGGGTTTCTGCCAATCCCAAGCCAGGAAAAGGTGAAGGGTTGAGCATAGGGTCAGCAACCCTATCCCGTAAAACAACAACCTTGTTAAAAAACCGCTAACCGGTAAAAACCTTTATAACCAATTTGACTCTGCCCTCACAGTTGAAAGGTCTGTTATGATGCCTCATGGCGAAAGCCGAGTTTTTACGGAAGCCATGAGGACGACACCCCTTCTGATAACCACACCAACAATTAATATAAGTATATAGAATTTTCTTACCATGTAGAAGACAGGAAAAAGCATGCAAATAGCTAAAGAAATGAAAAGATACAACCTGAAGATACTTGGGATAAGCGAAACCCGTTGGTTACAAGCTGGACAGCAACGATCATCCGCAGGACAAGTGCTTTTATACTCCGGTCACGAAGAAAACACGCCTCACACACACAAGGAGTAGCACTAATGCTGCCCCAAGAGGCATAGAAATCCCTTATAGAATGGGAACCTCATAGACCTAGAATCCTCAAAACATCCTTCAAGATCAAGAAAGATGGGATTACAATGGATGTTACCCAGTGATATGCACCCACTAACGATAGTCCCGAAAATACTTTGACCAGTTTTATGCAAGGCTGCAATCAACCATCGATAAATTCTCAACCAAGGGCCTGACTATTCTTATAAGAAACTTCATCGCCAAGGTAAGAATGGACAACACCGGATATGAAGACATTATGGGATGATGTGAACTAAGAGAAAGGAACTAAAAGGTTGAGAGGTTTGCAAACCGATATGCCTTTAACAAATTGATTATAGATGGCACCATATCCTCCCACAAATGTATACACAGAGCTACATAATTTTCACCGGACAACATTACGGAGAACCAAATCGACCACATTTGCACTAATAAGGAGTTTAGAAGGACCATGGGTAGTTTAAGAGCAAGGAGAGGAGCTGACATAACCTCACATCATCATCTGGTGGTGGCTAAAGTAAAACTGTAGCTGTAGGAGCACCGGACGACTGAAGCAGCAATATTATAAAGGTTTAACAAAGCTTTTATTAGGGATACTAACAAACGCAACGAATTCAACATAACTCTAAACAATGAATTCCAGGCATTTCATAATCTACTAGAAAAAAGTGGAACTAATATGGAGGACAACTGGAAAAAGATTAAGGAAACAATAACTTTAGTATGTCAGGAGGTTTCGGGTCGCAAGAAATAGCACCATTAAGAATGGATTTCCGTTCATACTATGGACATGATCCAAGAAAGGAGCAGAAAAGTAGCAATCAGTAACAGCTAGACAAAAACAGAGAAAGCTAAGGCACATGCCAAATAGACAGAAGTTAATAAGCAATTGAAGAAGAGCGTCAGGTCGAAAAAACGGGAATATGTTGAGAACCTAGCCGTGACGGCGGAAAAATCTGCAGGAGAAAGAAACATGAATAACCTATATAATACAACGAAGAAGCTAGCTGGGAAATTCAGTAAGTCAAAATAGTCAATCAAGAACAATGGTGGCAAACTAATCACTGAAGTAAACTAACAACGAAACAGATGGGTAGAACACTTTGACGAACTATTGGATAGACCAGCCCCACTGAACCCACCATCCATCAAAGCAGCAGCCGTGGATCTTCCAATAAACACCAAATCACCAAAAGTTGAAGAAATCAAAATTGCCATCCGACAAATCAAGAGTGGCAAGTCAGCAAGACCAAACAACATTCCAACTGAGCGATGCACTGAAGATAGATATATAAGCAGCTTCATAGATATTCCATATTCTTTTAAGAAATATTTGGGAGAAAGAACAAGTACCAGCAAACTGTAAAGAAGGATACATCATCAAGATATCAAAGAAAGGAAATCCTAGCAATTGTGAGAACTACAGATGTATCACTCTACATTGAATAGCAGGAAAAGTCTTTAACAGAGTGCTATTCAACTGAATAAAAGACCCAGTCGACTTCAAACTTCTAGATCAATAGGCCGGATTTCGTAACGACCGATCGTGAATCGACCAAATTAATAATCTACGGTTTATTCTTAAACAATCAGTCGAATGGAATTCACCACCCTACATCAGTCTTCTAGACTACGGGAAAGATTTGACAGGGAGGATAGAAGAATACTATGGAGCCTTCACGACATTATGGTGTACCCGAGAAAATAGTCAACAGTATACGAAATTCTGAAGACGGATTACACTGAGAAATTGAGCATGGAGGTCAGCTCATAGATTCATTTGAAATAAGGACCGGTGATAGACAAGGCTGCTTAATCTCGCACTTCTACTTCTCGCTTGTAGTTGACTGGATCATGAAGACCGTGACATCTCAAGGCAATCTCTGAGAATAGTAGATAAAATGGATGCAACTAGATGACTCGGACTTTGCAAATGATCTAGCTCTTCTATCCCACACACAGTAACAAATGCAGATAAAGACCAACAAGGTAGCAGCAGCCTCGGGATCAGTAGGCCTCAACACATACGACAGAGAAAGCAAGATTTTCAGGTACAAACAATGAGCACTGACCTAATTGCACTTGGATAAGAAACTCAAGAAGAAATGAAAAATTTTACATATCTGGGAGATATCATCGATAAATAAAGAGGATCTGATGCAGATTTAAAGGTGCGGATTGGCGAGGCAAGGGCAGCATTTCTACAACTAAAAAACATCTGGAAAACAAACCAGCCGTCAGTCAACATCAAAGAACTTTAAACACAAATGTGAGGACACTTCTATCGTATGAAGCTGAAACTTGTATGGTGAATTGCGAAAAGCATCATTCAGAAGATATAAGTATTTATAAATAGATGTTGGCAAAAGATTCATTGGATTTGTTGGTCAGATACCATCTTCAACAACCTTTTGTGGCAGAGAACAAATGACTTGCAGCTGAGGAAGAAGTCGGGAAAAGACGCTGGAGGTAGGTAGGACACACATTGAGGAAATCATCAAACCGTATCACAAGACAAACATGGAATCCTGAAGGCGAAAGGAAAAGAGGAGGAACCAAGAGCGAATTGCTTTGGGAACTGGAGACAGACGTAAAGCGAACGAACAGCACTTTGGAAGAGCTGGAAAGGAAAGCCTAGGACAGAGTTGTTTGTAGAATGATGGTCGGCGATCTATGCTTCACATGGGGTTATAGGAATTAATTTATTGACTTATTGATCGATTGATCGACTCTTTTTAATAATTAGTATCACCCCATATACAAGACAAATCTATTTAACAATATATTCTCATTCATCGTGAATGTCACAGTAAATGAAACAACGAAGGTGTATTTTTGAACCTTATTTCTCTAAGCAACATTTTATAACATTTTCAAATACCCTATTTCATTTAATCATTCTAGTTGATTACGTGTGTCCAGTTAAACATGATGGGGAAAGGTAACATAAAATCTGTTGCACAGTCGGATTGTGGATTCTACATCACTCACAGACTTGACTCTGTCAACCAGCGAAATCCAGGAGGCACTAGATAGGTGTTTTGTAGTTGCATGTGGGTTGTTGGCAACGCTTACTTAAAATCTTCAGTGACTATCGACTCTACTGCTAGCATATTAACGCCACAGCTTCATTACTAACATAAAGAATTGGTGAGCTGATGACGATAATGATCACGTGTTTTTGGAGATTGTTGTGTATTTATATGATATATCCTGTCTGATGGATGGTCAATTATTAATCTGAGCAACTTGGTTCATCTAAACATCGTTCATTGTCGGTTAACACTGCACAACCATACTTTAATTTTATGGTCGACAAGCTACGAAAATCTTTCACTTCAGTATAAAACTACCTCATAAATTGTTCTCATAAGTGTACGTGCAAACTCAAGAAACCGAGTGTAAGCCGGCTTGTCACTGAAATTCATTATATTTTTAACAACTACTCAATAATTAAGAATTAAGATTCACATTGAATGTTGTTTTCTTTATGTTTTTACAGTTAAATAGCAAGTTGTTAGAGGTTATAGTCTGTTTCAATCGAACACTTCGTTTCGCTGATTGTCCATCAGTGTTAGGACTAACTGAGTGTCCAAGTGAATTTATATTTCCTCCCTACAAAAGCTCAGAACAATGAACGTTGTATGCATCAATGTTGTTATCATATAGAGAACACAGAGTTATATGCTATTAATAAAACAATAAATTTAATTGATTAACATTAGTTACTTTGTTTTTATTTTTGTGAGGAGTGTGAAACACGGGAGAAGAGGGATTTTAGCAGCCAGTGATAACCTTAGATATAATATTTCACTTATTTTACACACTTATCTTGATATGAACGTTACATTATGATTGAATCGCGGATCTTACCTGACCCGTTTAATCGAATATGAATAGTTATTGTTCGCTTTAACTGAATTACGATCTATGTTCCGCAATAATAGAATTCCAAAATATTTGTAAAGCACTGTCTATTATGTTGACTCATATACATCTATAATTCATAGGCTCAGTGCATTAGTTATAAGTGAGTGGCGGTAAATATAGGCGAATCGCGTTTGGAATAAACGGTAATCAGATAAACACGAAACCAAAAAGAGTGGGATGAGAGAAGTCATATAAGTGTCTGTATTTAATCATGCTACAACATACAAACTATGAAATGATGAGTGTACAATTAATAAAACTTATAAGAACTCTCGGGATAGTAAAGGGCGGTATTGGAAACTGCTATACCCGCGGTTTCTGGTTTTGATATACTTGGTTCAGACCGTCGAAATAAGTAATCTTGTATCAACTAATCTTTCATCTTTTATATAATGCATGAAACTTAGTGGAATGCCCAAGAGTTGGTCGAAGATAATCGCTGATTTATACAGGTCTATTTAATTAAAGGAGTTAAGTAAACATCATAAGTAACCTTTTGAAAATCCAAGAAGTATATATTGTGTTAGGCCGGACCACAAAGAAGTGTAACATACTTTCAGAACTGTGTTTTGAGAACAATATTTTAAATTATTCTAACTGTCTGTAATGTAAACATTTTGTTTCTATTATTGTTACGTTCCTCTTACCCTATCCTCCCTTTTAGCATAATTGCTGTTATTAAACGGTCTCTTATTATGGACTACAGTTAATTAGTTGTGAACATGTTGTTCCTATTCACTACCACTATTCCCCTCGTTCTGTATTCATGTTAATTTCTTAATTGGTTTGCTGTGTGGTCTGATTTTATGTATATATAAAAGAATGCTTGAAATATAGATAAGATTCGATTCGGTCTGGCTGATCTATTGGCTCGCATTCTTCTTATTTCGGCTTGGGACTAAGTGGGCACAGGGCAGACGCAAAGCTACCGACTAGGCACTAGTAAATTGGCACTCAATTCCCCAATCTTCTCGCGTCATAATATATAGATCAGATGATTGAAGTAAACATTTGCACAAATACTCATTCACTTCATCCACAAACAAATATGTTTCGATTAGATTATTATTATTTTTAAATTTAGTACAAAATTTACGCCAGTTTACAGGCATGGTCTTTATGATACATGAAAGTTAACTTTCACATAATGGAACATAAAGTTCTACAGAAACAAGTGCCTGAACAGCAATAACATTTACGAAACACTAGATTCTTGTGCAAGGAGGTTAAATGCAAGCAAGAAACCCGTCAACCATCAGGAAGAAGGTACTTTTGATCTTGTAGCGGTAAATAATCCCCAAAATAAATAGTTGCACAGGCTCTCGACATTGATACTGACCATGTTTGTTTTAGCGGACACTACTAGTTGAAGGCACGCGGTCACGCATCACCAACAGATCACGACTCGAACCACCGTGGATAGCATCTCTCTCTAGTTTGTCAGCCTAAACGTCGCTATCCCATTGAAACTCTGTTTGAGATTAAATATAATTTCTCTTTCATCCTTCAGTGCCGTCTGATTTCTTATTTGTAAGAGTGGGTTTATTCGATAGAAGTAGCTCTGGTTGTACGACAAGCGTAACTTGGTCATGTATCCGGGTACACTTCAATCTTAATTGTTCAGGAATGCATAAGTAGAGAACACATATTGATATATGCAATAATTTCAAATAAAAGAGTCATAAACGTGACACTAGGAAGATTTAGATAATAGATGGTTGTTTGAGTTCGTCGCTGTTATGTTAGTTTTCTGTCCCCCTTATTATTAAAATATTTTTGGCCGTTGACAGTTAGCGGGTTATTGTTATGTCAGATCACTAAAGAAGAGTAAAAAACCTCCAGAACTGTGTTATGGAGAACTAGTTCATTTATTCTGGTCGTGAGTGGTGTAAACATTACATTTCTATAATTGTTACATTTCTCTAACCCTATCTTCTCATTTAGTATATTTGCTGTTAGCATATTGTCTCTTATTATGGACTACAGTTAATTAGTGGTGTACAAGTTATTCTTATTAACTACCACTATTTCCTTTGTTCCGTAGTAATATTAGTTTCCTTATTGGTTTGCTGTGCAGTCTGATCTTGTGTATATATAAATGCATGATTGAAATGCAAAAATCGATTCTATCCGTTAGCTCATCAATCATTGTTTTTTTATTATTCCGGCATGGGTACTGGTAGTTGCGGGGCAAATTTGTCTGTACACTGATTGGCAATTATCAAGGGGACTGTGTATTTTCACAATACATGACAGTTATGGTAACTGACTAAGAAAAATTATTTAAATCACTACTTACACGTTCACTTATTAGACTTGAATATTTCAACTTGGAGTGAAGTATTCATCAAGTAATACAAGATGTTAAAACATGTATAAAATACAGTATTACAATACTTCAGTTCATTTGCTTCTGAATAAAACTTATGATTATCCACACAGTCAACATTGCTAGCATCAAGAAATTAAGAATTTGAAATGTTTGTTCAACACTTAAATAAGACTTTTTGCACAATAAGCACACTATTGATATGTTCAGCCTGGGTTGATGAAGATGGGACCTACAATCTAAAACAAGACACATGAACACTCCTAAACATCACACAGTCTTCTTCAACAGGTTTCACGCTTATCAAGAACTCTAGACATGCTACACCCAGTGTATTTTAGACTGCCACCAACCTATTAGCTATTTAGGTCGGCTTGATCTACACATTAACCTGTTTCCTGAATTGACTAAAATATACTTAGCAAATTATTCCGCGCAATTACGAACAGAGCACAACTCTTATGTTGTGACATGACATCGGTCCTGTCAATGATGAATAATTCAGTTAATCATTTTGTGAGTTGCAGTCGGTAATATCCAGCTAATCATAACATGTACAACCTTACTTCTTTCCGGTAAATTATAATTGATTGCGTTATATTTATTGTAAAACATGGGCACACGTGGCTTGTATGACGTAGGTTTCCGCTCACTTTGGAATATGGTTCTTCATTCCTTCGAACGATTTAAAAAAATGGTTTGAGGCCACTACATGAGAACAGAAAAAATAAGTTACAGTAAAGAAAGGTTGGATAAAAATGAAATATGTACTACTACTACATTACACGTGATCAGCAATTTAACCTACTTGTTCACAAGTTTGGGAATGTCTAAGTCGAACAGGTGAGATCTGGTCCCAAGCAGATCGCCACTTGGTACTGAGGCATTTCCTACTTTTAGTTTGTGGGCTTAATGGGTGGATGAAACTTAAGTCATAAGTTGGTCAGAGATTCTATGTCGATGTTGTATCTGAAGTTGGGATGGCTGATATTATCGATCTTGTTATTCGCAGCGCTATGTCTTACAGCTAGCACCCAGCCTTACCTTAATCTATTGCTCAGGCACAATAATCAGACTCATTTATCGATGAGCCAACTAGTCACTCGCACGCATGTATTACAGCAACAATAAACTAACAATATACAAGACATATATATATATATAAGACCTAGTCTTTTCCTTATATGTCTATCACACTATATTGACCGATCATATGTCTTCTTTCAGATATGCTAAACGACATCTTTTTACATTCCGAAGTCATGAGAAATCTACAGTATTAATTAACAAGTTCCCCCCCCCCGTACTCTTAATATTCATTCTTTGAGGTAAGTTCATATCAACTAATGTTACGTTTGTACTAATGTTCAATAGTACCTAACTACCTTCAAAGACATTGGGACTGTGAACCCTAGCAGGTACAACGCCCAAGTAAGCACACTGCTTCTTAGAATCCCCATTCACTCAGCTTGTTTTATACAAGCCCTCACAAGAAAACAGTCGTAACAGCAGACGATATCGTCTCAAATTACCAGGCTTCTGATGCAATCCACTTCGACAATTTCTACGAAATCGTCCATAGGCTTTTGCAACGAACATTTTTTCATGAGCTGCCGTCTTACCTGGTTTTCTGTAGGTTATTTTATACCAGCAAATCTACTTGACAACTGATTCACATTTTGTTCGACTGAAACTACGATATTAGAAAATTATGGGTAATTACCTTCATTTTTTATGGTTGCACATATTTTAATTCACTCTCTCTGTATTCTACTTGGTAGAGGTTTAGCTAGCGTTTTGATTACTGATATTAAAGCAGGTTCGTGAAGCTTATTTGGGGTCGTCGGAGTATTTTCATAAACTAACGAGGCACCTAGGGAAAAAGCAATTTCCTTGGAATCGTCCTGTACCTGACTATCGTTACCGTTCATTGGTACAAACTCTTCGCTGGCTAGTGAAAGGGGCTTTCCAAATCATTTTTTAATAATTAGTACGGATTCTCCATAACTAACAGAAGGTAGAAACTTGTAACATTGGAAGGCACTCGCTGCCGCTTCCGTCCAGTGACGAGTGAAATGCATTAATTTAGTCTCGTCTTTGGCACTATCATCTTTTTTATGTGAAGCCATACTTCCCTAAGCTCTCTATTTCAGAACAGACCTGTTATCAATATCGAATAACTGTCTATTAATCTATGTTTTTAGAGAAAAAAGGAAATAACAAATATGCTTAATTTTATGTGACACGTACATTCTAGGTTCCATCGCAAATTGTTATACTTAACTGAATATTTGTGTCACCGCACTCCTCTGCTTATTCTTTTTCTTCTTCTTACTTTCAGTTCTCAATCTTCTTGTCATATTAAAATTGTCAATAAGCATCTGTGCTGCCAACAAAAGCGCGACATGATAACTTAATACGATATTTCCGGTCTCCGACGTTCTCTTACGCGATGCTGTTCGCACAAGATTGTGTTCGTACTAGACACCACAGTTAAATATTTAAAAACAACTCTCGACTACCTGAATATTCCTAGTTTCACGCCCTCTACTTAATTGATTGTATTCGGTGGTAAATGTTCTCCACCAATGGATTCTTGATCCTCTCAAAGGTTAGGTAAACAGCGTCAATGCGCTACTGTAACCATATATTATCTAAACTAACGGAACTAATTGGTTATACTATATTTACAATCGAAACATTGGTTCATGCTGACTAGCCTATTTACAGACTCTTCAGCCAATTGTAAATTCGAGATTTTCGCCCCTCCCCCTTACATTCGAACTATTAGTACATCTTTAATCATACAATAATTTCGATATAATTGAAGTGTACTTGAATTTCCCTACTGATGAGTTCTAGTGTGAACATTTACACTCGAGCGCAGGTACATTCAACTGACGCGTCCAAAACAGGACGTAACGCATTTAAAGACGCAGCGTTTAAATGTAAACGATAATTAATCACAGTTTTTATGAGTGCCAGCCAGAACTCTTTAAATAATAATCTTAATTTCATTTTACCCTTATCCTTTCAACGAAAATATACTGTGAATACATATCCACATTCTAATACACTAAGGGGTACATACAAATTCGATATCTGACAATCTTTTGTCGGCTTTAGAGAACAGATAATTGGGCTATACAAACTAAGACTACGTGATAAATAAAAAGTTAAAAAAAATACACTGAGAACCATTATGACTTTCATAAATACAGTTTACTCGGAAGATCTGCAAACCTTAGCCAGAATGTTGTGTTCTAAAAGGTATATCATATTATGTAATACGTTACTTTAACGACAAAAATCAAAATCGACGATACAAAGGACACTGAAGAGGAAAATATAAACTTCAGCAGACAGCAACAAATAATGCATAAAAATAAACCGCATAGTAAAAATTAGACGGAAGTCAATAGTTAATTCATGAGATTAATGAAGAAGAAGCAATTCAGGAAGAATATTATTTAGAAACTGACAGCGAAAGTAAAACGAACAGCTAATATAGTACAAGAGTACAAAAGTTTTGTTGACATATTAGTAATGCGCGGACGAAAAAAGCGTTTTTAATAAAATATTACTGAGAAACTAGTGAGGGAATAATGGTAAGAAGTTTCGTAACCTAAATTATTATTTCTATATGATCCTCCGCAAGCTAGTTTTGTGGTCAGAATAAACAGACAATGGAAATTTGCTCAAGAAATAGGATCGAAAGTTTACTGTAAAATGTAAGTTTGATAAATATTTAATTTCTGAAGGTAATCTGGAACGACATCGCATTAGAAATTTCATGGTGATAACTACATTTTAACACTTTTTAAATAATTTGCCCTACAGCTTTAGAAAAAACACAACAGCCAAAGTATTGCCAGTAACCTAAAGCATCCGCTCACTGTCTTGCTACAGATTTTAAGAAATATAAAGTTACCTATGTAGGATCCAAATTGCCTCAGTTTGAAATGAAGAATAACTGTCGAGGTTGGTTTAGATGAACGTACTCGTGGCCAATAAAAATTCAGAACAAATGATTAGGTGAGGAACGGTTCTATGTGTAGTTATTTATACAAATGTGAATTACCACCTGAACAAATGTCACCTCCAGTTATTCAACCAAAATGTATCCTTTAATTCGAATAACCAATTCAGTTTCAAGAAATTACCGAGAATTTTATTTTTTTCCTTCCAGAATAGACCTAGCATTACCTATCCAGAAAGTAAGGTCCAAATTTATTTCAACACAATTTTTCATTGTCTGGAAGTATGTGTCAACCTACATCCAGAAAATGCATGAATTCACTCAAATAAAGCAGTACAATCAAAACAAGGAATGGACCAATATGGCAGCCACCAAAGCCAAAATATTTTTAGTAAAATAAAGTACATGAAGTCCATAAGAATAATAAAAATTCAGTATAGAATGTACAGCTAAAAAGATTAAAATGAATGAATGTACTTTAAAATGTAAGAAAACGAGTTATGATCGAAAAGTGTTACTTGAAGGGATTTTCACACAGAGAACTATCGAAGAAGATATTACACCCTAATCTTCCCAAGGAATGTTTGAAGTTTGTGTGAAATATTCGGTGAACCTTAGCTGTTTGTTTAACGCAACAAGTTGACCTTGTAGTCAAGTCACCACACATTTTTAGTTTACGTAACTAGTTATGGATGTCGTGAGTATCTGTATATTTCGTATTTTCTAAACTACCCCAGAGTCCTTTTTTCATTACATTACACTTAAACAACACCAAATTACCTAATAACTTCCTATTTAAGTATGTTAGCTTAAGAAGGATTGAGAGAGTTTTTCAATAATCTATTTGCTCCTTAGCTTCTGTATACTACTTTCGAAATTATTATAGTGCCACGAGTCTAAAGCACCTTTTTCTTATGTGTTTCCACATATTTGAATCATATACATTGACGAATATCGACTAACAACACCGTATATGCTAAGTATGCCCTTCATACGTAAACGCTGTGAATCAGCATCGTTTACTTAGACGAATTGAGATTATTCATTTAAAGTTCAGCCAAAAATTTTCAAAAATCAAAATTTCACAGCGTAATTTATTTAAAGTTATGGAAGTGAACTATGTTAAATTGGTGAAATGTCTGATTGCAATACCTAATAATCCCGACACTTAAATAACGCTTGGTCTATCTGACTTCTTAAATGAAATAGACCTGTATAGATCAGCGACTATCCCCGATCAACTCTTGGGCACTTAACCAGGTTCCATGCATTATATAACAAAATGAAAGATTAGTTGGTTTCTTTAGGCTAACCAAGCTAAGTAAACCGAAATCAGAAACCCCGGTTAGATAATAACCGCTGTCAAATTATATTGTAACATATATACTGAGATAAGTGTGTGGAATAAATAAAATATTGTGTGCCAAGTTATTAATGGCTTCTACAAAACTTAAAATTGACATGCTACATTTATACGTTTATGTTTTGATGTTTCATATATTACTCATATATTTGTTCACATAACTCACTTACCCCAAGTAAGCTTGAAATCATACAAATGCTGTTGAATATGGAACAAATGATGTAATTCCAGTAATAGGGTTCCTTGTAAATTCTCACACTGAAGACAAAATTACACGAGTTTATATTTTTTTGTTTAATTAGTCCAGTTTTTATTAGCTGTGTATACAAAGTGCTCCCAAAAAGAAGTCGTTTAAATCTCCAATTATTCACTTACTACTATTTAGATTTGTTTATGAACTCACTGCAGCATCTGCTCAAAAACTTTAAAGTCATCTTGGCGCCAGATATTGATAGCACAAGATTTATTATTTTTATCTGCAAATACACCTGATGCTTCCTACAGAAATGCTTTTCCAGTTTATATCTCTAAGTAAAAATCTGAAGCTCAATCACATGACAAAATAAATTAGTATCTACATTTTTTTATGAGACTTGGAAAACCTAGATGATTTGTCACTGGACTTTGATTAAAGTCAAAGAATGGATTTATCAGCTGATTTTGAAAAAAAAAAACAGATTTAGTTTACAATCCTAGAATTCGAATGTACCATTCCCACTGAAGATGTACATCGGTTGCAAATAGAAATAAAATTTTGTTTCGTTACTTGCAATAAACATTAATGCCATTTTGATTGAAGGTTTTAAACTCTGCTAATTCATCTTTTTCTAGTTGCTTATGTGGTAATTATGGTTAAATATGCCTCTTCTTTGTATCATACAAAATAATTTTAACATATTCTACAGGTGTTTAATATACATATATATATATATACATGAACATACATATATATATATATGTACAGCCTAGGTAAAACTAGACGACTTGAACTTTGCTAGTGACCTAGCTCTTCTATCCCACACACAGTAACAAATGCAGATAAAGACCAACAAGGTAGCAGCAGCCTCGGGATCAGTAGGCCTCAACACATACGACAGAGAAAGCAAGATTTTCAGGTACAAACAATGAGCACTGACCTAATTGCACTTGGATAAGAAACTCAAGAAGAAATGAAAAATTTTACATATCTGGGAGATATCATCGATAAATAAAGAGGATCTGATGCAGATTTAAAGGTGCGGATTGGCGAGGCAAGGGCAGCATTTCTACAACTAAAAAACATCTGGAAAACAAACCAGCCGTCAGTCAACATCAAAGAACTTTAAACACAAATGTGAGGACACTTCTATCGTATGAAGCTGAAACTTGTATGGTGAATTACGAAAAGCATCATTCAGAAGATATAAGTATTTATAAATAGATGTTGGCAAAAGATTCATTGGATTTGTTGGTCAGATACCATCTTCAACAACCTTTTGTGGCAGAGAACAAATGACTTGCAGCTGAGGAAGAAGTCGGGAAAAGACGCTGGAGGTAGGTAGGACACACATTGAGGAAATCATCAAACCGTATCACAAGACAAACATGGAATCCTGAAGGCGAAAGGAAAAGAGGAGGAACCAAGAGCGAATTGCTTTGGGAACTGGAGACAGACGTAAAGCGAACGAACAGCACTTTGGAAGAGCTGGAAAGGAAAGCCTAGGACAGAGTTGTTTGTAGAATGATGGTCGGCGATCTATGCTCCACATGGGGTAACAAGCACTGATGATTGATGATATGTATTGATGATGTATTTACATATAATATTAGGTAGTCATTCACGAGAAACTCATAAAATAAATTTTTAAAGTTTTGCAATATATATGTTTGTCTACATGAAAAAAACAGCCACATTAATACACGATATTGTTCAAAAAAATAACTTAAGTTTATTCAAACAAAACCACTCAAACCCCAAGACAATACGGCATAGTTTAAATCTACATTTTGTGCAACAAAATGCAATTAATTATTTATAAACGATATGCACATATGTGTGCATTTGAGATAACATATTTAGCAACAGTATAGTGCATGTTTTTGATTCAGCTTTACGTATCTTACTACTTCAGTTACTACCTGGCATATTTTGGAAAATATATGTATTGCTGTTATTTGAACGATATATGTAAGTGACTTATCATTTCAAGTGTAATGGGTTAACTAGTAAATGATTTGGGTCCTTGTTGTGCCGAGCCATTTTTAAAATAATTTGCTTGATCACAAAGACAAAGAATCATTTTTAATAAGTAAAATATTTTGTGAATGATTTTGATTTTGTATCTTTTAAGCTTCGGAAATTATACAACAAGCTTCCTTGTAAAAAGAAGCATGAAAAAGATGAGCAGAAAACTGACTTGAATGAGCTTAAACAAGAGTTGGATATGGATGAACATAAAATACCCCTCTCGGAATTATATGCTCGACTTCACACCGATCCTAATATTGGATTGAAACCTGATGAAGCCAAGTCAGTGTCGAATAATTTGTTAACCTGAGTTTTACTTTAATTCAGGATTCGTTTGGAGCGGGATGGACCTAATGCATTGACACCACCTAAAACAACACCGCAATGGGTAAAATTTTGTAAGACTCTGTTTGGTGGATTTTCAATGTTATTATGGGTTGGTGCCATACTTTGCTTTATTGCATATGGTATTGAGCGTAATTTTGAAGATGAAAGTTCAAATGACAACGTAAGTTTCATCAGTTATGTAAAATATCTGATTTTATAAAAATACGAGTAAATAAATATATTATTCTTGACAGTGTGGTTTTATATTAAAAACTGGAGACTTGCTCACGGAAGCCTTAATTTTTTTTCTTTAGTTATCCGTTTGCTGAAAATTAGGAAAGATATCTAGTTAAATGCATATCTAATATCCAGAAACATCATGTATTTCATTTACTACCCAATGAATGGAATAATCAAAAGTAGGTCTTAGAAATACTAATGTAATGAACATATAATGTGATGAATAATATCAGCGAAATGCAACGTAAAATGGAAGAAGAGATAAATAACACTAGACAACTTCTTATTGTTGTCAAAGAGATAAGTTTTAAAAGGTAATTTTCTGGCAAAAGAATCACTGAAAAATACGTAACCATCTCCTTCTTCTAGATCATACAACTAAGCATATCATTTAGATAGATTGTTTGCTTAGAATTTAGCCTTTCTACAGTCCCCTAATACTTAAAACAAGTTGAATGGGTAATTGACGCTTCTCTCTAGCTTTACGAAAAATTTTAAAAATTCCACAAACAACTTGAAGCCATAAAGAGTTTAACTGTAAAAACGTTGTAGTTGTTTGATTAACTTAGTCACTCTAATTATAGAATCTAGCCTTGTTTCTTTTTTTCTAATACTCATTGCTGATAGTCCCTGTATTTAAAGTAAGATAGCTGTTCTGTTTATATTTTAGCTCGCAGACACCAAACTTGAAAAAGACAGTCTGTCATTGAATGTATCGATCAACTTACCACAGTACTCAAGATTTTGAAAAATTGAAGTTCTTAAGGGTACTTGGCTTTAACTTCACAAGTAAACTTGAAAGTGTAATTTGAATCGGTTTGCATACATAGTTTCAGGACCATACAAAACTCTGAAAAACGTACCAAAGAAATACACTGACATTTTGAAGATTTTCTACCTTCATACCAATAATAAGCTATCGTGAAAGCTGACTTCCATAGTTGATGCTTAGCAGGGCTTCCACATCTCCTATTCTCGTACAGTGTTGATGGGGATATATTGCTAGAAATAACACTGTACTTGTCTATTTTTAATTTAATACCTAGAGACTCTCACAATAACCTCTATCAAATGAAACGTCTTTTTAAATTCTTAAATAATACCAAAAATATGTTTCATTTATGTTTCCCTCACTTTAAGTGGTAGACTTTAGCTAATATCTGCTCCATGTTAGTGCTGTAGACTTAAAACATTTGACTTGCTGCTTTTGACTGCATCAAAATTTTATCTTAAACAGTTTTATTAGTCTCAGTAGGTTGATGTTTGGCAATACATAACGAAAGTTCGTTACATTCGTTTAGTCTTTCTGAAGTTATATCAACCTTAATGTTATTGAGCTATTCATTTGTTGAAATTATAAGTAAATACACTATGTATTAGCCAAGTATATACAATTGCAATAGGTATATGCAACCTGCAAAAAGTATCTTTTTTAGTCTCATTGTTAATTAAGAGAACAATTACTCAAAGATAAAATAATCTACCATGTAGAAATTATGCAAAAAGTATTAAATCATGTGTAATGTAGTATTCATTTATTTAGAATGTTCATATCTTTTAACTGTAATAAGTTATTAAGTGTTTATCAAACAATATACTTAATCTATTCTTGTTTTTGTTTGATAAACATACTTTATAACATTAAGTAACGTATATTTTTGTATGATACATTCAGAAAAAGTGTTTAAAATAGTTTATTCTTTATTAGTAACACTACGTAATTATCTACTAATAGATTTTACATTTCAATCATTTCGATTGTTTCAATCAGAAAAAGTTTATTATGATAATAACAATGACGAAAGAATTTCATTGTGTAATTGTCGAAGAATTAAAAAAAAAATTAACAACTCGTTGAATTGAGTTTTCTTCTTGACGATTTCATTAATATACTAAAAATAGAAAGAAAATCCATCACGGTGATTAGAAAATTATTCAAGTATCATTAGAATTATAAATAGGTATTAGGAAAAGACTGTACACTTTAAAGAAAAAAAATAGTGATCAGTGAACGAATCCTGTCTCTGTGATTTTCATGGTACTTGGATTCTTTAGAAAGCTTTATGATGTAATCCCTTTCTGTTTGTCAATTAATTTTTTTGATGAAATTTACTGTAGGTATCATTGTACAGCTTTAGAAAATGATATCATTTAAAAAGGTTATCTTTGATTCTTATCTCTTAATAGTAATACTCAGATTATTCAATATTATGCATGTTTTATTACAGTGAATAGTTGTCATTATTAAATATCCATTCTTGTAACATAAATTCAAATTTGATTACAATCTAGCTTGTATATATTTAAACAAATGTATAGAAGAAAGATGTTGAATAGTGAGTAACTCGTATTCATGAAATCACATTACCTTTTAAACGTAAGTTTGTGAAAATACACTTAAAAAACCTGGTAGAAGCCCTTCTTCTAGACTTTTTACTGCATTTCCTACACTAAGAAGTATATATGAATTCGTGAATACATCTGGAGGTGACGTTAGAAGAACGTTGATACACATTTAAACGATTTAATGGGTATTAAATATTGCAAAACAATTCATCTCACTTTCAAGAGTGATTCTTTTCAGTGTCATTCTGATCCTTCCACCGACTCCTCCTGAGATTAAGTCTTTTTTAAATCTAAACAGTATGAAGATCAACTGTTTCCCAGCAATTAGATATTTATGCTTTTTTTCCTATTTCTTACAAAAATTCTTCGAGTATCGATTGTCTATATTGCTTTGTTTCAATTACTGACAATTTCTCACTAATTTAATCACCTGAACATAGCATTATGATTCGATTAAAGAGCATTTTTATTAGACTTTTGTTTTGAATGCGTTGTTCAGCAATAAATGTTTACAGTTAGTTTAACTATCATAACAAATTCTTTCATTTATCCCAGGATATGTTTCAGTGGCGTCTTCTTTAGATATGTCGTACTACTTATCTAAAGAACAAAGTAGGGAGAAGAACCTATATAATAGGGTTAATGGAATTAGTGATAGATTATAAACACATTATGATAGACATTAACATTATTCCAAAACAATTTGAATTCCTGGATCAACATCAACACTGAAAAGTAGGAGATGTATGCAGTGGACGAGCCTAAATAGGACAGTAAACGATATCCATATTCCACTTAACTACCATAATTTATCTTTGACCGTACTTATAAATTAATACTATGCTAAGATAATTCATGTGGAATGCACAAGTAGCAACAGAGAATAATTAATTGCAGGCCTTAACAGAATCAACAAAAGGTACAATTGCATTCAAACTATAAATTTAACACTGAAACATCTATATCAATAAATGTAGTATTGGAAAAGTAGTAGCCTTAATGTTTGCTGATACCATCGTATCTCATTTCATTCATTCATCAACAACGTAGAACTGGGAACATACACCCATAAGTTCAAATCGCCATACCACATTAGCACCACGAGATAACAGAAGTGACACAACGACAGAATATAATAGGGGGGAGAGTAAACGTGTGTAGCAAAGAATAATAGAATACAAGATATAGATAAAGTTAAAGAGTGAATACACCTGCGCCGCTGTGACGGATTCTGAGCTATGTCTCCAAGTATTTCCAGCTATTTATTGTGACTATCACGTGGACCTCAACCAGGTAGTCTGCATGTACCAGTCATGACAGTCAATGACTTCATGGACTGATGCCGTATTTTGATTTGATCACACCCTACTCTTCTTCCATCCTCCTTCAACCCTAGCCAACATCGCGCGACAAGACAGGCCGTCGTCTAACATACGCAACGCATGTCTTAGTCATCTCAATTGATGAAGGTTAATAACCTCTTCAACTGATTTAATATATTTCCCAAGAACTTTTTTTGTCTAACCTCCTAATTACTTATTCTACTGATTTATAATATACGAGCACTGTTACAGAGATTCCTATGTTCAAATACCTGAAGTCAACGCATACCATGAGTTCTCATACTCTACATTTCACAGCTAATTATTAAAACTATCATGTACATATTACATTATTTAATGTGTTATATTATCATAATAATTAATCTGCTTTAATGCTTCAACAAATTGTAACATTGAACAAACAAAACACACATAAAGAAGAGAAAAAAATCAATCATAGCAAGTTATCTAACAAATTAAAACAGATGAAAAAAATATTTTTCACTAATCTATACAATTAAACATTAACTATTTCTGTTACATTAACTATTTTAAACTAACACAATCAGTTAATTCACTTTAATAAGTAGTACAATACATAATGTAAGATTTCGAATGAATGTAAACTATACAACAACTAATTAGAATTAATAACTTATTAATCTTTCTTATTCTATTTAACTTAAGATAATAATGAGTTATGTAGAATTATTATTTAAAACAAAAAAAAAATGTTAATCAATGCATAACATTTGTACATTAAATAATTTTTTAAAAGTATTTCATTGTCTGAGATGGTCTAATTAGTTAGAGAATGCATAATCTGTAGTTTATGCTTAATAATAATAATAATAATAATAATAATAATAATAATAATAATAGTAATAATAATAATAATAATAGTTAACATTAAAAGTACTACATACTTTGTAACTTGGTAAACAAACATTTACACAAGATTTAAACAAAAAGTGAATAATTGTAAAATTCTATCTTATAATAATAGAATCTTATTAGTTTACACCTAAACATACATCAAATGTATACAAAAGAGACAATGTTTAGTCTGTTGTTGATATCTTCATGAAGCATTTTATTTCTAGTATTGGCAGTATTCTGTAATTGTCTATTATAAATATATTTAGTGTGGCGTTTTTGTTTAAATGTTGAATGAAATTTATGATTTAGAATGAAATCTTTGTTTAAAAAAAATTACTTCAGTTCATTTATAAGTCAATGAAAAATGAGCTTAAAGAAAAAAGGTATTTGGATACAATATATTTAGTGAATACTGAGGTGGTTGGGACATGTGTTACGCATGTCTAACTACCGACTGCCTCGACGAGCTATGTTTTGCGACGTAGGAATAGGTTGAAAGAAAGCTAGAGGCGGCCAAACAAAAACATGGCAGAAATCGATGAAGTCAGTGACAAGTGGACTAAGTCATGTTGGTAGATGTAGGCTGCGTGGTTGGGGTCCGCGAGACGAAGGTCACCAATGGTTAGAGACCTTGAACAACATGGCTCAGAATCGTTTGCAATGGCGCAGGTGCATCCACTCTTTGTGTTCTCACAAAATCTAACCTTCTGAATTCTCTATCTTTCTCCTTTCAAATTTATCTCACTGAATTATACTTTACGAATCATATCTTCGCTCCCTAATTTTCTGCATTACTGCTAATACTTCTACTATCGCTATTACTCTTGGATTTGAACTGACAGTCGCGTCTCTGTGCTGATGTGGTATGGCAACCTGAACTGATGTACGTACGTACGAAGTTCTGCGTTGTATCTGTCTTAATACTGAAAATATTGTAGATAACCTCATCAGAAATAAGTTGAATAGAGTATTCATTCGAAAACGTTTTCATTATTGATCAAACAATAGTTTTTACTTTAACGTGTATATGCTTAAGTGTACATTATTTCCTTAATGGAATCGTTTGTTTATTAAATTACTCTGATTATATAAGCTATTTTTTGTTGTTGAAATGTTTTGTGTTGTATACAGTAGATTATTTGATTGAATCAGTTATCACTACCAGTACAATTCAAAACGAAGTGAGCACTTAGGAATTCTTCATAACTGATCAATAGATTGTGTTGGTCACTTAGAGTTTAAAAGCTCATTCTACTCTAATCTACGTATAAATGACAGTGGCTAAGAAATCAATGCTAACTTCACAACTAAATCTTTGTCTTAATTTTCTTATGGTACTTTTTTATTGGTAGTTTTATGCCTTTCAGAATTAATACCTCTACCCACTATCTATCATTATGTGTATTTTCTGCTCTTCCCTTAAATCCCCCCCTCCAAATCAGCACTTTCAAAGTTGTGTCTGACCAACCGATCGCTAAATGTTAACCAATAGCAAGCCTATTGAGTCATTATTACTAATTGGATTAAGTTGAAATGTAGTCAATAGTTAAAATGAAAAATCATTTCGTGTATTGTTTACTGTTATGTGCATGGAAATAGTAAGCAAGGCATCCTATATAACCTACGTTTCGTGAAAGTTGAGACTTTTCAACTTGTAAACTTATGGGAGCTGATGCTACCCTTGTGACTTACCCCAATTTATCTTACTAGAGCAAAAGTTCATAATAAAGTTTTGGTTAATGTTATCTGCATTGTCTTAATTGTTCACTAAATATGTTGTATCATGAACGTTCGGTCATTTTTGAACTCATAGTGACAGGGTATTGCATTATAATGTAATCTGCATAAAAATGTTATTTTATTGCCTGACTTTTACTGGTTTAAGGAAATTCTAAGGATACCAAAGAAGTTCTGGGAATGAATTCATGAAGAAGAAATCATTCAGTCACATAGCCAGAGGTCAATCACGAAGTCAACAGGAATATAAAAACAAATGAAGATGAAAATCCTACAAGGACAACAATTTACAAAGAGAGCTAACAAAACAAACCTATATATCAACTGTAAAGTAACTACATAACTCACTTCTACATAAAGTAGACTCCTATGATATCAACGACAACAATGAAAGCTTACATTTTAATGGACCTTGTTCAAAGAGCACAATACCACCTAACACTTACTCTATTTATCTGTTTTATCCAGTATGTTCGGCTGCGTCACACTGGGTATATTTATATTAAACAAGTTTTGATTAATTACAGTTAAAATTTTTGCACCCGTCTTTGCTCCTAGATTGTTTGTTCTAGCAGTATTTACAATTTTGTTACTAATTATAATAGTAATAATCATCATAAAACCTTGATAGCTTTACTCTATTTTAGTTATATCTTGGTATTGTTCTGCTTGTGGTTGTTATTATTACTGGGTGCTTTTCATATTATCAAGAATCAAAATCATCTCGTATTATGGATTCCTTCAAAAATATGGTTCCACAGGTAAGCAACTAACTTTGAAATACTAGTGTAATTTTCTGTGAATTAAATGATATTTCTATTGCATAAGCTTTCATTTTTCACCTTGATTTGAAAGAAAGCAATTGAAGGTCAAATTAAAATATGGTAACAGTCTACGAAGTCATTAACTGTTGGTCTAAAACACATTTATAAGGTCAAACTATAAGCTTTGCATCTACACGATTGTCAGGATTAATAAATGAGGACGCTGAGTAGCAAGCATACACTCATTATCTTCTTCTAAATTCTAAGTTTCAGGTTAATCTTAGACAACTGTATCTTTGATTTAGCAAATTCTTACTTTTTATTCGAATTATTATCACTATACCGAAGATGTTGTGTAACCACTTATGCTACTACTCTGAACATATATAACAGGTTCTACTTTACGTGTAACAGACTTACTGACTTTATGCTAGACAGTATACTCAGGACTGTTAAGAATACTGAAAACCGTTCTCATCATAAGATGACCAAATGGATAATTATTATTAAAATAATAAAGAGATATAGACTATCAATAAGATCGGAAAAGAGGTGAATATCACTTGTATCAACGGGTGATGGTTGGACATCTCATTGTAACTAAAATTACAAATTTAATATAGAGGTCGATTGCTGAAGATTAAACAAAGATGATGAGTCGTCATAAGGTTACACTTCTCATCGTCTGGCGTAGTTATGATATTAATTATGTAAACCCAAACAGCACTTATTTCGATACAGAATGTTGGCTGGTGTAGAAGTGTAATGGAAAAACGAAGTTGCGCCCAAACCAAATAATGTCATTTATTCACGAAGTCTATGAACCCTTAACACGTGCCTATATGGTAGATGAAGTCACCGAATGATAGTCGAATCAGTAGTTGGAGAAACATGTTAGCATAACTCAGAATCTGTCATGCTCCTTTAGATAATTTGTTTAGAATTTAATATAGAACCAATAAGTTTCTTTGTTTTAATATGAGAGAATTATCTGAATACTCTTTGAATCACCATAGACAGAATCACATTGAAAATTGTGTAGGCCATCCAAATTAACATATACTATGGTTTACAACACAGTGAAATATATTCAGTTCTTATTTTATTGTAACCCTTTTTTTTTAATGCACAAAAATATAGTCATTATCATTTAACTTATAGACAGCGTTTGTATTAAGAGATGGCACAAAGATAGAAGTACCTGCAGAAAATATAGTTGTTGGTGATATAGTAGAAGTGAAATCGGGTGATCGTATTCCAGCAGATATACGAATCATTACAGCTAGTTCATTCAAGGTAAGTGTACATTGCAACATACAATAAGTTGTAAGTTATTTATTCAAAAGTAGTGTTAATATATACATTTATGAGTATGAATAACTTCTGATACATCGATAATATGAAGAAGAACAACTAGAAAGTGTACTAATGATAAGTTCTAATAAAATGAAGTGAGTAAATCACATACTTAAAGATAGTCAAAATGTCTAAAATTATTGGTTATCCACTGAATTTTCTAGACAACAGTCAAAGAAACCTACACTTAATATAAGATCGATCTTTATCTAACTTTGGTTTTTTTGAGGTGTTGACATCGTACAGATAATCACTTCATGAATTAAGATCACATTAATGAGAATATTTTCTACTGTCAAACAGATTATTGTATACAAAAAAACCTGTTTTTTAAACAGAATCAATGCTTGATAGGCACTCATTTAAATGTCATCACTAATTGTATTTTATAAATTCATGTGCAACTACCATAGCGATTACATAGATAGAACAGACAGAACCACGTCCATTCAATTTCAAGAACAAATTTTGAAAGAGTTTTTAATTGAATAGATTGAAATTTTTCAGTAGTATCATTACAAAACATCACTATGATGTTAGATAATTACTTTAAAGTCATTCTAGGTCAGTTTGGAGTAATGAAGTCCCATTCCACTAAAACACTGATGTGATTTCAGTTAGGCACTTAAAATTAGTTGTGTTTGAAAATGTTTAGTGATAACTCTTTCACTCCCATAGTAACATAATCTTTTTCATATCACATCGTATAAGAATTTTAACGCTCCCCCCTCCCTACTTAAATTGCGTCCTTTTTAAAATTCTCTCAGTTTCGTGATCACCATTTGTAACAGACTGATCTCAACTCATGTTACTATTAGTTAACAACAAATTGTTCTCAGATCTCCCATTACGTAATCAATTAAGACCATTAACCTATTTACCTATTTTGCGATACAATTTGCGAGTTGACGAGTGGAAAATATCAACAGTTGAATGTTGACCGCCTCACTGACCTAACAGTCAAGAATTTGCTATGGAACATGCGGATCCTGTGATTTACTTCTTCATGAAATGATGAATAAGCATTGACGATGAGTCCCATATTTAAACAGAACGGTTTCCCAGCACTCCCTAACTTTGAATGGCTGTCTAACCAAGGTTAATATATGATACCATATTTATGAGTTGTTATTTACTTAAATAACATTTTTTCTTAGGTGGATAATTCAGCGTTGACAGGTGAATCAGAGCCACAATCACGCACAGCAGATTTTACTAATGAAAACCCACTGGAAACAAAAAACCTAGCATTTTTCTCAACAAATGCTGTTGAAGGTGAGTTGTTGAGTTATTATTATCACTATCACTCAAGTTATTTGAACATCTCTGGTTTGGAAGTGTTTAATACCAATAAACCTCGATTTTGGAGGGTTTTATAGAGATTTTTATAATTTGCAGTTAACATCACTGAATGACGGTAGCTAGGAACTTGGAATTTTCGAACAATTCTTTCGTCTTATGATTGAACTTCTCAGAAGTGTATACTCATGGCCTCTATCAGGAGTATAGCTTGAATATAAGACTTTCAATCTTTTCACTGAACTGTTAACTTACATTGCCATTAGTCACTCTTACTCCTAGTCATTATGTCTCATAATCGAACTTTACTTATTCGGTTTCGTCAAGTGATTTGTTTTAATTCATCCTTCAAACACTGAATAGATGATTGAGAGTCGAATACATCTTACCTGTAGGCGATTACTGCGACTACCACTGCTACTTCTACTACTACTTACCCCTTTTACCCCTTTGAGAAGAGCATAGGCCGCTCACAAAAATTCTCCATTCAACTCTGTCCTGAGCAGTCCTTTCCAGCTGTCTCCAGTTACTGCTCATCCTTTTAATATCTGCTTACAGCTCTCGATGTAGTGTGTTCTTTGGCCTTCCTCTTTTCCGTTTCCCAACAGGGTTCCAAGTTAGTGCTTGTCTCGTGATGCAGTCTGATGATTTGCGCAATGTATTTCCCATCCATTTCCAACGTCGTTTCCTGATTTCCTCTTTAGCTGGTAGTTGATTTGTTCTCTTCCAAAGTAGGCTGTTACTGATGGTTTCCGGCCAACAGACATTCAATATTCTGCATAGACAGTTGTTTATAAATACCTGTACCCTCCTGAGGATGTTTGCAGTAGTTCTCCACATTTCAGCTCCATAGAGAAGAACTGTCTTGACGTTCGAATTGAAGAGTCTAACTTTGAGGCTGGTAGACAGTTGTTTGGAGTCCCATATACTTTTCAGCTGTAGGAACGCTGCCCTTGCTTTGCCGATCCTTGCGATTACTGCGATTACACTAACATTAATTAATTTGCTAGTTTTATTTTCAAAATGATTCATAAAACAAAAAATATCAAGTTGTTAATATCATATACTAGTTGATTGATAAGTATTAACTCAGTTGCATATTTTTCTGGATATTAGAACTCATTAAATTCAATTAATCAGATTGTTAAGTGATTCAATATCATTTACAGTCTGTTTTGATGTTAAGTACTTACTTACGCCTGTTACCCCTCTCGGAGGAGCAAAGGCCGCTCACCAGTATTTTCCATTCCACTCTGTCCTGAGCAATCCTTTCCAGCTGTCTCCAGTTACTGTTCATCTTTTTAATGTCTGCTTCCAGCTCTCGATGCAGTATGTTATTTGGCCTTCCTCCGCCCGCAGTTCTTCTAGGGTTTCTGCCGGTCCCAAGTATTGGTAAAGGAAGAGGGTTGGGCATAGGGCTAGCATTTTTATCCCGTAAAACATAAGCTTGCTAAAAAAAACGCTAACCAGATTAAACAAACTTTAATGTTCAATGATTAAAAGTAATTATGATGTATGAATTTGTTTTATTCATTTACAAATAAGTTTTACTAATGTAGAATCTGAAATAAGAATACAATAAACCAGTTCAAATTACAATTGATATTAAACAAGTTTCATTGATAAACAGTTTATTGTTACATAGATGATATTGGATAATGGTCTCTTATTAACTTAAAATTCAAGATGTCAATAATAATTCAAGTGACTAAATGTTAAACTTCTTACAGTCAAATTTTTAGAAACTTTAATTTAATTGTTAGTTTTAGATGTAATTTGCTTAGACGAGTCTTATATTAGAACGATACAATCTCTAAGTTAATATCAATGTTACGTAATAAAAATTAAAGTTGCAATATACTTAAAATAAAAAATTCTAAAAATAAATGTTGCTTATTGATAGTACAGTTTTACCTTGAACATAATAAATTCATTGATGATAATGCAATTAATTTGTATGCATAAAATCTGAAACGTTTTCTCTATCAATTTTAGGTACATGTCGTGGTATTGTTATCTGTACAGGTGATCATACTGTTATGGGTCGTATAGCAAATTTAGCCTCCGGTTTAGAACTTGGTGAAACACCTATTCGCAAAGAGATAACTCATTTTATTCATATTATTACAGCTGTTGCAGTAGTTCTTGGTGTATTGTTCTTTATTGTTGCACTTATTTTGGGTCATCGTTGGCTTGATGCTGTTATCTTTTTAATTGGTATTATTGTAGCCAATGTTCCAGAAGGTCTTTTGGCTACTGTCACTGTAAGTTCCTCAATGTTATTGTGTTTATTCTGAATAATTATAGTTTATTCAACATGACTGTGATGATACGAATTGACTAGGCCTAGACAGACATTGAAAACGTGAAAGCACTGAACAGCTTTTTGTCTTAGCTTGTTGGTCGAGAGGTTTGAGAGTTTGGTGTTCGCTTAGAAATTCGGAGGTCCTAAATTCAACCAGTAATAGAAATGTGAGTGTGCACTTCTGTTAAGTCCCATACTATTACCAATTCTCCTGTGGTAGAACTGACGTTATAGTACAAAATTGTTGTACATTTATTGTCTCCACAGAATAATTGAAATAAGTGATTCGACCATATTGGCTTCAAGTATGTGTTACACATATCATTCCTTTTAAAATAATATCTCTCTAATTAAATATATGGATTGCTAACAGCTAGTTCATTATAATCTGGCATTCCAGCAATGCTCAACCATGTGCCTATTGTAAATAGAACCAAAGAGGTCCAACCTTCGAGTAAAGAGCTCAAACTGTTGATCTAAAATTCGGTGGCTTGCAACTTCACCCTTAGTCATCTCATATTAGTAATTGACCTCAATTATTGCTACTGGTGGGGAATTGTCTAACACCACTAATCACATTTTCTCACTAGAACTCCGGAATTATGTCTTGAAATTAAGTAGCTAATGTGTACATGTTGATGATGATGATTTAAGGTTATAGGTATGACTGATTACAATTTCAACATAATCCTTTTTTTTATTCGTATCTTGTCACTGAGAATTTAAAATAAAAAACATAGAGATGCAAAATATATTACTACTGCATCATTCAAGTTAATTGAAGACTAATGGGATATATTTTATATTGCAGTTAACGTTTTGTACACATAAGGAAAGCTTAAATTTTTTGTTGGTCAAAGCTTCTACTAGCTTGCGGACACATCAGCTATTAAAATTGGATTTGTGACTAGCAAGTGGAGTCCAAGATGCAGATTTCACTTTATTTAAAACTCATCTTTAGTTGAATGTACCTACTATATCCTATTGTCGATGTTTATAACATTACTTGAGCCCAGATAATTCATATTAAACATTAAAGTTTTATCCTATCAGTCTCCGTTGAGATTTGTACATTCGGATCATCCTTGGTACAGTGTTAGCTAACATGTTGACAAGTTAAATTCAGTAAGGAAGCTATGTACTATTTGGAACTTGTTATTATATGCAATCATAGGCTTAGTCTTAGTAATGACAATCAGTCTTCAGTGGTTGCTTTCAGTCTTTTGCTTTGAAAATTATGTTTTTAAATACAGATATTTGTGATGAAGTAATATGAACCCCTTTTCTCTGAGACAGAACTGTACAGAGATTTTGAAGTCAACCTAATTTTGCACTGATTAATGTACTTCATTTGATATCGACTTAAAACCAGTGTTTTAATCAGTAGTATATTAAGCGCTAAATGATTACATTGTTTTTATTCCGTTAAATTACAATTTTAGGTTTGTCTGACATTAACAGCCAAGCATATGGCCAAGAAAAATTGTTTAGTTAAAAATTTAGAAGCTGTTGAAACACTCGGATCAACAAGTACAATTTGTTCAGATAAGACTGGAACATTAACTCAAAATCGTATGACTGTAGCACATATGTGGTTTGACAACAATATATTCGATGCGGATACAACGGAGAATCAATCAGGTATCAATTCCATTTCTATTTTTAATCAGTTTTCTTGATACGACTTTCAGAATTCCTTATTTCTTTTAATATAATTTTGCATTGTATGATTTCCTCTGTTACATGCTGATTGTTACTTGCATAACAGGGTCCAAATTGTCCAAAATGTTTTGATTATTCACCATATCATTCTTTCTGTTTATTTATTGAAAAATATTTTTATAAAAAACATGTTTTCATTGCATAAAAGCTAATATCATCCGACGGCTGTGAGAGTTTGTATTCATCCTACTTTAGTGAAGATGATTCGGCACTAAGTTCATGAAATCTGGCGTCTTTGAGCTGAGAATGCCCAAAATCTTTTTCTGTTTGATCATCGTTGCGTCTAAAAAATAGTTTATATCCAGTAGTAGCATTATGTTGTCTATGCTGAGGTTTATCTGTGTACTTTTCAGCACAGTAATGGCAACGCAAATTTCACCATCATTTTGAACTATCGGCTTCGGTAACCTGGTCAATATTTGTGAATATCATCATGGTGATCTGCAGATCATCTATTACTTATTGACACTAGGACTGGATTGAAACAAAACACAACGGTAGTCAGCCTATGATATGTCGATGTTGTACGGAATAAAGCTGTATAGGACTGGTGTTTATCAATCAGCCCATCATGATTCCTTGTTTAAAGTCTTAAAGATTATACAACGCGGTGCCTTGAGACTGTTAAACATGGTTTAGGATCGAAACCATTTGCTATGCTACTGGGTTTTTTTTATACCATCCATTAATTAGGAGAAATTAATTAACTAAATGAAGTCTTTAGATGTATTTTTTACTGAACTGATTCTCATACTCTGAGATTTTCTTGCCATCATAATTCCTTTATATTGTAGATTATGATTGACTTCCGTCTCCCATTTCTTCCAGGTATTTTTTTCTAAGTGTGTGATGCATAGATTTGTGGTGCCAAATTTTGCCACAAATCTGAGTGACACTTTTCTGTTTATTCATGAAGTAAATACTGAATAGGATAGTGTGAAGTTCATTGAGATTTCATTTTGAGTTTTCCTTAATCTGTATCTTTCATCCAGTTTATCAAGTTACGTCATATAACTCGTTCACAGTAGTCCTTTGTAGATAATACCTAAGTCTTGAAATAATAATCTTTGATAGAAGTTACACTCTAGTAAATAGCAATCATCCAATGAACAAATATAAAGTTGACAAAATGTTATGACGAGAGAAAGATGGGGGGGGCTGATTGGATGGCCGAGTGCCAATTGCTAGTGCCTAGTTGGTTATAGCGCGCCTGCCCTCTGTCCACTTAGTCCCAATCCAAAATAAGAAGAATGCGATCGAATAAGTCAGCCAGACAGAATCTTATTATATTCCAAGCATTCTTTTATATATATACAAATTCAAACCACACAACAAACCAATTAGAAAATTAACATGATTACAGAACGAGAGAAATAGTGGTAGTGAATAGGAGCAACTTGTACACAACTAATTAACTGTAGTCCATAATAAGAAACAGTTTAATAACAGCGATTATGCTAAACGGGAGGACAGGGCAAGCGGAGCGTAACAATAATAGAAACAAAATGTTTACATTATAGAAAGTTCAAATAAATGAAATAATGTTCGCGAACACAATTCTGAAAGTTTGTTACGCTTCTTTCTATTCCGGCATAACACAAAAATATCTAGATTGATTGCATAGTTCTGCATGTAACTTCAACTTAAATATACTGTCTTTCGATAACTATGTCAAATTTACTACTCAATGAAAATAATTAAAATATAATATGAATATTTCTTATCCTCATAATCTACAGGTGTAAGTTTTGATAAAAGCTCTCCAACATGGACAACTTTATCACGTATAGCAATCTTATGTAATCGAGCAGAATTTAAAACAGGTGAAGAGAACAAACCTATTTTAAAACGCGAATGTAACGGTGATGCATCTGAAACGGCTATATTAAAGTTTACCGAGTTGTGTGTTGGTAACGTTATTGAGTATAGAAGTAAAAATCCAAAAATTTTAGAGATTCCTTTCAATTCTACAAATAAATATCAGGTGAGCGTTTTCACTAATCAATGTTCTATGTGTGTTTTACTATTCTGTTTGGGGATGATGACTAACAACAGTAACGCTTATTACTATGTATTCATTATAGAAAGCTTTAGAAAATTGTTTCTTCCAAATATAGAACTCATTATTGACAGTGGGCACTCAAAACCTCAGGAGTTAAACCAACGACTCATATGTCTCTCTGCCAATTCTTAATTATTAACAAGTTGGTGAGGGTCACCGCTCCACACTTTCATTGAGGAGTTTTATACTAGAACAAAATAATTGTCTATTACTCCCTAGTTTCAAATTGTACCCAACTAAGATATTGCTGTGAGAAAATGCAAACAGTAAAGTAAGAGTAATCTCTGAATAACAAAGTATTCCAAAAAATCAGATTCATCAGCTGGCTTTAGTGATTGGCAAAGGATAAAAATGTGATACTTTATCGATCAAAGCTAAAATATAACAACTAATCTACACAATCTAACACAATATCCTATAAAGTTTGATGTTTCGACCGAGATTTGTATATGTCGATAGTTGTTGGGAATTTGTGTTTAGTCTTTTAATAGTGAATACTACTTCTTTTGAATGTATCAATCAAAGATGAAGACACTGCATTTCCAGTTGTTGGTTACTATAATTGTATACTAGGTAGGAAATCTTTACTATCTTCTAATCTATTAAAAAAAGAAAAAGAGAATAAAATGTTTTCAAAATCATTTCTCAATATCCTGAACTTGATAAAACATGTTTTCTTAATCCACGATAAACCAGTGTACAAGTTCACATTTCTAGGGCCTCGTCATAACTCAGTTTCCTGTACTTTTTGGATATGCGTCTTGTATACTTACTTTAAAAGATGTGATCAGTCTTTTAAACAGGAGTTTTCCTCGTTTATACAACTATTTTCATTTGAACTTTATTAATACTCTTCAAACAGTAGTAAACATGGTTATACCATACTTGATGAAATTTCGTTTTACAGCCCATACTATTCAAAAAATCTTTCTCTGCCGTAGGAGTAAGTCATGATATTCTGGTCGTTGTTTACTATGATCCCTTAATCTCTATGAGGTAGAACTCTGAATAAAGAGTCTCACCAATTCCGTAATTAATATCATCTCGTGTTCAGTGATTACGAAGAAATCCAACTACATGAATAAACATTAACCACATCTTAGACTAGATTAGCAGTGTCTAGATCGGCGTAAAATGATTATACATCACCTTTATCATGCTACTCCGTATACGATATTGACTTTGTTAGTATAAACTAACATTCTAGACCTGAATATTTATACAGCTGACATTGTTCCTTGTGTTGACTGATCAGACTAAGTATACAGAAAAAAAATATCTAAATTTAGCTTGTCATTATTCTTCTGTATCTTCTTTAGTTATCCATTCATGAAACCGATGATGGTGATGAACGTTATTTATTAGTTATGAAAGGTGCTCCAGAACGTATTATAGATCGTTGTGCAACCATTTTAATTGAAGGCAAAGAAGAAACTTTAACTGATAAATTACGTGAACAATTTGATAAAGCCTATGAGGAATTAGGCAAAATGGGTGAACGAGTACTTGGATTCTGTGATTATCGTCTACCAGCTGATACATATAAAAAGTAAGCCATGATTATATATATATATATATATATATATATATATATATATATATATATATATATATATTAATAAGTCACTACTAACGAAGCATCAACTGATTAAATAGGCAATAAATAGAAAGGCCCTTAATTTCTGTGAGACTAATTGTTCAAAATATGACAACAGTTGCTTTTTATTTGTAAATTTTACATCATAAAAGCAGAAAATCACTGAAAACAAGGAAGAACTAGACAGTTGTTTCATTCTACCATAATACCTCTAGCCAATGCGTATCAATGAACTTATCATGGGTCGAATCTATAATCATTAAGCTTTTCAGTTAGCACTTACGTTTAATGATCTCACTATAAATTAGTGAATACTCTGAGCTTTCATTTACCATTTTTAATACTCATATTTGAAAATTTATCGCTTTTTTCATTTAAGAGATTATAAATTTAATGGAGAGGAACCAAATTTTCCAGTGACTGGATTGTGTTTTGTTGGCTTAATGTCTATGATTGACCCACCACGAGCCGCTGTGCCTGATGCAGTTGCTAAATGTCGATCAGCCGGCATCAAAGTTATTATGGTAACTGGTGATCATCCAATTACTGCGAAAGCTATTGCTAAAGCTGTTGGCATTATTTCGGAAGGTTCAAAAACTGTCGAAGATATTGCAGCTGAAAAAGGTATTCCTGTTGAAGAAGTAAGTTTGGAAAAATATTGTATAAGTTCTTTCAGTTTTGTGAGTTTCGTTTCATTTCTTACGTGCAATATTGCCTGAGACACATTTTCAAAAAGTAGTACGATCTTCCTGATTAATAATAAAGTATACAGTGTAACATACCACTAAATCGATCATATTATCTAAGATATATCTACATGATATCATCCTCATACTTATAACCATAATTTTAAAATGGTGGACATTGATAGATATGGTGCTTGAAATTAAATTACCTGCCTTTGATCTGGGTATTGTCGTAGAAATAACTATCGTGGGATGATCAGAAAACTGCTTATTACAGGATGATCTCATCTTGCTATTAATGAAAATCAGGTAAGGCACTAGACACCTATTTTGTCGTAATGGAAGCACCTTTTTCCACGTCCCTAGAAGAGATAGAAACTATGACCTTCAGTTATCGTAAATAAAGTTTACGTATCATTACAATTAGGTTGGCCTCTAATGATGCGATTTTCACTTTAATCAAGTTATGACACAGAGCAACGATTATTAGTGATAACTGTCATAATCTAGGCTTAACTGACTTCCATAAAACACAACTTCTCACTATAAATTATGGTCTTAAAGTGGCATACTAGTATGCTGATTATCTTATTTGTTTTTGAGGTAGTTGAATTAATTCCAAATTGTTGACTCAAAGTATCATTATGTCCCTAAAACTTTGTAGTTTTGAGTTTGATCTCATCTAGTTGTAATGAGTTTGTAACACTGATTAATCTCAAACAACATTAAAACGACTGTCATAAACTTCCTAATCTTCCATCATTCTACAAGTGACTTCAAACTATGAAGAAAATTACTCAGTAATATTCATTTCTCGATAATACCAAAGTCTCTGCTGTTTACTACTACAATTTCTAGGTGAACCCGCGTGAGGCTAAAGCGTGTGTGATACATGGCTCTGATTTACGAGATATGACGCCAGCTCAAATTGACAGTGTATTGAGGGAACATCCGGAAATTGTTTTTGCACGTACAAGTCCACAACAAAAGCTGATTATTGTAGAAGGTTGTCAACGACAAGGTGCAATTGTTGCAGTCACAGGTGATGGTGTCAATGATAGTCCAGCACTAAAAAAAGCTGATATTGGTAAGTAAAAATAATGCAGTAATAATAGAGGTGATATACTTTGTCAAACTTAAAGTAGTATTGTGGAAATTAGTTTTAATATGTATTGCATATTCTTCCCAGTTTTTTTGAATAGACACCACCTAAAATCAGGGAGTGTCGAACAGTTGTTTCGTATTATTATGAAACTTCTCAGCAGCATTAAGTGGCCATGACCTCGCCGAGCATCTATCTAAGGGCTTTTAGGTCTAGCTGCAAATTCTTCAACGCTCTCACTCTTGGACATTAGCCCAAGGAGTCACGATTGATGAAGTTCAGATAAAGTAAGATTGAGACAATTAAATGAAATCAAATAATGGTCATGCCATTTCATAAGTTAGTTGAAGTGAAAATCCTACCACTTTATGTCGGCGTTGTTTTGCTATATATATATATATATATATATATATATATATATATATATATATATACATACATATATATATATATATATGTATATATATATATATATATGCTTAATTAAATATCTTGAAATGTTATGGGTGACTTGCAACTTACGTGAACAGTTTTGTTAATATTGTTTTTTCTTACCTCGATAGTTTCGAAACATTGATTGTTTCTTTAAACAACTCTATCGGCCGTTACTTCATGTTGAAACGACTCTTTGATTGTTCCAAAATGTAAATCTGTTCGTCTTAATGAACTTATCTATGAATGCCTATTTTTGTAGATTTTGTATTCTTGTTTAGTTTTTCTCCTGTTTACCTCTGACCACATAATTATTCAACAAGATATATGTATAATAAAAATATTCCCATTAAAGCATTAAGAAAGAACAAGAGGAGCAAAGACATTTCCTTTTAATTAGTTTTTCATCAATGTTCTACACTTATATATACATATATAAGTTTACGATAGATTGAAAATCATTACCAATTATTAATGGTGTGTTACATAATAATTTTCCAGGTTCAAAGGTATTTGTAAAATAGTTACAACTAATTAACAAAGCGATTAAGACATGAAGGTGAATAAGGTAAATATCGTTTTGAAAGTGTGTAAATAATAAGTGGATGGGTTGGCATACTGTTGATTACATAATATCTGTTGAGACTAAACTGATAAAGTAATTATAAGAAAT